>JBBPLD010000008.1:0-369907 GCA_038089555.1 Chalciporus chontae
CCCAGCTTAGTTCACTTGGTTTTTCCTCAGAACCAACCGTCCTATCTCAGTGCCTCCTTCTTCATTTCTCCCTCACTCGCTAGTGAAAGTGTAGACCTGATCCTTAATTGGTTTTGGGTTGTTTCAACGACGGAGACGAGGGGAACGACGGAAACGACAGAGATGACAAGGACGACGGAGACGACGGAGATGATGGAACAACGGGACGACGGGAACGAGGGGACGAGACGACCAGCACGACGAGGACGACGAGGACGACCGGATGGCCAGGACAACGGGTACGACAAGATGACGAAGACAGATTCATTGTATATTGTACTACTAGAATACAATGAATATATTTGATTTCAATCTACTTGAGAACATGTACTAGTAGCAAGGGGGGCAAGCAGCTGGAGGCCTGCAAAAATTTCGTGTCTGTACAGTATTGAAACTCTGTACAGCACTGTGGGCATCCTGTGGCAGTGTTGTACAGGGCTGCACAGGGGGGGACCTTTCTGTGGCGCTGTGGCAGCTGTAGCAGGCTGCACAGCACAGCACAGCACTGTGCAGCTTCGCCCGAATTTGCTGATGTGAGAACAGTCGAAAGCAAAGTCCCCCGCGGATGTAAGGAGCACAAGTTCTCTGAGCTCACATATGCACTCCATACCATTCCCAACAATTCCAACAAATCCTTTCATCATACGCCTCTCCATCCTCAGTTATCCTACCTTCTTCCGAACGTTCACGTCCACACCCGAGTTAACCCGATTGTTGGGTCCCTTACCGCCCGAGTCATACCATCGTCGGGTCCGAGTCCTACCATCGTCGGGTTCGAATCTTCGAGTTCCAGTCGTCCAGGATCAGTTGGTACGTGTTTCTTTTACCTTTCTTTCTTTCTATGTCTCTATCTACGACGCGATACTGGTGACTGCGAGCTATGATTGTATCGGACTATCGTCGGACTCTACCTACCTTTCCTTATCTTTGTTCTGTACGTCTCGGGTTACACCCGAGCTATAAAAGCCTGTACTCAGGCACGAATAAATCACTTTCCTTCCTCCACATCACGTCCGAAGTCTAAGAAATCGTCCGTCCGTCCGTCCGTCCGTTCAAGTGCAGTCATACTCGAAGTTTACGATCTATCCTACGCATTATCCGCTTCTCCTTCTTCCTTCCTACCTTCGGGTCTATCGTCGGACTCCTAGGGCCTCATCGGGAGACAATCCTTGCACGTCTCAAGGGATCCTTGGTCTATTCTCAACTCCCTATTACTTGTCTTCTCGACAGCATCCCTTTGGGACGAACCATTCGTTCTCTTCTTATCATTCTCGAAGTCCTGCACCCCAGGGCTTCTATCATCTTTACAGCGCGAACGGCGATATAATGAAAACGATCATTGCCCACCTACGCAGCAGAGGTACTAAGTCCATGATACAGGAATGGAACAAAGACCTACCTCAAAGGGACAAGAAGGAGGCGAAAAGCATTTCTGCAGAAGAGCTAGAAGGAAGTGAGATAAAAAATCTGAACCTCAATATGGACGAAAAATGGAAGATAGAAGGTATCCAACTCGCCGTTGGAACACAAAAACTCTTCCACCAAGCTATCACAGATTTCAGCAAGAAAAAACATTATCGTAGATCAACGAGGATAAATGTATCGAGAATAAGGCATGCTGTAGGAGAAATTAACTCCTCCTTCCCCCCTGAAAGCACGATCTGGAAGAGTATCAGGGACCGTAAGATCCCCCGAGGAATCCGAAACTACCTATGGAAAGCCATCCATGACGCCTACAAAATAGGCCCCTTCTGGGATAACATACCGAACATGGCACAACAAGGAAAGTGCGAAATCTGCGGTGATCTAGAGACGATAGAATATATCCTTCTGGAATGTGAGGGATCTCTCACGATCCAGGTAATATGGAACCTAGCTGAACAACTATGGAAAAAGAAACACTCAACCTGGCCAAACATATCGTTGGGACTAATATTTGGTGCAAATGCAATAAAATACAAAGAGGAAAAGAAACGAAACGACACCAGTAAAAGCCACCTCCTGTCCATCATCACCCTGGAATCCGCCCACCTAATATGGAAGCTCCGATGTGAACGAGTTTTCTCCTGCACAGAAGATACTAAGAGTCAACACTCGAGACAAGAAATACATAATAAATGGTTAAAAGCCATAAACCTGCGCCTTAAGATGGACAAGCTACTCACAGACATCCCAAGATATGGAAAGAAAGCTCTAAATAGTGACCTAGTGCTGGCCACATGGAGCGGAACCCTTCAAAACGAAGAAAATCTGCCTGAAAACTGGATATGGCAGTCAGGGGTTTTAGTGGGTATTGCGCCAATCTGAGTCTTCGGACCGGGGCGATGATTAGTCATCGTCGGCGCTGAGTCCCACACTGCCAGTTACTGGCGTACGTAAAGGTATTTCCCCTGGGTGTGCAAGTTCTCTTTATTCTACTCTAACAACGGGTGCAATCCCCGTAAAACTAACGCGTGGGTAGGGGCTAACTTAGTTAGTTGCCTATCCGCGACATCGTTCCACCAAAAAAAAAAAAAAAAAAAAAAAAAGGTGTGGGTATTGCAGTTACCCACGCCAAACATGGCGTGTGGAGGTTAGTACTATTCCGGTTAGTGTTATGTTGTGGCCTTGAAACCTAACAAACCCAAATAACACGGTTCCGCAAGCTTGATCACGTCGCGTCACGACTCGCACTGGTCCAGCTGATCTTATACCTTTCACGTCCTCCGAATCCACTAGATCTACATAGGCGATAGGAAACTTTTTCTTACAGACTCGGATGACGAGCTCGCATCCAAAATAGGTCCAGCAGAACCGCAGCATTCTGCTCAGGAGCGCGTTGACCTTCCACGATCCTCTCAGCAGGAGATTGCGCATATTTCGTTTCCTTCTCAACAAATCCGCGAAAAAAGGCTGTTCTTTTCAGACAGCGACGACGAGGATATCCCTCGCTTCGAAGCTCCCTCTTACTCGTTCCTCGGGACCCCACTCGCAATGAACAAAACCGATGATTTCGGAAGCGACGACCTCGAGTTACCCGAGATAGAAGTTCCACGTGCTTCGAGCGTCAGTAGTGTATCTTCTACATCAATAAGGGATTCGTCTCCTCCGGAGCCCACCCGGCCATCTCCACCCCCAGCTAAGAGGCGCCGTCTCTCAACTTCCAAGCAGGCCGCTGTCCATTCTGTTGGGCCGGGTGGTGCATACATCGGCTGCTTCTTGGTTCCAAATGCTTGGAGCACGACCAGGGGCAAAGGCTACATCAAACCTGGTGACGAAATCAGGGTTGAGAGGGACAATCCCGAAGGCGACAGTGCTGCGGCCACAACATCCCTCAAAGGGAAGAAGAAGAAGCAACTCACTTTGAAGGCCATGCTGAAGCCCCAACCACTCAAAAATGCGAAGCGGAAGACAGATACAATCGTCCGACTCACGAATAACGGAGGATTCGGTGAGTTGATCTTACTCAGGCATAGCAACATACGTGACCAGAACGATAGAGTTTGGTCGCCTACCACAGGATGTCGCCGCCTGGGTGTCGAAGTTGTTAGACTATCGTAATTGGGTTGTTTCTAATCTGACTCTGTGTTGACGGATTCTTTAAGGCCTGGTCAACTTCAGGGGTAGCACAATGGTTGATTGCCCGGAAGTTCTCCACTCTGGCGCAGATCTGATCGTCTCGCTTTCAGTTCACATCTCTCCGTCGGCATTCAAATCCCCAACTCCATCATCTGACGATTCCGCACCACCGAAAATAATGTTTGGGCAGGGGCAAGAGACCGAGGACGAACATACCCTGCGAGAACGGAAGGCTGCGCTCCTGGAACTATTCAACAATGTCAACCTTCGACCCCGTCGTGGAGCGCGAGCTCTGAATGTTGATCACCCTAGTTCAACAGGCAAACTTGGCAGACTTGCATCGAAGCCGTCGGGAACAAAGAAAACACGGACGGAGATAGTGGGAGATGGAGAAGAAATTGAGGTAGAAGATAGCGAAGAGCTATCTGACAACCATCTGGAACTGATCTATCGAAGGTGACAAATTACCTACTCGGAGGCATTGTACCATCTGATCCGACATACAGGGCTCAGCGACATGACCAGAGCATAGCAGAGATGGATCCACCATCAACATTTACCTTTACATTGCGAGGGTACCAAAAACAGGCTTTGACGTGAGTCGTTCGTCCCTTGAGCATGTCTTCTAACTGACATAGGATAGGTGGATGCATTCCATGGAGTCAGGCGAGGTTTCGGCCAGAGAGGCTACATCCATGCATCCTCTATGGAGCGAGTGGGTTTTGTTTCGTCTTTCCGGATGACCGACTGATCATTCAGATATATATATCCCTCCGAACCGCGAGATGGAGTCATCGATTTGACCGCGGATGAAAAACCGTTCTATTTCAATCCTTACTCTGGCGAATTAAGTTTGGATTTCCCTAAGGCAGAGCGTCGATTCAGAGGTGGAATCCTAGCGTAAGTTCTCGTCTGTTGTCTCTGCACTTAACTTATCATCTTCCGCAGGGATGGTAAGCATTATTCTTTCCACCAAGTGTACGCTGAAATTCGGAGTTGATGACAATCAATCAGAAAGTAGGCGTTCATTGAATTACGCCTCCCATCTGAGGACTGACTTTGTTTGTCAGTGGGAATGGGTAAAACAATCATGCTGTCAGCTTTGATTCACGCAAACAAAGGTCCGGAGCCTGCCTTCGATAGCGGCGGTGACCCAGCGCGTGCCCGTCAGCTTAGACTGGACAGCGCGTTTCGAGTTATCCCTCACAACCAAAGAAAACGACCGACAAAAGGGCCGTCCGCGACACTAATCGTTGCCCCCACATCTCTCCTTTCGCAGTGGGCGGACGAACTGGAGCGTTCCAGCGCACCCGGCACCATTCAGGTTACAGTTTGGCACGGCCAGAATAGGCTAGACCTGGATAGCTTGGGGAGTGATGATGACAACGACACAAGAATACCTATCGTCATCACCTCCTATGGTGTCCTTACTTCTGAGCATGCCAAGTTCGAAAAGTCGAACGGTTTGTCATCAATCTATCAAAGTAGGTCTCCCTCCTCATTCGTGGTTACCGGCTGACTGTTCGCGGAAGTTGAATGGATGAGGGTGATCCTAGATGAAGCCCACCACTGCAAATCAAGAACAAGTAAGACAGCACATGCCGTCTACGCGCTTCGGGCAAGACGGAGGTGGGCGGTGACAGGTTTGCATTTGATGAGTCTTCTCGAGCGAGAATTCACCCTCATCGACACCAGGGACACCGATTGTGAACAAGCTTGAGGACCTCTATTCACTACTGTAAGAAGATTCCTTTTTGCTTGAACTTTGAACTGACGCTTTGGGACAGGAGATTCTTGGACTACACGCCGTGGTCCTCTTACGCCTGTTTCCGCTCGTATGTACCCACTGCGGAATATCTGTTTCCACAACTAAGATGGCTTCTAGATTCATCACGTTGCCATTCCTCGATCGCGACCCGAAAGCGATCGAGATCGTTCAAGTCATTCTAGAGAGCATCTTGCTCCGGAGAGAGAAAACTATGAAAGACAGCGATGGCAAACGCATTGTGGAACTACCCCCGAAGGAGGTCACCATTGAGACTCTGCGGTTCTCATCCGTAGAGCGGAAAATCTATGACTCCATCTTCGATACTGCCAAACGAAACTTTGATGAACTCAATGCCAAGGGACTGGTTGGGAAGAATTATACCCACATTCTTGCCATGCTCATGCGGTGCGTCTTCGGTAATTTCTACCTTCCTGAGGCTAATGAACTTGCTCCCAGATTACGACGTGCCGTATTACACCCAAGCCTTGTAATCGAGCGAGAAGAACAAGAAAAGAAGACCTCATCAAGCTTCCGAGGTGGTGTCATCGATGTTGATGCGCTGATAAACGACGTTGAGCAAACTGCTGACGCCCCAAGCGTGGCATTCGCGGAGAGTGTCCTTGCCAATCTTGCCACATCCGAGGTGGATGAGTGTCCTATTTGTCTTGACGTGATGGAAACTCCCGTTCTCATACCTCAATGTATGCACCGATGGTGAGTGCCCCCACTTTAGTTAGTTCTGATTATATCTGACTGCTCCCTCAGCTGCAAAGACTGTATTCTTACGTATATGATAACCTGCGCCGAGCGAAACGAGGAAGGACGGTGTCCCTCCTGTTCCCGAGGCCCTATCAAAGAAAGTGAACTGATAGAGGTAATCCAACCCAAGACAGAAGACGAAACAAAAGATGGGTTTCTCCTTTTGGACGACGACAAGGCGAAGGCATCTTCGACTCAACCAGGAGTTGTCTTACGCCGTAATGACTTCCGGTCCTCCACAAAACTTGACGCACTGATGCAAAATCTACGTAAGTCACGCATCGTCTCGTCGAGGTATGAACGAACTGAATGGCTTGTAAATAGGTCGACTGCAAGATCAAGATCCATGCTTCCGTGCGATCATCTTCTCGCAGTTCACATCCTTCCTCTCCCTTATATCGGCCGCTCTCGACCGCGAGCATCTGACTTGGTATCGCTTCGACGGATCCATGGATGTGAAGAAACGTAGCGCGGCAATAGCGTCGTTCAAACAAAACGAGCGCAAGCCGAAACTTCTCATCATCAGCTTGAAGGCTGGCGGTGTGGGGTTGAATGTAAGGACATGCTCTCTCTTCAGGACGAACACTACTTACTGTTAGAGCAGCTTACTTGCGCGAATCATGTGTTCATGGTATCACAGATTGTTTTATGCCCTTACGACAGATCTAACAGTAGTTTTAGATGGACTGCTGGTGGAATGCGGCGGTTGAGAACCAAGGTATGGGCTTCAACTGGTCGTTTTTTATGGAGCTAACAGGCTGTTAGCAATCGATCGCGTTCATCGGATAGGCCAAGAGAAGACGGTCTACGTCAAACATTTCATTGTCAGAGAACACCACTCCCTTCTGTTCTAGGGCTAATACTTGTACAGATCGAGGATACTATCGAGGGGAGCATCCTCCAAATTCAAAAACGCAAGACTGCTATCATCAAGGAAGCATTCCGAGGGTCAGGGAAGGCCGATCCCGAGAGCTTGAAAAACCTCAAAGTTATATTCGGCGAGAATTGACTACAGTAGCACTAGATGATTTACAATTACACTCATATAAATCTGACGGGTATACAAGCTATTGGATTAGCTCTGCGACTTGATGGTGCCACAAAAGCAACAAGACCAGAACTCGTGGGATATACCACTTTCTCCGCATGTTAGACACGCCCACCCTGCTGCTGCGGTATCGATGGGACGCTCTGCTAAGCAGGCATCGCATTGTAATGCTAATCCTCTGTTTATCAGAGTGCAAGTCGGGCATGTCCACTGCCCATCCACAGGTGGTTCCAAGGAGTTTCTTGAGGTTAGTTGTGCGGACTGAAAAGACCCACCGGGTATCGTTCCCTCTGAAGTGGGTCCTATCCTCGAAGAACTAGGTGTTGAGCTGGCCGCAGTATCAACTTTGAATGTGTCGGCATTTGTCAAATCTATCGCCACTTTGTTCTCTACACTTGATCTGGCAGCCTTAGCGGCTTCACGCAAGGCAAGAGGCCCTGACCCGCAGGTCAACTCGTCTTGCTTTCTGCGTTCCGCAGCCTTTGAAACGCAGCCATAAGTGAGACATCTTCCTGATTCGCAAAGACCTAACTTACACGGGCCGCGAGTTCACGAGGACCCAGCTTCTCAAGGGCAGTGGATCGCCCACCAAGCTTGTGATTTCCCTTCAGCAATGCCTCAGTTTTGCGTCTCTTTTCCGCAGCTTCAAGAGCCCGAACTCTGGCAAGATGTGGAGGCAGATCATGCGAGATCCCAGCACCCAATCTTTGCCCAGGAGAGAAGAATCCCTCGCCGGCGTAGCCAGAGCGCTGGAGCGCTTCATATTCGTCCTCGAGCTGAGCAAGGAACTTGTAGAATTTCTCGTCATGAGGTCCATGAAAGTTGTGCGTAAGCTATTAAGGAATAGTTTCGGTCGATAGTCTACTTTTAACTTGGGCAGCAGGCGTACCTCGTGTAGCATCGTTCGGATGACTGCATCCTCTTCGAGAAAGGTATCGGGAGCCCATGCTGGACGCAGCCTCAATAAGATCTGCTCGCCACTGTTTACATCTAAGGAAACAATATTAATGAGGTACCTTGTGGGTGTATGCTCAATATTAGCACTCACTGAGCCCTGGAATACTGAGCCTTGAGTAAAACCCATCAGATGCTCGTACAGCAAAACATGGACTCACCAAGTAAATTTGGACTGTCAGGAAAGAACTCGGCGAGGAGAGGAAGGACCCATCCGTGCTTTCGCATGATGGGCTTTACCAATGATGCCACGCGCTGCAACATGGGCAAGGCACGGTCTGCCTTTGGCATCTCGTTGAGATGAGTGAAAGACTTGACGAATGTTTCGATCATGATGGGAGAAACTCCTAGTCTTCAAAGCGGGGGTAGTGGTCGACTGAAAGGAGAGTTCTACGCATCCACGCTGATCCGAGTCTTATATGGAGAATAGAAACTGCGGCTGACGCGTTCGAGAATCTGCGAGAGCGCGTGTATGACAAATAGCCCCTAAGGCGATCCCACAGTCCGCTTTTCAATCATTAACTCATTTACGCTAGTCCAGACCCAAGAGTCGGAATGAAGACAGTCGTTCACCCTCCACTAGGCATCCACGCGGCCCCAGAATCGTCACTCGCAACAAGAGGACTCGGATTTGTATTTATATTATCTTCGAGCTTATTCAAGTTCAAGTTGTTATTGAGTCGAATACTACCCTCTGTCGCCTCTAGATTGTGGAACTTGCCACTGTATCATCCGGATGCTGACGGCCGGAAGCAGCGACTCTCTTCAAGTCACATTTGTCGACGGGATGGACTGCTCAGCGTTCTCATGGTAAGGCCAGCTATCGGAGAAGACGGCCGTGAACACTTGGCAATTCTAGACTAATTCTAGCCGACTGCAGGGCACCCGAAGAAGCTGCAGGTCGGCCTCGACAGGGTGCGGCAGGGTGCGGCCTTGATGCGGAGACACTCCCAGGGAAAAGCGCGCTTGGTTCCTCGGATCTAATGAATATCAAAATTCGTTTTTGCCTCGACTCGGGAGCCTAATCTGTTTATAGCAGTTCACGCCTTTGTGGACGAAGAAGTGAAGTCTTCCTTCCCCCCCCGCTTGGGGAGACAGTCCAAGTGGTGCGTATTCATTTTAGATTCTATCCGTAATGGCAAACTTGAGACACATGGCCACTGGCAGGGGAACCCTTTTAAAGTCTCGACTATTCTCCCGCTCAGCTCGCTCAGGGCACGAGAAAACAATATTAAAGCTCCATCGGGCAGAAGATACGGCTACTAGTGTGTCATAGACTCATAGATCTGGCGCCCAAATCCCAGACCTGGCAGTGTGACACCAGGATGCGGCGCAAGCTCTACCCTGTCTCGAGCACAGCATCATTCTGAATATCCAGCAAGTGATTACATCTTGACGAGACTAGGCCTCATCAGGTCGATCAATATCGGATTGTGCAGAAACAATGAAGTGGGGGTCTCCGTCATTACTCGGCAACGCCGCTCAAGGTGCCTATTAAAGGTCCTTGGCTTCTAGTACTTCTCGTATCCCCGACCTTTCTCTTCTGTCCACCTCCCATGAGTGTTGTTCCCCCGGGTATTGAGCCGCCCTATGGTGGCAATTTATACGGATATGTGCAGGGTAAGTTTTTTGATCTCCATATCCTCTGCCTGACAAATGCCACTTTCATCAGTTGCCGTCACCACTGCTGCTCTCTACGACCATGGTACGCTGCATTTGACAGAACTTCGAAGCACCACTTGATCATCCTATCGGGTACAGCCCTCACCCTTCGTCGAGAGGTGAGATGAAAACCGCTGACTTTAACAGGATACTGATTACCAGCGTTTCAGGTAGATCTTGTGTGGGTGAGCTTGACGTGGTTTAAATAAATCCTCATCCGGTGAGCTTCAACCATCGCAGAAGAAACCCGTGTCACTTGTGACAGCGTTGTACGTGGTGGTAAGAGCCTGTACGCTCCGAGAATGCTACTTCAAGTCTTTTGTTTAGGATCGTTATCTTGGTGACGCGGTTCTATTGTACGTCACTGCATTCCAACTTTTCCGGAATCCCTATCTGAGGGTTCAAATGTCATTCAGAGCTGGCCTCTATTGTGAGTTCTATCCTGTGTTTCCGGTCAAGTGATATAGAGAGAGAGACTTTCGGGGCAGTATGGTTTACAGAGTCGACTTCGGAGCATGTGAGTATCTACCTGCTGGTCTCGACTTGATAATTTTCTCAGCAACTTCAAGGAGTATGCGTCTACCTGTTTAATTATGGCTCACTTCTAAGCAAATTTATGTTGTATAGATGTATGTTTCCGTTGGGGATGTAGGCTTTCTGGACTTACTTCTGGATCAGGTCTCCAGCTGTTTCGGTTCCGTGCATGGGGTGCTCTCGCGTATTCATGGACCACCCAAGGTTCATAGCCCCTGTTCACAAGATCCGATTCTACATTACTGACATCTGCCGGACAGCAACGATGCAACTCCGCATATGGGCGATGTACAGACGCACCAATAAAATCCTTTTCCTTCTCCTCATCCTGTTCGTTTGCGAAATAGCAGCGATAACGGTCATAATCTGGCGGACAATAGGACCCCAGAGTTCTCTTCAAGGTTCGTCCACCCCCAACTCCTAAAATTATCCTTCCCCTTCATTTCGTTGAATTCATGGCGGCATGGACCATAGTCATCAGCGGCGTTAACCCTGGAAGGCAGTACTGCGTATTCTCGGGCATCAACCAAAATTTCATATACCTCTTTATACCCTTCCTCTGTTTCGAATCTGCTCTGTTCCTCCTGGCCTCGCGAGTCTTCATCGATAATATGCGACGCAATCGGGAACAGAGAGATGAGAAGGGGTTCAGAGTAAACTCGTTCATGAGCGTTCTCGCACGCGACAGTTTCTGCTACTTCTTCGTGTGAGTGTACAATGCCACCTCATCAGGAAATGGGGCTGAAATCAAACCGGTGAATGACACAGAAATCTCATTGCTTGTGCGGTCGTCATGGGTCTGTGGAAGAACATTGACGTAGGTCGTTCCTCGAGACTGTTTTGAGTTCGCTCGTTGACGTCTTGGATTTCAGCCTCTGTACGCGAATGTATGCGTCCCGTTAGTCATGTTCCTCGAGATCCTCGTGGGCACGAGACTCGTTCTCGATTTCCGTGGACGATACACCCGCTTAGATAAAAGAGATCCTGTCGTCCGAGTCTCAGGCAGATTCAGCTCCCTACACTTGAGAGGGGATAACGTCCACATGGAATCTCTCCAGATATCCGTACGATGCGATGTCGAGACTGTCGTCAACAAAGACGAATTCGAAGAAGTGTTGTAGCTTCCACAGGATTTTGTTGTACATGCAACAATTATATTCATAATACTTCTTACAATTGAACGTAGAATACAACAAAACACGCGCATCGGGGTGTTCGGGTCTAGGCTACTGTACGCAAAATGCTACGCAAACAACGCCATGATGAGATGATAAGTATAAGAATTTGAAGAATCCAGAGCCAGTTAGACATTAAGAACGAATGTGAGTGCTCCAGGGGAAGGGAGGCAATACAACAGAAATTGGATAAAATGCAACACGATGGAACGAGGGGTAATCAACAATGCAGCAGCAAGGATCGTGGGGATCCGACCCACAGGGGACGGATATTTGAACATGAGAAATATAGTGATATTGAATGGGTATTGAGGGGTCATTGAGTGGTGAAAGCTTATCAGTTATGAAACGTGAATTTCTTCGTCGACTTTCGTGGCACTGTATACGCGGATAGAGCGAACGAAATCAAGCTTCTCCCTGGGGAATAATGGATCAGGGGGAGCGCTCATACCCCCAAAGGAGCCCACGCGCGGACGGTCCTGGGTAGGGGTATGACCGTCAGACGAATGACGAAAATTCGTTGACCGAGGTGAAATTGTAATAGGCGTTTCAAAGTCAGGGCAGTCTAAAGGCCAATTGAAACGTTTTCGTCGGAAACTGCCAAGGTATCAGCCCCCGATCATACAACATGGTGCCATTCCACGTACCTTTCGTAATCCCAGAGGAGGTCGTCCACCAACTGCTCGTCAAAGGGCAATCCGCGCTGTTGAGAAATGTCCTCCACGAACTCCATGAGTGCGACCTTGCATCCAATCAACGAATGTAAATGTTTGCATGCGTGCATCTCAAGCTCGAGAGGAGCTATGGGTATGAACGTGGAAGGCCAAAGAACGAGTCCCGGAGATTGAGCGGCATGGATTTGTGATGGTCGAGGGGATTCAGAAGGGGGCGTGATACCAAGACGACCAGCAGCTTTGGCACTGATAGTTCCGGGGACCGTCGAGAGATTAACCACGCCCTCGCCACTCAACCGGTCACTTGATTTGCGCGGTTTCCTTTCCTTCTCCTTGGGATGGTCCCATTCGACAGTCGTCATCCATTTCGCGAAGTCCTTCCCAGCTTTCTTCAGACCAGCACTACCATGGCTCTCGGAGCTGCCCACCGAGGACTCGTCGGAGTCCTTGCTCGAGGGTGGCGCCAGGTACAGATTGAACTCGTGAAGCTTGGACTGATTATACCGCCCGAAAACCTTGTCGATGATCGAATCAATGAACTTGCTAGGTCGCGGGTGGATGGAAAACTTTTGCGAGAGCATCTCTTCGAAGAGAGTTTCCATGGAATTGGAGTGGTCGATGTTGCGATTCCATTCCACTACGGGATCATAAACCGGTGGAAAGGGAATATCGTCTACCTCGATCGCTGAAAAACGGCTCTTCGTGCTCATGAAATCGTCCTCATCTTCATTGTCCGTTTCAAGATCAGACATTTCGTGGTCGAATTCATCGTCATCGTCAAGATCGAATCCAGAAGAAGACTGTTCTGAACGTGGCGAGTCGTGAGAACCACCTGATGGCAGTGGTGTACGCTTGATGTATGGGAAATAGAGATAGTCGTCAATCAACTCAAGCCGTCCCCCCTGGGCCAAGACTCTCCTGGCTTCCGACAGGAGATGTTCCCATCTTTCGTATGGGACGCAAAGAGACAGGTTCGCCATTCGCACGAGATCAAACATGTTCTTTGGAAACGGCAATTTATATTTGACGCTGACGTGTAACGATGAGTAACAGGGACATTCAGGCAGTAACAATACTCACAAGTTGCCTTGATTCCACTGAACGTTGCTGGGTGATTTTGCACCTCCCCGCAAGCGTACGGGATCGACTAGATCGAAACCGATGACACGAGAAGAGGGCCAGAATTCGGCCGCCTCCACGGCCCATTCACCTGCACCACAACCTAGGTCTAGAATAGTTTTTGGTGTCTTATGAGTGACGAAATCATGAAATGACGGTGATCTATTAGCATTGAGGCGGCGCAACAGAAGCTCTGAGAACCGGTCACTGAACAACCAGGGGTCACTGGGAGAAGATCACCGGTTATGGGAAGCACTTACTTGTCCAGTAGAGTGCTGTCATAAGCCTGCATATACGGTGCATCGTCATGAGAATAGGGATGGTACTTCATTCCTCCTCGGAGGACAAAACGATCCTTTCGTTCAAATACTTGTCCCGATGCATCACGGAGGTTAGACTGTGGAGATGGAAGAGGGAAAATGGGCTGAGGGAAAGGTTCGGGATCATGTCTAGGAAGAGGAGGAGGCAGGAAGGCATGTGCAAACGGATCGAGGTCAGTCGAGGATGGAGTGTTGGGCGATGACTTCTTCCTCTTCCTCATGAAAGTCCGGATAGCACCTTCACGCTTCGGAGACTCCTGGATGATATCGGTAGCGGTATTTATTGTGGAAAGGGGAAAGCGCAAATCTGTCTTGGATTGCTTTCTCTTGGAAAGCTTGTTGTTGGGAGATTCTTTGCCCATGACACTGAAGTAACCAGAATCGATGCTAGCCAGAGAGTGGGAGCTTGCAAGGATGTCGTCGTCGTCGTCTGAATTAGATAGATCGAGGGAGAGGAATAAGGAGGAACGTGAGGCGGAGTGGGAGCTGTTGTAAGGGGAGGTATCGGAGGAGGATGGGGAAAGAAGGATGGGGAAAGGTATTGAACGAGCCTGTGCCATGTTGGCGTGTTTGCGCTTATGAAACTACGGGAGTCAAAGCGACGGTGGAGGGCAGCCAAAGGCCCTTTGTGTTGTGGCAATGGCAGTCGATCCACAATATGTGTGACGAACAAAGGGGCCCCACTGCCGGGCCCAGAATGGCAAAGCGGGGAGGACGATAAGTGCAACTGAGCGCGAGTCAGTCGGGCACGGTGCTGGCCCAGATAGATGTTGGTGATAAAAGGATGGAAATACGCTGTGTCGGCGGGAGTACCTTGGATGGGAACCCACGACGGTACTGTAATAGGTTTGGGATGATCAAGATAATTTTATCGCCGACAATGTCATATCAGAGCTGCGTTGATGTCAACAAAGCAGCCCCCGCATAAATCCCAAGGTCCTCAAAAACCTGGATGTGAGCAGAACGAAAAAGAGTATACCTCGCTCGACTGCATTGACCAACCATTGATCTTCAACAAAGGAACAAGGAGAACTCCATAGTGGGAAACTTAACCGAGCCTCAAGCAAGTCGCTTCATTTAGAACAAGGTATACGGAGCTGCTCGAAGATAAAATTGATCGTTGATCGTCGCAATCAGGAAATCCATACCCAGGATCACTAGATGGACATTGTCGACCCCGCCTTGATCCAATCGTAGCTAACGAGGATCTAGCCCTTAATAGTCCCAATGACTAGTATCCCCAAATCAACACCCTGCAGGGGACTCACTCTCAGCATCCCCCACGCTGACGACTACAGCATGACGCCGACGAGTTGGTTCAATCGCTGTGAATGTGCATGGACGCCCAGCAGAAATGCATATGGGTGTCCCCTAACTGAGGCTGTCTATCAGCGGAGGACCGGAGGCGGACACCACCGCGCCTTCGCAATATTCTTCGCCAGCTTATTTCCGCCCAACGATCGCTCTGTATCTGGTCCAATCCTAGATAGGAAAGGCGACATGGCCAAAGTATGTAACCTGTGGCCTCAGGCTGAGCGCTGAGCCTGCTGCTACACGTCTTCGTGGATCGATCAAGAGCTCGTATGCATTATAACGCGTCATATAGATGGGCGCGCATTTGCATCACGGATATGTACGTGAACCAACCCCTCACATTTCGCCCAATAAAAGTTTTAATCCATGCCGATTAGAACTACATAGCAGCCGGATAACATACGTACCTCGGTTGTTGTTAAAGTTCATCGCGGATCACAAGAGTGGAAGACAAGCCGACCTGGTCGGCTTGTATCACTTTATATGACGACGTAAGGGAGACTGTGAGGAACTGATGGGGTCTGTCTCTTGATGACTTGTCATATGGTCATCCCAGAAGGGACTGGGAACGTCCGTTCGTCTGGAGTAATAGAAAGCAGTTTCAAGAAAAACGTCCTCGTTTTCTACCACGCTGGCGCATGCGAAATCTGAGAAGATGCCCACTCAATTTCAATCCTCGTCTTTGCGCGGCGGCGGCCCACAGGGTTGAAGCATGCGCTACACCGAGCATGTCAGAGGAATCAACGCCGGTATTCTGACGGAATACACACCTCTGTCATCTCAAACTTTGTCCTTCCAATAGCTTCACCGTCGGCGATGGCGAGGTAGGACGCTAGCGGAGAGTGACCAACGATAGACGCGAGGGTGTCTCGGTGCTGGTGGGTCACCCACTCACTGTGTCTCTGTGAGTAGTCCGTGGTGACGACGAGTGAGATGAGAGACCTACTATTTAGTCAAGTCGGCATGTCCTGGGAGCAAAGGGTGATGTTAGGAAGTACGAACGCCAGATGTAACTCGGGACAAACCTGTGCCTGTATGGCGAGCATGCACTTGAAGTGGGGTTGTCAGCACAGGGGATATATTGAACTAACTGGTGACTCGCAATGCTCTAGCTGTGTGTTTGCCGTATATCTTAGCTCTGAAGACTGTAAGACGTGTGAAACGATGACCGACGAGAGAGAGCCGCAAGTCTCACCATGACAGATCGAGCTCAAGGGAAGTTGCACCGCCACTGGATGTATGGCCAGAGAGAGCCGTCCGATCCACTGGCTCGACCATGTCGATGGACACCACCAAAATTCGTTCCAAAGTCGCAAAACTCGACAAATCCCTCGACGAACTCGAATCCCAACTGGAACTACTTTTCGCGCAATCCCTTCCCGAGACCCTGCTCTCCCTTGATACCATCCAACAAGCAAAACTACAAACCATAATACCATACGTCGTTTATGACCTCGTTTTTGGTAAGTTTGCAAGTGACGTGCTCGCATATATACATGCATATATGCGTGCGTTCGATGAGAGATTCACAATGTTTAAATCCCTTCGCATTTGCTTTTTGTTCCGCGCACAGTGTACTTGCAAAGTCGCGGAGTGGATCCAAAAACGCATCGCGTCATCGCAGAGCTCGTGCGTGTTGCTTGTTCCACGCGTAAATCATCAGGATAAGCTCAGCTTCTCCCTCCATAGGACCGCGTTCGTCAGTACTTTGAGAAAATCAAGCACGCCGAAGAATCAGATCAAAAGAGTGCGATCATCCTCCCCCACGTCACATTTTCCATGATCACATCTTACTGATCACGTCCACGCACAGGGAAAGTTGGGATAGATAAGGCCGCCGCAGGCCGATTCATCAAGCACGCCATCGCACAGGCCAAGAATGCGCAACTTCAGGACGAGCCGACGGACGATGCCTCCCCAGTGGCAAGCTCCAGCTCTAACAATGAACGCGTCCCAGTAAAGGTTACTAGTAAAATGTTGGCGCGCGCCCAGTATGAAAAAGAGCTCAAAGAGTTGGGCAGCGAGGAAGAAGAAGACCTCGATGTTTTTGATGAGCAGGCTGCCGCTGATGAAGAACAAGAGGATATCACAGGTGACACACCGCACGAAGCAAGTGCACAACCCGCATCGCTTGAAAAAGGCAAGGGACGACAGTCAGACGAGGAACAATGCAAGGGCAAGGAAGTCCCCTCGTCGAAGCGTAGGAGACGACGCATAGACCCATTCTCTGGTTAGGATTCGTGGCCCGGGATGATGAAGTCACTATCTGACAACACCCCGCAGGATATGAGGACAACTCTGTCTCCGAATCAACACCACTGACAACAGACGATAGCAAGAAGACAAAGTTGTCGAACTCATCAGGATTATCTTCTGCGAACAACTCTTCACGAGGGACACCTGTCTCTGCGCCAGACGAACGGAAAGCAGGAAAGAAAGCGAAACGCAAAGCCAAAAAGTCATAATACTCGAGATGCTAGTAGGACTCCTCGCTTCTCCTGATACATTGATTTCCACGAGAAAGAGACGGTCAGTAAACACGAAGAGAAAGAGAGAGAGAAATACTAAGGCGTACAGTTCAAAATAACAATATGCATTGGATTATGATCACTTAGCTCGAGAAATTTAAGCTCGAGAAAATACTTATCACTCGCCGTTTAAAACAACATCAGAGGTAATGTCCATTTGGCAGCAAGTAGCAACATGTGCTTGGAGTTTTATACGGTTGGAAAAGGTACAGCGAGTGCGAATCGGGGGAGGACAGAAACATACGAGACGAGAAAGGCATTCATAGTAGACGGAGGCTAGTTCAAACAATGAGAAGCTAGAGTGACCGACGACGTATCAAAGAGCCCAAGCCTAAACCGCCAAGGAGAGCTATTAGCTGCACGGATCGAGAAACGGGGAGAGGACAAGACATACCTGAGCGAAAAGTCCACGATCCAGTGCCTAGACGTCAAGGTCGTTAGTTCTAAGTACGAAAATATGAGGTAGATAAGAGAAACCAACCAAGGCAGCGATTCACCAGTCAATACATCCATCATCATCGACAACCAACTGATAAAATAAAGAGCGTAGAGAGTCGAGACGAAGTCGAAGGAACAAACGAAGCGTGCAGGTTCGCTCAAGACTTAGAGGTCAAGATTGTCAGCTACCAGCATGTTCGCGTTTAGAAGGCCGTGCGGTTGAAGTCGGCGTGCGGATAGTGGTGTTTGATTTGCTCGACGACCCACCACGCAGGAGTGGCGTAGGTGACGTGGCTGCTGGCACCTTTCGGCATTCCAGAGTGGAGGACACCGACCATACTACCGTCGCCAGCGAAGATGAGCGAGCCCGAGTCGCCCTTTGCGGAGAAGGGGCCGGACCGCTTATCGTAGTTGTATATGGCCAGTTCCATAGACTCGATGCCAAATTCATTGCAAGTGTAGGCCTCCAATCCGGCATAGCGTCCCACCGTAAGGTCGGTGGTGTTACCGCCCTTCATGACGACGAGACAGGGCTCCCCATTCCCGTCGTAACAGTCGGGAGAAGCTAGGAGCTCGGGCGGGACACAACCCTTGATCCTGAGCTGGCGATCGGAGGGGAACTTGAACACCGTCCTACTGTTACTGTTAGGATAGAACTTGTTGACGAGTTCGTGGGGAGTATACTTGAGCCCTGAAGGTTATTTTTATGAGAGGAGATATTTATGAGAGAGATGAGACAAAACGCACCAAGGTCGACGATGTTACCCTTAAATTGATCCTTGAACTTCGCCCGAACAAGCTCGAACGTACCGATGTCCTTAGTGTATCTGCGACCGTTGCTGTCGATGGAGATCTTGGGAGCCCAATCGACGAAGCCGATGTCTCGGCGCGAAATATCGTTCCATTGAGTATTGGTCTGCTTGAAGAACTTCTCGAGGTCAATGTTGTCCTGATTCACTTTGGCCAACTGATCCTGCTTAATCTTCAAGGCCTTCTCGTCCTCGTCCGCCTCGTCCGGGTCCTCACTCTGCGGCTTCTCCTCCAAGCGAACAGTTTCTAAAGCCAAGCGGTTGGCGTCAGTGACGTTCTTAGTAATCAAGGCTTTGATCTCGTCAAGGGCGCGCTGGAATCGACGGAATCCGGCAAGTCGAACGTATTGGCGAACTGCGCCAGCACCCTTGAACTCGTAATCAACGGTCGTATCCTCGCGGAGGACGTGGTTGTTGCTAACGCCAAGGACCCTGGCACTAGGTTCGGCATTCTTGGTCTTGTTCTCGTGGAAGAAAAAGGCGACGCTACCCTGGGCATCCCTCTCCTCCGTAGCGATAGGCATGCCGAGCCCAGCTGTGAACGGGCGACGGACGTAGTGGGTGGGGTTGGTGTCGTCGGCGACGCGCAGAAGGGCCGGACCTGCTAGCTTCTCAACGACTCCCTCGTACCATTCCACCACCGCACCCCTGACTTCATAGGTCTCGAGAAGATCGAGAATGGCTAGGGAAGCGTCGTGCGCGTTCTCGGCGGTGGTGGTGGTGGTGGGATGGGTGGCAATCCATATAACGACGGGGCCGAGAGTTTCCTTCCCGTCCTCGCCGAGGGTGGAGAAACGAGCTGTATTGACGGCAGAGTACCGAATGTTGCGTTCCTTCAATAAGGCGACTATCTTCGGAGCAACGGTGTGCCAGACAGGGTTGAGGGTCGTACTGAAGACTCCATGGGCGGTCTTGGTACCGAGATGAGGGAATCTACCGTTGGGGACGGGGAAGGGATTCGTAAGGATATCTGAGCGGTAGAGAAGCTGAGGAGGGTTGGGAGAGATGCCATGGTAATAGGTATTCCTCTCATATTCGGAGACAACGTGTGGGCCGACGACGGTAGCATCGCTAAGCTTAGAGAACATCCGATGCAAACCTAGCCGAGTGGACAGCACCTTTCGGGCACCTTTTGAGCAATTTAGGTCTAGCAGCGAGTAAGGCTTACCCGGGCTCCTTTTGAATAGCACGCCAGCATCCACTGTGAAGAGGTTGGAAAAGTTGGATAGGTAGGAGATGGGGGTAGAGATCAGATAGTTCTCTGAGGCTCCTATGCTATTCTTTGTCCTAAATACTATCCTACTGAATATGTTGCTACCCTTCAGACTTGGCTGATGTGAATTGTGACTACCATGAATCTGCACAGGGAATTCACCTCGCTCGTCCGTCACTTCGCCCCTGATCTCGAAACTTTTCGATGCCTCGCATAGTACATGCTCTCCCGCCTGGGGTCCCAAGTGCATTAGCATTTCACAAGAAGACATGTCCTGCGAGGCTTTCCCACCCACCCTCGCAGCTCACGCCTTCCTCGGCTTCCGCCTGATCCCCTCTCTCCGTTCTTCCCTCTGCTAGTCAGTACATACTCCTCGCTTCTCCTGTTACACGTTGATACATTGATTTCCACGAGAGTACAGTCATCCCTATCCTACCGGTTATGGCTCGAGGGTAAAGAGACGGTCAGCAGACATAAAGAAAAAGAGAGAAAGAAATACTAAGGCGTACAGTTCAAAATAACGATATACATTGGATTATGATCACATTATCAAACACCCTTCCCGGTCAGAGTCGTCCCGAGGCGTGTTATTCCCAGACGACCGGCTCGGTGTCCACCACCTCATCCTCCCTGGCATCTTCCCAGCATCATCGTCCTCGCTCACCTGGTCCGATGACGCTTTCCGATTGGCCTTCTTCTTTCTTTCCCTGGCATTCCGAACTGCGTCGACCGTTTGCCAATTATAGAAAGACTTGACCGCCACTCTCTTCTCATCGCACTCGTCCTGCCCAACTTTGAGATCCTCGCCATCCCTCCCATCCAAATAACCAAGTTTCCTTGCCTCCCACGAACGCCATCCTTTACGGGGCCGTGTAGATGCGGATACCTCCTTGACCGCATGCTCGCCGACTGAGCGACAATCTACCGCGACCAGCTTCGCATCATTAATCCCTCGCTCGCGGACTTGGCGAACGAACTCCTTGAGCACCGATCCAGAGATAGACGTGCTATCTGCCTCAAGAACACGTAGCTTGGGACAGCCACGAATGAGCGCTCTGAATGCATCGTTGGTCAGATCGGTCGCGTATGACACCGTCAAATGTTCCAGGGAATGTCCGAGCTCTGGTGCTTTGGCGGACGAAGCCGAGCCGTTGGCCTCTTCTTGTTCCTCTGGAGTAAGCGCCTCCAGCACCGCGTTCGTGATATCCGAGGCGTCTTCAAGGTCGAGCTTCCGTATGAACGGCGTGGTGGCTAGCAGGCGCAGAAGACCGTCGTCCTTGAGGCTCTCCCCAATTCCCGCGAGCTCGAGAAACTCGAGACAAGGAACGGAGTACGCGAGGTTCGAGCAAGCGGTGTCCGTGAGCAGGATGCAGTTGGAGAGCAAGATGTGTCGGAGGCTCGTCACGCGTCGCCTGTATCGACGCAGATCTCTCGGGTCCCTTCCTGCTTCACGAGACGTGAGCAAGATGGTTTTCTCGAGATCTGGCTCGTCATCCGCACAGGATACGAATGCCTCCAAAGCAGAGTTGTGCAGGCTACGACAGTAGCTCAGGTCAAGGACTTCGAGGTGGGGTGCGGCTTTTCCCAATGTCGCCAGAGCATCGTCGTCGATCATGGGAAGCCCGCACAGCCTGAGCTCCTCGAGGGCGAGGCGAGCATCTCGTGCCATCACCGCTGCACCAAATGCCCGAACACCCTCCCCGTCGATGTTCGGGCATCGGCTTACGTTCAGCGACGTGAGATGTGAGCAAAGCGTGAGTACATCAAAAGTGGCATTGGTGACTGCCCGTAGCCCTTTGACGTTCAAGATACGCAGGAAGGGCGACCGGATGAGGAGGCTATGAAGTGACTGCGTCGTCAATGCAGTACAGCCTTGCAAAGCGATCGCAGTAAGTTGCGTATATGTGAAGTTCATGATAGGTGCAGTGCGAACGCAAAGGGCACTAGCCATATCGATCAATGCGGTTGGTGAAAGGTGCGTGTGTCCCGAGAGGTCAATCTTCTTTATGAACGGACCAGAAAATTGAACAAGAGGAGCTACGAAGCTAGCAGACACGGTAGGAAACGCGTGAAGATCAACGTCTTGCCAGAGTTGGCCATCGAAGACCATCGTTCGCCATGTTCTTGACACCTGATCTTACGATAGGTCCCCTGAATAACAAAAAAGGTTTCAACTATGCTCACCCTGCTGAGCTTAACAAGTTCCCGCATCGCACGGTTTCTCCCAATCCAGCGACTTTTCGATGAACTGGCTTTAAGGACTGTCCATTTCCCGCTACTCTGCAATTGCTCATGATCTCCCTCATGCAGAGAGATCAGAGCAGCCAATATACGGAGCCGAAGTTCCCTTGGCAGCATCTCATCGAACGAGTTGCGGGCATGGACTGCCACAGGTACGACGTTATCCTCGAAATCGACTTGAGGAACGAAATCAAAGGCGGACTTGGGAAACGGGGACGAATAGGAACGAGGTTTTTGCCTCGCACCCACTACCCAATCCGGTGGATGATTGTCAGTGTGCCAGATAACAGCTATCTCTGCTGCGTGGGTAGGCACAGCTTTTATTTCCGCGCCAGGTGACGACGCTGGCGCGATGTCCATCGTTTGCCATGGAAATGGGCAGTTTCCCTGATCTATCGGCAGTGGGTCAATGCCCAGAGGATCAGGAAGACCGTTTGGTGGGCCTGACGCAGACGCTTCCGTAGGATCGCCTTTATTCTTCGACAGCAACTTGCGAGCAAAGTTGACCGGAGTCTTGACCCCGAGTTTGATTCTGACCTTGGTCATGGACGAGTTGGACAGAAAGCTATTGGAATGGGTGGATAAGTTGGACAAGGACCTCGTTCGCGAAGGAACCCTCCTAAGGCTAGGGGGTTCTTCTAACTGTACGGCAGTACTCTCGATTGAGCTAGAGAGTGAATGGGTTTGGGATGCGGTGCAGAGCGATGAAGGAGAACGATACGAGGTTGTTCCCGATGTAGACGGCCAGTCTGAGGCGACTGCTGAACCAAAGTCGGATGGAAGGAGTGACAAAGGAGGCAACGTGGGCGGAAGTTCCCTGGCCTTCCCTTTGTCGGCGGTCAATGTGGCAGGGGCGTTATCCGGACAGGCATCAAATTGAGGGGAAGGACCGGATAGATTAGATACCGAACGATCATCTTGTGATGGAAAGTCACATATGAATTGAACAGGGGAAGAATGGAGTGGTGATTCGACCAGGAATGTAGGGGAGTGTGCCCTGAAGGAGCTGCTTCCGTTAACGGATGAAACAGTGGGCGAGTCTAGTCGATCGTGTGCAGGTGGAGAGGTGCGGATGGGTATTGGCTCGACTACACCTGTGCTCTTGCCTGTGAAGACGTGCGACGGCGCTGAAGATGGGTGTTCAAGGAGTTCCGAATGTTCCAACTGAGCATGTCGGCTCATGGCAGCGGGGTGGGGTGTGCAGATGGACGGGGGGGACATGCACTCGGCCGGGGGAGACCTGGTGGTCTTTAAAAGATCTGGTTGATAGATAAATTCATCTGAGAGCTGATAGATAAAGCAATAGTCATCGACATCCTCGAGATGCTTCATGAGGCAAGGGGAACGGAAAGAGAAGGTGAGGAGACGAGGAGAGATACAAGCGGAGGGAGAGGGAGACAGATAAAGGGTCGGTTCGAGCGATGGTAGCAGAGGGATACTTGAACCTGCTGGAAACAGACGATCCGTCACCAATAAGCACTCAGGGGTCACCATCCCCGCCTTTCCCACGAGACCCACTCCGAGCGAGCAACATTGTCACGTCAACTCAAGACATCGCAGACATTCAGACAAATTCAACAGTTTATCAAATGACAGGTCAAAAGAACGACGATATCATTGCGCAAAGACTCGACTAGAACGTGCGTAGGGTGAAATTAGCAGATAGAAAGACTAGCCTCGCATAGACGGCATGAATAATCCCAAAACAGATGAGCCAGAAAGCGAAAGTTTAATGCAGCAAAATCAGAACGTTACCGATAAGAATATCAGATGTTTGCACAGGTTGGCCAACAGGGTACAGGGTGAGAACGTGCGAGTTCGATGATAACGATGGAAGGGAAGCACTGAAGTAGCAATCACAACGACGTGGAGATCAAGCAGCAGTCGCCCTGGGGTTCTCTTTTGCCTTCTTCCAGTTAGAAGTGGCTAGCTTGAATCTACAATGTGAAAGGTGGGGATAGTGTCAGGTCAGATCACATCAGCATGACTAAAGTTTCTTACCTCTCCTGATGAGCCATGTCAGGGTCAGACTCCTTCAGCCGCGCCATCTCGGACTGCATAAATTTGTTGAAGGCGCTGAGTTTCTTTCGTCCGCCGCCAGCCGAGGACTCTGTGGGTCGTTCGGGTGATGATCAGAACAAAAAATAATAATCAACAGATGTCAATGTCACGAACTGGTTTTCTTTGGCGGCTTCTCCGACACGGTCTTTGGAGGCATTGCTGAATTAAAATGCAAGGGGAGGACCCGGGTTTCGCGATTGGGTGAAAGTTGAACTACTGAGCGCACAGACCAGCAACAGGGGCAACGGCACGACGATGATTCCCAAGAAACGTCATCAGTCAACTTAGGAGGGGTTCGGGAGAGTGATAGAGAAAGTTTGCACACCTTTCAAACTCGAGAGGATCAGGGAGGGTGGGTAGTTGAATTAGCTGTGGTTGTCTGTGGAAGGGTGAAAAGGTTCATGTTGGCTCGAGTTGTGCTGACCTTATACGAGCTCTTCGTAAGTTCAAGTTTGACAGGCTTTCTCGAGGACCCGCACTAGAGGACCCCGAACACGCTATGGGATCCACAGCCTCACGTAAAATGCGACCATCAACTCAACGTGATCCGTTCGCTCTTCTTCTCTCATATATCCCGGCTCAAGCGTGCCCAAGCTTTCCTTCCGGAACGTTCAAGTGAACCATTATCCACACGGCCTCCCTTGGTGCCAGGAAACAAGTCAGACCAAAAGTTGGACAAGGGAAAATTCGCGGCCGCCCACGATGCACACCAAAGGCATTTTCGCACCAGCCATGAGCCAGTGTGTCGGATTCTCTAGTACCAGGGGTCCGTTATTCAAAAGGGCGTCAAACAGACGCGTCGCGTTCCCGTTGAATCAGGCCCGCGCGGTAGCTTTCAAGATACATAATCAGCCGGTTCGCTGCTTCTGGTTCCCCTGCTCATGCTGCTGCTATAGTGGATGATAGTTTCTGAGCGCCCCGTGGATTCGATAGCACGAGAGAACAGAAGATGGGTCAAAATAAACAGCGCGACTCCAACACGTCATAACATAACATGGTACGAAGGGTCCAGTGACACGAGGTTACCGACCCTCGACAGCCTATCATTCACTTTCCGGGGCCTCGTCTCCCATCGTTGGCCATGCTCTGTATCAAGCTTGCACCGCTCACGATTCCAGTCGTCGCGATCATGATTTTTCGTCCTACTCAGGATAAATGCACAAGCTTCTCAAGTGTATAACGCAGTTCGTACCTTTGTGTTGTCGAGCGACCCATCGTAGTGCTGCGATTTCTGTATACGTACACCCACCAAGGAAAAATACGACCGTCGTCGTCGTTTGCTCGTTGGGTCGAACTGGAGGATATGCGGATGTTCGGCTTATCAAGCGTTGACTTGGGCCCAAGATAACTGTACTTACGAAGCGCAGAAATGGGCGCAGTCTCTGCGCCCAGCCCGTTGGCCGCCTTTGGAATAATATCGAAGGGCTTTCCCGGTATGGTAGATAGTACGTCTTCGAAGCCTTTCCAGCCGACGATGGGGTGCGCAAAGAGTTTTTTGGAAGTTGGACCTTTGCCATTTCCGTCTCGTTCTTCTGCATTGGCCTTTTCGGCTGGATTGCTGATTACGCCATTCTTTTGAGCGACACACTGAACGAGCCGGACGCTGATGGGTGCATAGCCCGAGTATACATAACTGATGTCATTCTCGACTTCTTCCAAAGCCTCCGGGTTGTCATCGATGAGCAGACGTAAGGATTTGCGTACTGCTGTAAAGGGTAGTTTATTTGCTGCAAGTGACGGAGGTGCTGAGGCTGGAAGGGGGTTAGGTAGGAGGGTGGCAAGAGGCGGTGCGGACAAGGAAAGCAGAAGCGGTAGTAAGTGGTATCCATATGCCTGTTGGAAGAAGATAGTGGGAGATACTCAGAGGAGAGCTAGGATCGTATACGGTACCCACCTGCAGAAACTCTTTCTTCACGTTTTCGAGGACACGGGTCTTGATACCACCAGTGGTGATACTCGCAAGACAAAGTAGCCTAGCAACCATGTGCATCTCCGCTCCTTGCGCGATCATCTCCTCAATGGTGTTAATCTGTGCTGTTGGCTCGTAAGAGGCAAGGAGGTCTTTGCGAATCGAAAGCTCGGTGTTCAGTAATCCTTTACCTCGGTGCCGTACCACCTACTTTGTTGAACCTCAAGGGACTTGTTAAAGAGATCGGAACGCGTTTGCTGGACCATCATCTCCGACAGACCAGTGTCTGGGGTGCCAAATTAAGAGCATTGTGGAGGGACAAGTATGAGTCCACTCACGTAACCTCAAAGCTTCGTGTTCGCCTTGTAGTCCACCGAGCTTCCCAACAAAGTCGCGCAGCTGTGCGACCGTCTTTGCCTGCAAACGAGCCTGTAGCGGGCGTCAGGACATAGCTACTCTTTTGTAAATGGACTTTTCACCTTGTAGTCCTCGTCAATCCGATGCGCAACTCGATTCAATCGTTTGCCGACAGAGGAGAAATTCAAATCTCGCAATTCTGTAAATAATGGGTCTGTTGTCGAAGATAAAAGATGTTTCTTGGTTTTCTCATTCGCGACTGGCGTGATTGTTGCGGATGTCGATGCTTGAGAGGTGCTTGGGTTCCCCGAATTAGGTGCAGATGGTGGACTGAGGAGGCTCAGTGGAAGTTCAGCTTGAGCTAACGGAAATTTAAGACGATCGCTAATTGACAACGGGAGGACACTTGCAGTTTTTGATGCCAATTAATTCATCAATCAGGCCCTCGTATGTGAGCTGGGTTAGTAATGGGGTGATCATATCAACACGTCGGTCCAGGATGATCAGCGAATCAAAGGGCGCTGGAGAATTCAGCGAATCTCCTAAGACTGACTGCTGATTGGGGAGTGGCCTGGTCAAGAGCGTGGCAAGTTTCTATTTCGAAAATCAGTGCAGCGAACTTGATGTTACAGGTCAACATAATTACCGAAGCATAATCTCCTTTGCCTATAATACGGGGAAATTGACCGAAGTTCTTCTGTAGAGCGTCCAGTGCCAACGCTGAATCGTATATAACGGTCTCATCCCCATCCTGGGGAACAACGAATTCGAAACTGTGTCACAATTCAGTTTGAACCACTCACCACCCACAGCTCCTTGAATGCACCGTCGTGCTCAAGTGAAATGACATCGTCCGCCAAGGGAATAAACTGTAGGTTATAGGACGAAATGACCAGGTCGCCGAGTACACCTTCTTCCTCCAATAATCGAGAAACTAAAGTGGATGTCCGCGGAACGAGGAACAGCGTGTATCTGTACTTGACAGATTCCTTGGAAGACCTCTTGATCTGGTCTGACACGTTATTAGTGGGACGCGTCACATGGAAGCTCGAGGGACTAACCTGCTATTATCTTCACATATTTGATTAGTGGTCTGCAAAGATAAACAATGTTCGTGGTAGTTGATGCCAGTGGGCCGGGTTCGAGCCAGAACATCTTGTCGACACCATGGTTCTATCAACTGATCAGCTTTTGCAATGGCGTGCTCAAGACCAAACACACCTTCAGGAGCGCGACTTCCGTTACAAGACCCAATGGGCCTGCAAGCGTTGGGTCGAGTACGAGCGTCTTCGCGCCATTCACCTGTGCTGAAGCTGTCACGGCTGGGTGTTTACCGAGAAGTGGAATAACACACTGAGTTAAGAGCGTTGACCAAGGCTCTCCTCGCAGACTCCTTGAGCACCTCGACGTCTAGTGCTTGCTCGTCATCGAGTTCAGCGCCTAACGTTGTCTGCAGATCTGCGGAGGACGTCGCTGCCATTACTGTGGAGAGCAGTGTAGCACAGCCACTGTTTACATCGTCATTACTATAAGCTGTCACTTTGCTGATCAACGGAATAACACGTATCGGTGCTGCCAGCAATTTCTAGTAACCGCTTGCTCTGGCTACTTGCCAAGTAGCGCAATAGCCCACGATGGAATCCGTCCCAGTGTACGATGGCACGCACCCCTTGCTCTCTCTCTTGTCTGCGTGCTTCTGGGTAATACGTGCGTACTTTTGACTTCAACTTTGAGCGTAGACAGTCTGAAGGATTTTGAGCAGTATGGATGCTTTCGTGGGTGAAATCGCTCATCGCGTTCGTGACCATCACGGTCCCTCGTTTGATTTATTTCGTGCTCTCGTATTCCATGACCCTGACGGTGAGCGCATCTTCGAACCATAGCGACAAGTGCTGATGCAATCGTCATCTTTAGTTGAATTTTTGGTCATTTGCATCTCTATTTGTTGCCTCGGCGGTCGCTGTAAACTATTGGATTCGCTTCCGATATCTCAACACGTACTCACAGCTCAGAGAGCCACCCCTCGTTAAACCAGACGTCAATGCCCTCCATCCAGATGTGAATACGACGGAATCACCACCAGCTTTCCATAACTATCTAGACGACTTCTTGCAAGCTGTGCGCGTTTTTGGTTTTCTTGAAAAGCCTGTCAGTGTTCCAATGCACTCATTCCCATCCGAGCTCGACTAAAGTTGTTTCAGGTCTTCCACGAGTTAGCCAGACATCTACAAACCAGGCGACTCATTGCAGGAGACAGTATCTCACTCGATCAAGATCGGAATTTTTACTGCGTAATAGACGGCACCGTCCAGGTATTCGCGCGAACAGGACAAACGACATTGCAAAATGGCTCTTGGGACGACGAGGACATGAATGGATATCAGCTGATCAATGAAGTCGGAAGCGGAGGCACCCTGTCCAGCCTTTTCAGCATCCTCAGCTTATTTACGGACGAGATTAAGCTCAGTTGGCAGGACGGTGAGCCCGCTGAGACACCGATGGAGTTGACACTCCCCCGAACGCAAGGTGGACGAACGAACTCAGACGTGTCACATTTCGACCTCGAAACTGAAAAGCCTTCCTTTTCTCGTTTCCGTAATCGGGCGGCATCGATTTCGTCCTCAGGATCGACGGCGCACCCGACAGCAGCCGCACCAAGCGTCGCTGATGCCTCGAGGACCCATTCGCACACCCCGTCGTATGCACCCTCGCCACCCCATTCGGACTCCGTCCAACAATCACAGATCCACCATGGCATCGTCGGGAGAGCGACAGAAGATACCACGCTTGCAGTTATCCCAGCTGAAGCATTCCGAAGAGTGACCAAGAAATTTCCGAAGGCAACAGGTCATATCGTGCAGGGTATGTGTTGTGAACTAGGCATTGTGTCAAATCTTAACTGGAGCACTTCTTTTAACAGTGATCCTGACAAGGTTTTCACGAGTGACTTTCAATGCGGCCCATAAATACCTTGGATTGACGACGGAGGTCCTCCGCACAGAGAAGGCCATCAACGAAATTGCGTGTCATCCATTGCCAGATTCATTTTACGCAGGCGGCGGGCTTCATTCCTTACGCCAGCGCTTTGATGACGTTGCAGTTCAGGAATCTGACTCTGAAAGCGACTACTTCGCCCACGAGTCGTCACCTTCTATGCTCTACTCTGGTAAAGGCAGTAACAATGTCAGCGCGTCTAGCGCGTCTAACGCGTCTAATTCAAGAGAGAAATTGACTGACAGTCCGGTATTCTCACGCAATCCGCCTTTGCGAGCACGCCAGCAGGTTCAGGCCGGCGACCTCCTCACTTCGACAGACCAGGGATATGATGGTTACCGATCTCTTACCCGGTCCTTCAGCATCCTAAACACGCCTCGCATTGGCACTGTTAAGAACGTTTCAATCACAACACGCCTCTTAGGGGATGAGTTCGACCTTCGCGACGAAGTCATGTCCTGCATTGCCAAGTCCATTGGGCTCCTGCAACCTCCCATAAGCGGCGGCGAATCTGTGGAAGCCTCACCAGCTCTCCCGCCCTTTGATACGGCAAGGTCATCTGCAGGAATGTTCACGTCTCCATTTGGATCGCTTTCTCTTCTGGATACGGGGGACGACAACACATCCAACGTCACTGGGACTTCCTCGAATGCCAGTGGTTACATGAGCGGCTTAGACAATGAAGTAGAAATTCTGTTCTTCCCCGCCGGGTCTACGCTCGTGAAAACGGGTGAACGCAACACAGGTATGGGCGCCCATCAACGAAGAGAAGTTGTGGAACTGACAGCTGAAGTAGGTTTATACTACGTCATCGAAGGATTCCTAGATATACTTCTTCCGACAGAGGCAAAGGCTGCCCCCGCCCAACCGTCGCAATCCAAGATGTCAGGTTCCGATACGGACTCGATATTCACCAACGACCACAACAAGTCAGATAATGGGAAGCGAGAGACCCGGAAACTCCTTTTTACTGTGAAGCCAGGTGGTATTGCTGGATATCTCGGTGCGTACACTCTTATGAGGCCTGGTTTTTAGCTGATCCCACACCAGCTTCGCTGTGCAATACTCCTTCCTATGTCGACATCCAAGCTAAGACTGACACCTATGTTGGCTTCTTGCCAGCTAAATCCTTGGAACGCTTGGTAGAGAAGCGGCCTATCGTTCAGTTGACGCTTGCGAAGCGTTTGATCTCGTTACTCTCTCCACTTGGTACGCATGTTCTTACTTATTCTCAGGATAATGTCTTATGGCAATTCCAGTGTTGCAGATTGATGCCTCCTTGGATTGGATGCAAGTCAGCGCCGGCCAGGTTCTTTGGAGACCGCAAGACGTCAGCGACAGCTTTTACATCGTCATCAATGGGCGCTTGCGCGCGATAACAGAAGGAGACAACGGCAAAGTTACCATTACTGGCGAATATGGACAAGGAGACACGGTCGGGGAGCTTGATGTCATCACCAACTCGCCACGTCGAACGACCATGCATGCTATCCGTGATTCAGAGCTTATACGTATGCCACAGACCCTCTTCAATGCCATATCTTCACGGTATGTTCATTAGATTAGACAGATAAGAAACCCCGCTTACCTCCCATTTCTAGAAACCCTCGCACAACTGCGCAGTAGGTTAGGGTTTTCTCTTTTGTTGTCATGCTAATGTGGCCGTAGGCTTCTTCGCACCATTGCATCTCGGGTTCGCGACGAAGTAGATGCATCTTCAAACGTTCAATATCGTAACACAGCATCCGAGCTAGGCCGGAATAACACGAATCTGAAGACCGTGGCCATTTTACCCGTCTCCCGACATGTTCCCATCGACACCTTCGCTCGAAAGCTCAAAGGAGCACTGGAAGAAATGGGTGCTAAGACATCGTACCTCAACCAAGCTTCCGTTTCAGGGCATCTTGGACGACATGCCTTCTCCAGAATGGGCAAACTCAAGGCCGCAGCGTGGCTAGCCGATCAAGAACAGAGGTATCGCATCGTCCTTTATGTAGTTGACTCGCCGGTCAACAGCCCCTGGACGCAAACCTGTATCCGACAGGTGGGCGCAATCCTTTCTTGGCTTCAACGTGTGGCTCAGCCAGCTATCAGGCTGATTTCGTAATGGTCGTTGGGATGGGAGATGACCCCAGCATTGGGGAATATGAACGGCTTCTCCTCTCCATGAAGACTACGGCTCGGAAGGAGCTAGTGTTACTCCACCCAGATCGATCGGTCGCTCCAGGATCAACGAGGGAGTGGCTCAAGGTTAGTATTCATAAATGATAACAAATCATCATCTCACGTAACGCGCAGAATCGACCATGGGTTCATCAACATATCCATGTTGAACTTCCGGTAAGCACTATGCCATAAGAGGTTTGATCGAATTTATAATACAACTCCAAGGGGCTCGTCATACCTCTGGCAAAGGTATCCCCTCCACAAGATCCCCAGGCAGTCGTTGCTTTCAAGAACCTGAAAGATAAAGTCCAGAGCGGCCTTCAAAAGTACAGAGGAGCGCGACCAAATGTGCGCCCTCAACGCCACCCCATGGTCAACGATTTCGCGCGATTGGCCAGGAGACTCTGTGGAAGGTCTGTTGGGGTCGTGCTTGGCGGTGGTGGTGCGCGTGGCCTGTCGCACTTGGTAAGCCCTGATCGCATCATCACTATGGCCATTCGCATCCCTGATCACCTCGTGTCTTAGGGTGTCATTAGGGCTTTGGAGGAACGTGGCATTCCAATCGATTACATTGCCGGAACAAGTATCGGCGCTTTCATCGCCGGCTTGTATGCACGAGAGTGTGATATTATCCTCAGTGCAAGCCGTGCCAGGCAATTCAGCAGTCGAATGAGTAACATTTGGAGAATACTGTCCGATGTAACTTATCCGCTAGTGGCTTACACGACGGTACGATTATTACTACGAGTGGAGAGCACTGACCCATTCCTCGTATAGGGGCACGAGTTCAATCGTACCATTTACAAGGTAGTTCATGATCCATTTCGTCAAGCTTATGCTGAGCAACAGTAGGCTTTCTATGACCTCCATATCGAGGACATGTGGCTTCCATATTATTGCAACACGACCAACATCAACACCTCTCGTATGGAGATCCATGAGACTGGCTATGCATGGAGGTCAATACGTATGTTACTCCACATTTCTTCCACTGGTGTTTGAGCTCATTTCGGTAGGCGCATCCATGACACTGGTGGGTTTGCTACCTCCTCTGTGTGACAATGGGAGTATGCTCGTTGATGGTGGATATCGTAAGTTGTTTTCATGTCCTGCACAGAGCTGAACTAACTTGGGTTCTCCATCGACCAGTTGACAACCTGCCCGTAAGTAGTAGTGATTCCATTTGCCGCTGCTATTGAACCAACATTTCCCAGGTATCCACCATGTTCTCCATGGGCGCAAACGTTGTGATCGCGGCAGATGTTGGCTCTGTAAATATCCTTCCCATATCCCCATCCCATTCATACTCACGGGCTATCAAGATTGATGACAACTCACCTCGAAACTTTGGTGATTCCCTGTCCGGATGGTGGCTCCTCGTGAACAGATGGAACCCTTTCTCAAACATGCGCAACATACCGGCTATACCTGAGATACAGAGTCGGCTCGCATAGTCAGTTCCGCTTACCTTGCCGTAGAGTCGTATTTTGCTGACACGCTTTCGTTCATGCTTAGTGTATCGAGTGTCCGGACCCTTGAAGAGGCCAAGGAGGCCCGCGGATGTCTGTACATGCAGATGCCTGTCCAGCAGGTGAGCGAGTATACATTCAGCGGTGCTAAGCACCAGACTCACCGTTCGCAGTACGGTACCCTTCAATGGAGCAAGTACGACGAGATCGAGAAAACGGGCTATCAAGCAACGGTTGAGATACTGGATCGTTGGGAAGACGAAGGGAAGTTGCCTACCCTTACCATCGATGGTCCAAATGCAGACAAGAGCAAAGCTAAGAGAAAGGGAAGAAGTGCTAGGCGCAATTCAGTGTAACTTATTCTTCTAAAACCTTCTAGAAAGGGTCTTTCCACATCATTTGTATGATAAAATCCGCATGTCAACGTTGATTTGATTCGAAGATAAATTTATCTATTTACTTGGTCGGAACTAGGTGACACATGCTGGATAAACAGTGTACATACATGCTTCTCTTTTCGGAGCGCAAGCTGTAAAGTGAGAGTGCAAGAAGTCTTTTGAGTGCACAGACACAAGCAAAAGATCATGGTTGGGACGCAAATGTCTTGGCTGAACAGCGGGTGGAAATAAATAGGGAGTAGACAATTAATCAACAATAATGGATATGCTGCAGAAGTTTGACCACGTGGGAGTGAAATGGAAATTGACTAACGAGGCACAGGTGATGGCCATTGATGATACACGATCACAGAACGAGAAGAAGCACACCAAAGGGCTAGCCCAATGTATCAGCGGAGCCAACATATGAAGACGACGTGTACGCACCTACACATTTAATGCACGACATGCCGATGGAAACTCAACAATAAGAGGGCATCTTCAATCTTTACACCCGAGCATGTCACAGCATTCCCTCCGCCATCCAAGGCGTATTCGGTTGGGCCAGAAACAGGTGTCATTCCGACCACTTTCTGGAATTCCTGAAAAGCGGAGGGTTCGATGAGGCCAACGTCCATGATTTCCGTCCCTGCGTGGAGAGGAAGGGGAGGCCTTAGCCGTTTCTTGGGAGGAGGAGATGACGAGACATCGGTGAAAGGGGTTACAGCTTCTTGATACTCTTCCTCGCTCCGTTCATCCATATCCTGGTCCATGAGATCTTCATAGACGAGGTCCATGGCGTCGTCGTCGTCGTATACCGATGACCCAGACGAGGCATCGTGTTCTGGATGGGCTGCAGAACCACCAGGGCGCTTCGCACGCTTGCGAGCAGTCTGCCGAATATTACGGAACCAGTTTGTCACCTTTCTGATATCCCTGGATAAGAATCAGTAACCCAATCTGGTGACCAATGGACAGTTCACTCACATCCCGATTTCATGTCCCAGCGCAGTTCGCTCCTCTATGGAGGGGGTTGATGTACGATACAATAATCTCTTCAATGCGTCAAGTTGGTGTGGTTCCGGACGCGACCGCCGAGGACGTCCATCCTCAGGTCTAGCACCTTCACTACTGTGATCGTAGTGTCGACCTTCATCAGGATAAAAGTCTCTAGGGTCCCTAGCGTAGGGTAACACACTTCTCCGTATTCGCGGAGAAAACGGTCGAGAGCTTAACGAGGGAGGCAGTGACATTCTGCTCCGGGGAGTAACAGCTTCCCGGTAATCGTCAATTCCGGCGGGTGGGAAGTTCAACAAACGGGAATGTGAATCCGATTCGGGGATCATTAATGATGGGTGTTGAGATCGAGGTGGAAGAGGAGGATGGGGTGCGCACAAAGTCAAGGAATCTTCAGCACTACCAGGGGAAACAGGTGGTAGTGGGCGCATGGTAGCGCCTTGGGTAGAAGATTCTTCTCTGTGCTTCTTTGCCTGACTGCGTTGGTTCTGAAACCAGTTGGTGACACTTTGCAGTCGCCTAACCGGATCGAGGTTCCATCAGTGACACAATAATAGTTTGCCAAGACGACGTACATGCCAATCTTGTCAGCAAGCTCCTGCCTCTCCTCGCGAGTTGGGTGGGCATTGAGGGCGTATGCACGGCGAAGTTCCTCAGCCTGTTCTGGAGAAGTTCGCATTCGTGCTGCTTCATTTCGACCCCTTCGGGACGGAAGACCATCGTTCTCGGATACGAAACGGCCGTCCGCATCAGGAAGCCCACGGTCCGAGTCCGGATTATGTAACGGGTACGCTGCCCCATTCTCGGAATCAGGTCCACGATTGTGGGATAAAATGAAACGATCCTGTACAGAGAACACCTCGGAGGGACCAGCGAAAAATGAACCCTCGAGAGCAGCTTCGTGCGCACTACTCTGAATTTGATTCGTACCAATAAGGGGGTCGGCAAGGATGTGATCGTTGAGGTGCAGATCTTTCTGTTTAGATTTGCGCGATGATGTACGAGAGCGGGGGCGAGATGATTGTGGTGGCAGTTGCGAGGCAGGGACAGGGGAATTAAGGAGGTTTGCTATTGATGGTAAACTTGATGGTAGAGGTGGCTTGGACAAATTTTCCGGTAGCGAATCACTTGCAGCAGAAGACGGTTGTTCGGCAGGAGTTGTTTTATTCCGCTTCTTAGTGGACGCTCGTTTGTTTTGGAACCATGCATTCACAGTCTTGGTCTCCCTGGTGTGGATGGCAACGATGTGGAGACATCACATAAGTGAAACGTACATCAATTGATAACAAGCTCGGATATATCCAAAAGAGGGAACTCACATTCCAAGCCTCTCAGCGAGCTCAGAACGCTCTTCTAAGCTTGGGTGTTCATTTCTGTCGAACAACTCATTGAGGGCGGCTAATTGCACAGGACTATGACGATGGCGTGGCTTCTTGGATGAAGACTTGTCGGCGCCATCAGGGTCCTGATGCCTGTCAGACCTCTTGGATGGTTTTTCCCGAGGGTGTTTCAAACGCAAACTGTCCTCCTCCCCGTCGTATGGAGCAGTGAAGAGGGGAGGGGAGTGGGTGGACCGTGGGTGAGTGGATTTTTGAGATGAGAGGGGTGGAGATGAATTTTGAAGGATGTCCATGTGGGAGTTACGAGGAGGAGGAGAAAGTCAAGCTTGCGACATGACAAAGGCTCTGTATATCGAGCTCTGGGCAATATTCCATATCGGCATCTTTTGTAAACAACTCTGTGCTAAATGGCCAATATTCCCACGGGTGCTGATCTCCAAACCAACCCGAGGGGCATTTCCCTCCAACGTATCCACCATCGACCGCTACTGATCCTAACCAACTCCTTGTACTATACCGCATGCAGAGAACCTCGTACCTGTCGTTTGATCTACCAGTATCTGAAACTGCAGCCTGAAAGTTCCATTTCACAAGATTGAGGGCTCTTTCAACCAGAGTCATATGCTTATGTCATCGTGCTTTTGCCAAGCTCGCACTGCAAATCCGCTAGCTCATGTCTACACCTTCCGTCTTCGACTGTGGATCGATGGTGATGATCGATTGCTTTACAGGATTTGTCGGCTATACTATTGATGGCGGCCATAACATAGGTCGTATCAATGACAGCACTGAGGTAGGTGACACCAGTGCGGGCCGACGACAAGTTCCCGTCAGGCATGGCTTCATCTGTGTGCCGGCCCTTGAAGCTTGAAGCTTGAAGGTTTCAATAGCCCCAACGGAACTTCCCCACACGCCCCGCTATGCCAATTGGCTTGGCACGTTCAAGTACATTGTATATCATAAACATGATACATTTCGATATAACGTAACTACAATTACAGGATGTTTCCAACGAAGTAACATAATGGAACTGGCATTCCCCATGAATAAGAGGGTCAGTGCAGTGATCCACGGCGGTGAGAGTATGCGGGTATTTATAGTGGTAATGAGAAAACCGACAGATAACGGTCGCCTCGTGGGGTACGCCACGCGCGGCATCCTCTTCGACCCATCTGAATGCAACCGTGTGCGATGGGTATACGCAGGCAATGTCTCGGTAACCTACGTACCTCTACGATGAAACGGTAGCCGGCGATCCTCCTTGAATTTCTTCCGCGTCGATGTTCTTCATCCATGCACCAATGGCGCCCCTACATCAATATGAATTTGACAGGACGCAGATGATCGCACACGGAAACTTACAAGAATCCTTCGTGCCTCAGGAACAGTGCGCGCTTTTTGCCCTTGCTCCAAAACCGTATCGCATACGAAAGGGTAGTGATCGTGGTTGCATGTCCTACATCGAGATGAGCACCGGAATAAACCCCAGTAGGACCCATTTACCTCGAATAAAGCAACCTCCGAAATAGATTCTGTCCAGACCATACTTTTCCGCGTTCATGTATCTAAACATAGGTCCTTAGTTGATGATCGAAGATCGAAGGCAAGGTTTGCACGCACGCAATTTGTCCAATGTTGTTCGACACTGCATAAAGAAGACTTCTGCTAATGTCTTCCGCTTTGAACGTCCCGCGTTCGCCACCTTCTTTCCCTTCACCCCTGTTATTGAAGACCTTTCCAAACGAACTTGCAATCGTAGTCGATTTAAGGCCAAGCTTGGTGTAATCCGTCCCGTAGATGTCACCGACGAGCATGTCTACTGCTGCATTATCACCCTTCTCGGAGAAGGCCAACATTTCTGCCAAGACAATGAGGCCGCCGGTGTCAACAGACGTCATAACCACGACTCACCATCAAATGTTTGGGCGGGCGTGAGCAAGCTTAACAAACCCCACAAGGTACCACCCCCCAGGCTCGTGCCACTCACTCGCTCAAACGTTCCATCAGCATCGACCTTGATGATGGACACCCCCGACCCGATGTTTACCAATAGGCACGGTAGATGCGGCGCAGGTTCTCCACTTTCGAATATCACAGCATACTTGGGCGGATTTGGCGATGGACGTTCGAGAGCAGGCGGTTCCCCAGAGGTCGTCGAGGGAGCGGCAATCGCATCCCTATCCTTGGAGGAACCTGCTGGGTGGGAGAACTCGAAGATGAGCTCGTCGGAGAAGTAGTACACCTCCTCTGGAATCATCGTCATGAACTTCATTCCCTCGATCAGGCACTCCATCTCGTCCTCGCGTCGAACTTCGACTGACAATTCCTGCTCGAAAAGTTCTCCAAACTTGTGCGCTCCGCCTCCAGTTGCCATGATCTTGACGCCTCGGCGCATTTCCTCGATGGACACACCATTCGCAACAGCGGAACGGCGTATGAGTTCGGATATGAAGGTAACAAGGGCTGAGATGTTCGAGGTCTCGAATCGCTCGAAGTTTAGGGAACCACCAGGAATGTGGCAGACCCCAGTAGTGCGCTTGAGGATCGTAGAGCGGAGGAGCTCGGTGTCGAGAGTGTTACCACCATCATTGATGGAGGGCGACGGATTAGTACCGTGTGATTCGAGCACAAGAGGGGTAAGAGTGCCATTGCGAGTGTGGGATGAGCTTGGTAGGATAGGTGGTGAACGTAGAGAAGGTGAGCTCGAGGCCGGCGAGCTTGCGCTCGATGTGGAGAGACTTGGTGGTTCGGAGGTACCTTGAGTGGCAGCAACGGGTGAAGGTGGCGCTTCCGAAGAACGAGTGAAATACACCACTTTCGCGAGTGATCCGCCGATCTAACATCACGGCGATGAATTTCGCCACATAAGAAACGGAGAAGACAGAGACGCACGTCGACCGCTATGTGGGATACTGGTTCGATGTAATTTGGAAGGTATATCCCTCTGCTGTCCCGGGTCTACGACAAGTTGATTAGGGAGATAAGTCGGTGAAATCATCAGCACTCACTTCAGGGGATTCTTCTGCAAGAATGACAGCGCCTCTGGTGTTGACACGGATGACCCGCGGGGTGGGCAACGGCGGGGCTGGCATGGCCGACGATGCTGAACCGACCGCAGCCGCTGTCCTCCAGTGTTTGGGGTCTCTGCGATGTGTCACGGACTCAGGCGGAGGATTTGTCACGGTCATCGACACTTGAACTTGCTCAGACACTCAACGCTCAGCTCTAATACTCAGCGGTACAAATAAATAGCACATGCAGGGAAAATGATCAATGGCACGACCGATGTACGAAATCACCTGAGACAGCCTTATGCAATTGGGGACATATTCGGCGGGAATCGGCAAATGAAGTCTCAGATACGACCAGCGCCTTGGCGGCTAGTACCATGAAAAATGTTACGTGTGGAATCAAACTCGACAACCTCCAAGACCAGAATGAACAGCGTCAGCCGCCGATAGCAGATACCACCAAGGAGCAGGCGCTCTTTTGCTCTGCACGAACTCCAAGCTCGAGTGTAACCCCCTGTCCCTTCGAGAACGTCATCCTACATCTCACAAGCACTTTACCACCTCCCCCTGCGACCAGCCCAGACAGTTGGAGCGTGTGGACAGATGGAGAACTTGGAATCTCGGTACCTCCCAAAGGTTCCATGTTAAGGATCTCGATGATTGAGTCGCAGGCAGCTGTGAAAGAGTATGTGTGTGAATGAAAGGAGGTGCTGTCAGCGACCGTTTCAAGCAACGTAGCCCAACCTACCTTTAATACTTTCCATAGCAGTGAGGGAGAATGTCTCAGTCGCAGTTGCACCCGACCGCAAACGATCCCACTCTGACGAGAATGAGGAGTAGCTTGGTATTATGTAGTCCCCACCAGCGGAGAGCTCCACCTCCTCTAGTTGGTATTCGTCTTCGTAGCCCTCGTCTTCGGGCTCGCCAGTCGAGGGATCGAGTTCCTTGCTGATGAACTTGAGCACGCATTGGAATGACGCCGTGATATACTCCTCGGGAGAATCCCGCGTGAACGAGACGTAGACAATGCTGGGCGAAGTCGATGCAGTGAGCGTCAGCACGGGGAGAATGAAGTCTTCGGTCAACCCTGAATCCGCCTGTGGCTGCATAATTACAGATACTTGTTCCAATACAGTGTCGGGAAGGGTATTCGACACATTGAACTGAAGCCAAGTCAGCATTGCAATAAAAACGGCTTATTCAGGAGGCGTACCTGGAACACAATGTGCTCTCCGAAAATATGTTTCACACATGTCACTTGGTACTCTGTCTCTGATTCAGTGAGTTGCACAGGTTTGGCGCTGCTGTTAAGGACTGGGCCATAATCGGCCAGCTCTGGAACATCACCAAGCTGTTGCGCGTACGCGGACTGTGTCTCAGCAGCAGTCGGAGGTGGCGGTGACACATTGGCTCTTGTTATGGGCGCGGCAATAGTATCCAGCGTGCTTGGACCTGAAAGTACGAGTCAGACGGTGGGATCCAATATACCGCAGATTTATTTTCTTACGGCTCGCTTCTGCTGCCAACTGAGCACGGCTAATCTTCGAAATGGAGGCCGAGTCAAATGGCTGAGCGGCAGCGGCGGGATCGTTGACGTATGCAACGAGTTTCGACTCCAATGCCGCCAGAGAGAAAACAGATTCTATCCAGATTGGTTTGGCTTATCGCGATTGTAGCAACGGGTAAATGCGTACCTTCTTTGACGTACGCATCTGCAAGTTCCTTCTCCCGAAGGACCCTCACGTACATGGCAGCACGGTCGCGAACCTCGTCGTCGACATCGTCCAAACACCTATGCAGTATGAGTAACATGCAGCGAGAAGGCGAGAGTACGAACCTGCTGAGCAAGACATCAATGCTACGACGCAAACCAGCATCGACGGCATTTACTCCGAACTTGGCGAGGCTAGACACGGCAGCTGCACGGACCGTAGCATTCTCCAATACTACACGGTTGTAGATGTACCGGATGTACTTCGTGGGTTGAGGAGCCTTTGGTCCCTCAACGCCAAGAAGGTGAAGAACGCGGACGGATAGTTTCGTGAATTCGCAGTCCTCGATGAATTCGCACAGATGTGAAAGCGCTTGCTCCTTGCATTCTGAAATGTACTTTATCATGTCGAACATGGCTTCCACGACGGCACGCTTGAAGTCATATCCACCCTCGTCGCGGAGGACACCAGATAGGAAAGCAAGCATAGAGACGTGCTTGGTAGGGAATTTGAGACAAAGAGAGCGAATGGCGTCGACAACAATGACTTTGAATTCGTCGCTGATCTCGGACATGAAACCTGTGATTTGCTTCATGAGGCGATCAACAGAGGCTTCGTTGCCGGTCTGCAAAATGTGAGTCTCAGCAGACACATGGAGTTGTATAGCTATACCTTGAGTAAAGTAGTAATAGCGTAGGTTGCAACACTCCTGTTAGGATCGGCGATAAGGTTTTCGAGGTCAACATTGCAGGCAGCAACGCTCGCTGGGTGCGTCAAGGCTAACGTAGCGAGAGTGCGAGTGGCCGCAAACTTCAGAACAGGTTTTGGCGACGACAAAAATAGTTGTAAGACTAGGCTAATATGTCAGAATGACAGTACAGCGTAATATGAAGAAACTAACCTGCAATGGGCTTGGTCAACTGAGCAGCAGTGACATTCTTCATTTCAGAGATAGCACGGGCAGCTTCAAAGTTCACCGTGTCGCTCTTGTGCCGTAGCCAGCCATCCAGCAAGTCGAGGATCTGTTTTTGGACACTTTGAGGCATCGATAATGGGATCCACTTTGATGTTTCATTGAGAGGAGTTACTTACTTGGGGTCTTCCTCCATGACCTTGGCAGCATAACGAATGAGCATGCATAGTGCCATCGAGTTCTTCAATGTCGTCCCAGCGCCAGATTTCCCACCACCGAGTTGTTGGATCATCTTGGTAACCGCCATCCTATCCTGCTGACGGATCAAATAGAGTAAACCAAGTGCATGGTATTGAGTGATGTAACTGGTCGATGGAATGGGTTGGTACCCGCTATTCGATGAGCTTGACGAGCCGAAATTCAGATAACCACCGCCAGATGAACTTCCGAATAGAGAGGGGCTAGACTTCGCGTTGACAGCTTCCTGAGCTTCGTTGACCCATCGTTTCACTACATCTTTTGCATGAGGGAAAAGATGGTACGAGGAAACCAATGCAGCAGATGATATCGACGGTGTCCGATCGACGATAGCGGCTTTGAAGAATCGCTCGACACCTTGAGCCATAGAGGGCTATAGAAAGTGAGTCTACCTGCCGTACGATGCAAGCTACCAGCTCACGTCAATGATTCTGCATAGGGCACGGATGGCATTTGGTCTGTAGATGACTTCGGAGTTTGGCTGCATGTCTTTCATGATACTGCTTGTAACCATGATCACATCTTCCGCGGTGGTGGCCAGTTCCTTGATCGCAAGGTATACCATCTGCCGCAACGCGCTCTGTGTGATACAGTAGTACATGAATGAATAACCTTCGCGAAACCCGACATGTATCACTTGACTTACATCTTTGTGCTGGAACAGTTTGGTAGTACCAAAGAACAGCGTCGTAGCTTCCTGCGAGCTGAAATTCTCGCCAATATAGAGGAGGTGGACTATCCTCGTGAGGAGAGCTCTGCATTTCCGAGGGCTGATGGGCGAATCATTGAAGACGCGGGCTTCCTGGATGATAGTGGTTTTGTTGTTGTAGTAGGAGCTGAGGCCACTCTCTTCTTCTTTTTTGGACACGTAGGCCATGGTGGACGATGATGAGCTCGAGCCCAACTTCGACGTGCTCAGCGTGCTGCACTAACGTGGTCACTGTCTCTTGTTGGCTGTTGTTTGGCGAACACAAGGCATTACAGTAGCTACTTACTACCACTGCCAATAGAGAAATGGTCACTAGCTCTAACTTATGGTGTATTCGAGCGTCTTCAGTCATGTACATCAACCATTATCTGCGACAGGTTGAGGACAACTAGTCCAGGATGGGACTACCCCTGTGCGAAGGTAAGTATGTTCCGAGTCGTTCAAGCTCATGGGCGGCAATATTAGGACTCGGAGGAACTTTTGCATCTCTCATGGATTTCCAACGCATCAATCACGCATGAAAGACGCAGAATTTCATTGATCGTGGGGGTGCTACTGGATGCTCTACCAGCACTGATCGAATGATCGATTACAGCGTCTAGCGAATGGCATTCGTTACAAATTAAAGTAAGAGCACCTCGTTACCTAGGCATGTTGTTTGATTCAGCGAGCGACTATTTTTTCATGGTCGTGAAACATTGGCACATACCAAGGTACTTATCATCCCAACATCCACGACGTATTAACAATTGCGTTGCTTATCATTGGTACCTTGTTGTTCGGCTAGCTCCTCCGAGGAACGTTACAGCTCGTTACAGATTCTCAGATCGCAGAAGGTCGCAGCCAATCTCTTCACTAATCGTCGCTCAGGTTCGGACGTATTTTGCTTGGAAGCAGGTTTCGTATTTACACTATTACTACGGTACAAAAACATCTTCGGGTCAGGGAATGGATGGCGAACTTTCCACGAGGGTTCAGGAACCCTCGATACCCGTTCCAAACCTGGGGCCCCTCAGCTTAGATTCTCTTGGTGCGCACCGACCTAACACAGCATCATCATGCCACTTTTTGGAAGCACATCGTCGTCGTGCTCAAACCTTCACCACAGCTTTGATCTCCCAAGAAATGCCAATTCTCACTATCACGCCGTTCCTGGGTTCGCCGCCGGATTAATGACCTGCCAATGTGCCATGTGAAATAGCAATGGATCCTCCACGTAGTAGGATGCATCATGACCAAGTTCTTTTGTCCTCTCTTTTGTCCTACGGCGTTTAAGATATGCACCGATGTTCGAGAATCATCTCACGATGGCGGGAGAGTGGCCGATCACATCCCGAGCTCCCCCCGATCGGTACACCCTCTGCAAATGCTATGATCTAGACCGCACGACCAAGTGGCGACAGGGTTGCTGCCCATCCAGAAGGTCTGATTGGTCGCATTACGAACCGACTAGAAGTAGTGAGTCAGCAATATTATGTTTCAACATTGAAAAGTCTCATGTGATTACTCCCAGCATAGTCTGATGGATTCAATGACCACCAGTGATCGCCACGGCCTCCGAGCGAAGTTATAACCAACGGCGAGTTTGGTACAAATGTGGTAAGCGCTTTACAGCGCTCAAAACATTTTTCTACTCGCTCACTCGCGCATCGACCATCCAGATCTGAAACTGACGGGCTCAGCGACTCGGACGTCAATCCGGATGATAGCCGAAGCGCCGTCCTGTCTTTTTTCACCTTTCAGCTGTCATTGGGGCAACTCTGACAGGCATTACAGAGAGACTTGGGGTGACTCTGGTGGCTCTGGAGATCCTGTCCCTAGTAGTGCGACTTGGCTCGAATTGCTCGTCTTAGATCTCAGGGGAAGTGTCCAAATGCAGAAAGATTGCATTCATTAACTCGCGCTGGTGAGACATTTGAGTGGACTGGCAATAATTAGAATTACTTATAGACTGATATTATCAACGTGTAAGACTGTATGTAACAGTGTAAGAGATGCGAGAAGAGTCCTATGAAAGACGACCCAAAGAAACACCAGATATAGTTGAGATATAGGCTGTCTGCATACTAAAGAAACATGAAATGGTCGTAATACAATATTATTCTAGATGCATTCCCAACGAATGGAGGTGAGGAAAGAAGGAGAACAGAAAGCATACCAGTGTATCCCATTTGAAATGACAAGGTTCAGTGCCTCTTGCGGGCATACACATTTTGTATGCAGACGTAAACAGGGGTCACCGCATTGTCGAGTTCTTCACATGCGTTACGCTCCATCACCTCAACGAACTCCGCCGAAAGGCCATGGCCGAGTAAGAGTGGCCGCCCAGACTTCATGAACGCCTGCCAACAAAATACCACAAAGACCGATGAATTTGCATCGGGCTAAAAGTGGGTTATACTCATTACTCACCTTGATATCGTCCCTCATGGTGGCTCCTATCTCGTTCCAAAACCTGGTCTCCGGATCGTTCCCTGACATCCAGGGGGAACAAGGTATCCAGAACTCCCGATAGACGACGTTTTCAAATGCCGGATGATTGGAGGTCCATTCATACATGTGCAAAGAAGCATCCGCATCGCCTCCCCGATCCCTAACTGCCCGGCTTGCGTAAGACATCCAGAGTGGTGTCCACGGAGGAAGGAATGATCCAGCTGGTGGCATGACTGGCCGCCTGTCCAGCCCTGTGAAATTGAAAGGAAATTCGGTCACATCGATGAGACCCCCTGGTCTGAGAACATGACCTATGTGGTTTATGAGACTGTGGTAGTCGCGGATCTGATATAGGAGGAGTCCAGTCTCGGTGGATGGGCGTCAGAGTGCGACTGACTCACCCCTGATGAAATGAGTTGGCAATGAACCACGTTAAAGTCACCGTAGAAATGTTCAAGTCCGAGGTTAATGTCATCAACTTCGCTTCTATACCAGGCACGAGGTTTGGTACCATGGATATGCAGCGAGACGATGAATTCTCACCTGAGGTTGGAAGGCATATGTCTAGAAATAGTCAAGAACAGCAACATGAAGTAGTCAACAAAATGCTTACATCGACTGCATGGGAACGAGATCAACGGCTACCGCGCTACAATGAGGAAATTCACTCGCGACATCCATTATCCTGCGGCCCTAAGTCCATGAAGCTGGTGATCAGAAAAAAATAAGAGCGTACCAGCTTCCGCTGCCGCACCCGAGGTCAAGGACAGCCTTAACCTCAAAACCATCATCCGCCATTATTTCAGGCAAAGGTGGCGGATACTTGCCCATGGCTTTGCAGAACATTCCATGCTGTTTATCTGTTGCGAGAATGAGATACAGCGTAAGGATAGGCCACTTGAACGCACTGAGACGCTCGAGTTCCTCGTCGTCGGCAGGAAGGCGATAGACATCAGAGTAATTATTAAGGCCCCTACCATACTCTTGCCGGTATGCCTGTGCACGTAGGGAGCTTGTCATCGAGAACACAGAAGGGGCAGGTGATGCAGAACGCATTGAAGCGTCGAGGGAAGTCCTTGAGCTAGCTACACTGGGGGAAAATGAGTCCAGGGAAACCTCAGTGCAGCGATCGGAGTCCGTGTCGTCATCGACATCGTCTGAGAAATTGGCTGAGGCTTGAAAGTAAGTTGGACGGTAAGAGTCGTAGGCCATGATGAAGGTCGACATGACCTTTGAGTAAGAGTGGGTAGATATGTGATGAGAGTTTAAGTGATGGAACATGTAATGGAATTATAAACGAGATCTGAACTTCGGGGTGGAGACAGGGACTTCGGCGGACATGGATTTCTTGCTCCGTCTATCTTCCGCCGCTGCAACCGCGCGAAATGTCCACGTGCCCGAGGACTAAGTACTCATCCGCACTTTGTAACGGTTCATCCGCAACTAAAAGTATTGTTGCTCTACTCGCCTGAACTGATTCATTTCTACGATACCCTCTACTCGCTCTTCCAACATTTTCTCGAGATCTGTCTTCCCTGATTGTCACATCCTCTCCTCTTACGTGATAATGACTTACGAAGCTGAACTTTTCCGCCAGTGGGTTCCACATCCGTTCCGACGGTGGAGGGTGAACGACTGTCTTTACTTACCCCAGCTCTTGGGTCTGCCTAGGGGAGACTAGTTCCGCCGCGATCGTGATTACGATCGTGAACGTTCTTACGCTTGATTGAACAAATTCTTCTCCAGCTCGCCGGTGATCTCAACTGAGCATTACTCTTCCCCGATGAGATCTAAGTACCCGTGACCAAGTCAATCTTCCAGCTCGGCTCTAAATATTTTCCAGATCGCGCGCCGTGAAATCTTCAACTTGAAGGGGACTGTCAAATGTCAACCCATGATCACACAGTAAGCCTAAGTCACCTCCCACAGTTTGTGGTAGATGATATCATCTCGTCCCCTAGAGGCCTAAATCGTCGATATCCCAAGCTCTCTGAAACCTGGTGTTTTCCGCGTGGGCACACTCGGTCTCAAAAAGGTCAGCGCGGTGGTAAACCTTGGTAGACCCTTCAAGCTTCAAGCTTCAAAAGTCTTTGTGGGCACTCTTATTTAATATCTTTCCACCGCCGAGCGCCGCACGGTGCGTTCCAGGGACTCCGCTCTGGGAACCTATCCTTTTCGGGTGTGCTAAACGAACGTCCCTAATGCCGTCACAAAAACTCGTATCTTGCTCCAAGCAAGTACTTAGCCCTTTAATTAGACTGCACTCAGCGATTTCGAGTGGCTCGCCGCATTGCCTTTCGGAGAGTACCACCGTTAACCGTACGTTGCAAACAGTTTAAGCCTTTCTAACCACGGTGAAATACCTTTAGACATGCTCGTGAGATCTCCGGGGATGCCATGCTCCGCAGGATCCGTATTTCGCGGATATAAATAAGCCCTATTCACAGCGCGCTGGCCGTCTTTCAACTCGACCACTCGTGGGCAAACTGTCCCTATTGTAGTACATAAACTTGCTTTCCATTAACTCAATATGCTGAGCTTTGTTCGAGGTTTCGTGTTGGTCCTTTCGACTGAAACAAGATGAACGTTCAGTCATTATTGCTAACTAACGAGATGACAGGAATTTCGAGGGGCTCGAATGTCCCCCTAACCTTCGAGAATAAATTCACGAGCTTCAAAGTTTCGGGGAACTACTGTCACGGTAATTAGCGAGGAAACATGACATGGACGGAATACTTGGCACAAATTACAGTAAACCTCATGAAATCAAAGTACTTGAGGCGGAGTATCCGCGTTGAATTTATCATCGTGGCGGAATCGAGATATCCTCTGACGGGGAAATCGGCGGACCTCGCTCATGCGTTCATAGGGACACTTTGACCTCGGACTTTTCCTAGAACACCGCTTGCGAGGTCGATGACCGTCAAAAATTTGCTTTCGATTTGGTGTACTTCAACTAACGGAATGCAAGAAACAGCGAAAATTCTAGTTTACAGGGAGTAAAAAAAGTACAATCAGCGGCGAAGAAGACATACGAGGATATCAATTGGCTTCAAAGATGAAAGGTATTACAATTAAGCTGAAGTTCTCGCTTGTTTCCTCTCAAACGAGCATCAGCTAGCGCCGTTTCAGCGCCTGGAAACGCTGTGCTAAGGACTCGAAATCATCTTCAGGAGTCTCTTTCGCGGGCGGCGCGGTGCTGCTCGGTTTCTTGGCGGATTTCTCATCCTCGTCTTCTGTCGGTGGAAGGTCAGGAAGTCTCGGAGGACTCGAACTCTCTGCTGAGTAGCTTGGTAGGGACTCTTGTATTTCTTCCGTAGTCGATGGCTGTCAGGAAAGACATGAGTAGGGCGATATATAAAGGACGGCACCACAAACCGATTTGACCCCTTCTTCCCTGACGACCGCTTGAGGGGTGGAAACTGACCACTTCACCCCATACGCCTTCGCTATTTCCGTTAGGTAGCCATCGACAAGTTGCGCTGATGGTGTTTCAACCACCACCTTCTTCACCACCTTATCACGTCAAATTACACGTTGACAAGTGGCTTTAGGAAATACCGGAAAACGAGGGGCCTGGGAAGGAGGTGCTTACCCGCTCACTCACACAACCACCTCGGTTGTCCATCACAGCTGCGGAGAATTCGCGGCCATACTTTTGCACGAGGAGTTCACGCATCACATGGAGTTCTGTGGGTGCCGTGCCGTGCCTCGGAGATAAGCTCGCATGAGAGAAAAATGGAGGCTGGATTACCTTTTGCTTCGGTTCTCTGCGCTGCATGAATAATGGCGCATACACCCTCCTTAATGCCCTGATCAGGCTCGCGTGTGCTGAAATAATAAAGACTGATATTCCAGTGGCAATGATACGGCTGTGCTTAACTGACTCACTTCTGATCAAGCAGGCCGAAACGGGCTATGAGTAGCTCGCAGTAAAGTTCCAAAAGTTCGAGGAGTTCGAGGGTGATATCTTCATTGATAACTGACCAGGTAAACAACAATATCGTTGGACGTAGTGGTAATAGACATCCGGGTAAATTGGGTGCGTGTCTGATTGCGGGGAAGAGGACCCACTAGCTTCCACCTTGATTCGCGCACTCTCGATCTTGCCCTTTTCCAACAAGAGGGCTATATCACGGCGGGAGCTTTTAGCTTGGGCTTCCCTCTTCTGCTGCACCGTTCGGAGACGTTGAACAGAAAGTCTAGCTCGCAGAGTAATATCTCGAATCTAGTGAATCCCTAGGATCGAGAGACTCACCTAAGTTGTACCTGGGCCATAGAGCAACGGTAAGTAACGTGTCACGAATGAGAGAGGTGGGTCATGCCTTGGCTTTTGCGGAGCTCCACGTTGGTGCAGGCATAGTTGACGACGAATCACGATCACACTCGCGCAGCAAGTCGCGCGAGCGGACCGCCCATCCTCGGACATACTAAATAGATGGTCGTCAACACGCCCAAACACACGATACAGTCAATGTGTTCTGCTCACCGATTCCTAATGTCAACCCAAGATTGAGCTAGGCGCAGTAAACCTCACGCTGTACAACGATTAATGATTAAACAGTGACCCCAGCATCGCCTCGGTCATGTATCACTGACAATATTTCATCAAGAGTACTTCCGGAAGGCGAAATGCTAACTCCTAGTTGCCTGCCAAGATTCCCGATCAAAACTTTGGTTCGGTGCGTTCGGTGCTATATTGGAAACACCATCAACCCGTCCTTTAGATACTATGAGTCGTGGTAGTTTCGTGGCATGCAACACAGGTAGGCCTCAGGCCAATGCTAGATCTGCTTCCGCACACCTTCTGAACTGAACCAGGAGCTCAGGAGCGTCTGGGAACCTTATCACCATTCTCACTCCTTGATGGTTGCGTTGTTGGCATTGATTACAATCTTGTATAAATGGCGGCGCAATACAGTTGCCTGGTTCCATTTTGGAATCGAAGATAATTGGAGAGCGGCGCGGTTGTAAGTAAAGATGTATCGCGCACCACCAGCGCTCTTGAAGGTTTCCCGCAGCCTGTTATCCCCTGGTTCGTCTTTCCCAACAGATCGGAGCCTCACCGCTTTGGGGACAACGTCGAGTACAGGCATCCTCGACCATGCACTCCATGTCTTGTGCGCGTATGACTTTGATTCTCCGGACCCGGACCACCTTTGCTTCTCCAGGGGCGAAGTGTTGTCCATTGTTAAGAAAGAGGGGTCTGGCTGGTGGGCAGCCATGCGCCCTCAAGGAGATTGCATCGGTTGGATACCGAGTTCTTTCGTACAATCTCTTACTTCGGATGAGCTGGACAATCCGCAAATTCCCCTAGGTCACAGCAGGGCCGTGGAATATTCGAGCCAGACACCATGCGCTCACGATGGCCGTCCAGAGTCTGATGATTCACCTCGCACAGCCATTCATGAGTCTTGGGTCCGTGTTTCTGAGGATCACAAGGTACGTCAGTTGATCTTCTTAATTGCACAGTGCTAAAACAGAAGGCCAGGTTCAATCGCTTCAACTTGTAACTCCGACGGACCTCGTTCCCCACATTGACTTTCTCGATGGTGCTAATGGGGAACATATTCTTGCATCGTTCGTCGGTTTGTCGGATACCGAATGGCCCTCTTCCGTCACAGAGGAATTTCGTTTTCCACCTCCAACCCCCCAAGGCGCACGAGGATCGCATTCCCATCCCAGTCCCCGCTCTCCTTTCCCGTTGAATCCGCAGCCTGAGGGAGCATTTCTGCGCCGTCACTTCCGTCCGTGCGCTGTCGTCGTGGACGACCAAGCATCGCTTCTTCGTCTGACGAAACCGTTGGAAGCGGATGCCGGCCCTCCCGACCGTATCGTTGAGCTACATGCCGCACCGTCCAGGACTTCCCAATCAGCACCTGACCCTCAGCGATGTAACCATGGTGGTACCCAAACAAAAAGTCAGGGGTTGCCAGCAAGTCCCCGCCCTCTCATTCATTTTAGCCACACGAATTTCAAAGCTCCGTCACACAAGGTCTATTCGAACCTCACGATATGGAGTCCCGATCATGTTGCGCAGTACCTTTGTGTCATGATGCATCCTCTTTACGCGGGTATCTGTCAGCACGAATGCCTTGCGTGGATCAGATCGAGCAGAAATGCGGAGCATTCCGGCCTACGACATTTCTTCGACGCCCATGACCGCATTATTTGGTGGGTGCAGAAGTCCATTCTCGTGCACAGTGATCTGTCGAAGCAGACGGATGCACTGGGCTTTTGGATACGAGTCGCAGAGGCATGTAATCAGTCACGTTTTATCACACAGTGTCTGACTTAAACCTCGATATCCTTTTCCTTAGAAATGTCTAGACCTTCGTAACCATGATTCACTAGGGGCGATCACTCTGGCGTTGACTACCGTTCCTATTGCATCCCTCAGAGCTACCTGGTTGCAATGTACCCAGAAACAAGCCTTCATGAAGCTCTCCGCCACAGTTGACATCTCAAACGAATTTATTAGCCTCGTCGAGATCATGGACGTAGCAGACGGACCGTCGGTACCTTTCGTACACGCGTGCCTGGGCCGCATAAAATCGTATGATATCGCTCATCAATCGGATCATGATGCAAATGTGGCGCCAATTGCGGGGCGGCGCAAAAGATTTGGTGTTATCACAAAAATGCTGCGTCATCAATCCGTGCGTTATGACATTGAAGTCGCAAGGTCAACGCAGAGGTTTGTTGATGACCAGCTTCAAGATGTTGGTTGGGCCACCAGCGGTTGGTTGCTTACGAAGAGCCAGGAAGCAGAGCTTGGGTCCCAGAACTAGCATTTGGTTACCCAGAGTTCATCTCAAGCATGATGTATCCGTACAACTTACCATGGTGCAGGCATCTGAGTGGGATTTCATCAATGTAACTGAGCTTTAAGTTTTACTTGCCATATTATATTACCAAAGTTCAGCATAGCGCAGGTGTACGTTATGTTACAGGTGGAGTGAGAGAAGGACAAAACAAGAGACCGGGAAGACAAACAATATAAGGTCGGACTTGCGTCTAGCAGTTACAAGCCTCGCCACCGTTGTGAGGGGTGGTCTGCTTGTTGAGATCGACACCTTGCCGTGCTGCTCCCCCGGACGGACCACCACGAGGACCACCCGTCCGCGATGACGCCGGTGCGGAGAGCGGTAGTTTCTTGGCTGTGATCGGTAAGACCGCCTGCTACACTCAAAGAATTAATTCTTACGTACCAATCGCTGTGAATATGTCGGCTACACCCTCTCCGGTCTTGGCACTAGTCTCACTCCACATCAACCCTTCGTCCTCTGCGTACTTCCGAGCTTCCTCCTGCGTGACTTGTCGACGAGCAGCAAGGTCAACCTTGTTGCCACAGAGAGCAATGATTATAGATGGATCTGCTTGACGTTGGAGTTCCCGAATCCAGTTGCGTGCCTTCTCAAGGGAGGAGGCCTGAGTGATATCATATACTACCACTGCGCAATTTGCGTTGCGATAGTACATAGGAGCCTGGATCAAAAGTGCTGTTCAGCCCAACTACGGCGATGGAAGATGAAAAGGACGTACGAGGGACTACCAGATCGGCAAGAACCCGTTGTTAGGTGGCCCATACTGCGGGTTCGAGGGCAAACATACCTTATACCGTTCCTGGCCTGCAGTATCCCTGAACAACAGTGAGATAAGGAATGTCGAGTGTGGCTCGTGAGCGTACCAAATCTCGAATTTAACGGTCGTCTGATCATCGAGGGTGACAGTTTGTGTCAAGAACGCGGCTATAGACAGGCAAGTGAGGGGCGGGGATCGGAATGGTTGGTTGACAATGGCATACCGCCAATAGTGCTCTCTCGGTAGTCATCGAACTGGTCCTTGACGAAACGCAGGACCAAGCTATTGGGGGATCGTTGGCGATGGGAGAGCAATTGAACGCAGCACGTTACCTGGACTTCCCAACTGCCGACTCGCCTGGGTCAAAAGGTGAGCAAAGGGCTGAGGGAACGAGTTGAGCAGTTCGTACCGAGGAGGACGAGCTTGAACTGGAACTGTTTTGACATTGGTCTCGGTCAGCTGTGGAAGTGAATTGAAGAGATGGTCGCCAAACTGCCATGGTGGGGCTGCGTGCAGGATTACATAAGCACCCTTGACTGGTCATGTTATTCCCACGGATCGCCCTGTTAAAATTTGCGGCGCATGCCTTGTTCTGCTTGACCGCCATCATTCCCTGCATTTGCTCCTTGTCCTAGCCTGAGCTACACGTCGTACCCAGAAAGTCCCTCTCAGTTGCTGTCACCAACACACGTTTCTCCCGTCGTTTCAGTACTCGTCTGCTAAGCTCGTCGGCTCAGTCCTCGTTGAAGTCTCCCTCGTTTTCCCGTTGAAAGCAGAAAGGAAATAAAAGAGATGAACCGTCATCATCCTTACGGTGGTGGTGCCTATGATGGCGCTCACAGAAGAGGTGGCCCTCCCGGTGGAACAGGACCCGATAGATCGTTCAATCACAGAGGCAGCCCTTCTCGTGGGAGAGGCTTCGGTCGCGGTCGGGGTGGGTTTCATACTGGATACGACAACGGCCCTTCCAGTTCCTATGATCAAAATCAACATCAAATCGACGTCAGCCCGTACAATAGCTACGATACCGGCACGCAGGACCACTTCTATCAAAACGGAAGTGGCAGTTATGCAGGTGGACCGCCGTCTGCTCAGTACAGTGCTCAGAGCACGTCAGACGGTTATTCTCAGGGTTACGGCAATCTTGAAGGTGCGCTCGAAAATTGAGACTGAACAAATACAGTGCAAATACAGGCAGTTGTCATACGTCGCCGCATCAGTTGAGCCGCAGCTTGACGCGGGGTAAAACTGGCAGCTCCTCGCTAGGTGTTTCTCTGTTGGCCTAGCAGGCATTTAAGAGCCTTCGTCGCGAGCTTTGAGCTATTCATTAGCGAAAGCAGTGAAGTTGGACATTCCAGCACAATGCCAGGAAATGAGTTCGCCAAGCGTCGTCCGTTCATTTCACCACCTTGGGAGTAACGATGCTTGGAGACTATTTAAGTTTCCTCGGGGAGTTATTTATTCGTATTCTGCGACTCGATGCGCTACGTCTCTTCACCTTCCTTCTGCCTCGCCGCCAATTTGCTTGGTTTTCTACCTTTTGAAGTGCTGGATCTCACCCATATCAACCCCTTGTTAGAAGCCTCTGACACCAACTTTGACGATGGGGGCTTTGGCCGAAATCCTCGGAGGACTGTTCGCCGCGAACGTGATGACAAAGTCCATGATTCCATTATTGAAGAACGCATACAGCGCGAGCGACCGTGCCGGACGCTTTTTATCCGTAATATTAAGGCAAGTCTTTGCTGAATGCAAGACTCGATTCGAAGCTTGCGACATCTGGATATTTTTTGCTGACGTTGTGCTGTTCTTTTTCTAGTATGAGACTAATAGCGATGATGTTCGTCGTTCATTTGAAGAGCATGGTGAAATCAAAACTTTCTTCGACCTCATTGCCACTCGTGGAATGGTTTTTGTTACATACGTGAGTAAAATGCGCTGAGTTATTCCATGTTAGGGACTGAGCCTTGTCCTTTGTAGTATGATTTGAGGGCTGCTGAGAGAGCGCGAGAACGTCTCCAAGGCTCAGAGATCAGTGGACGTCCCGTGGGTTATCTTTCTTGCCGCCGAAGCCAGGTTTGACAGTATTTTGTTAGATCGACGTCCACTATTCGTTACCTCGAGACGACCAGAAGCAGGGTGGTAACGATCGAGAGAAGAATCAGGTACCCATCAGCTCAGTCGTGTTACGCAGTCTCTGAATGCCGGATTAGCAATATCAGGGTTGCCTAATCGTTACCTTGAAAGATTCCCGTCAATCTATCGACGACAACGAGGTTCGACGAAAGTTCCAACAGTTCGGAGATGTGAAGTCCGTAATCCCTATTGGTGATCGTGACGAGTATGTTATTGTGAATCATTGGATCCCCTCTTGATACTCAGATGTTCTTCTAGTCAACGCTATGTCGAATATTACGACATGAGGGTAAGGATATACAACACATCGTTGGCCCTCTTGCTTAGCCCATTTTAGAACTGTGATGAAGCTTTTGATCGACTGCGTCACCAAGGCTTGCAAGATGGCACGATGGACATTGTTTACGCATGGGAAGAGTCGGAAATTACAGGTCCAGCTACGCAACGGTAAAAAGCTCTTCGATGCATCCATGAGCGTTCATTGACATAGAATACTATTAGTCGCGAACCAAGATTCGAAGGAGGCCGAGATTGGGAAGACCGTAGTCACGGCGGCTTCCGAGGTCGCCCGCGCGGTCGAGGAAGGGGTCGTGGCCGAGGAAGCTACGATGATGGCTGGGATCGCAGAGATGACTTTGGCCGAGATCGTGATAGGCCCCGCTCCGACGATGACTCAAGGGGTGGACGTGGTGGTGGCCGCGGCTACGGTGGTGACAGGGGTGGATATGTTGGTGACAGGGGTGGATATGGTGGTGACAGGGGTGGATATGGTGGCGACAGAGGTGGATATGGTGGCGACAGAGGTGGATATGGTGGCGACAGAGGTGGATATGGTGGCGACAGAGGTGGATATGGTGGCGACAGAGGTGGATATGGTGGGGACCGTTTTGATTCCCGTGCTCCGTACCCTGCTGGCGGTGGTTACAACGAACCAACAAGCACCACAAGTGCTTACGGTCAGCCTCCTTCGTCCCCGGCCGAATCTCAGGTCTGTTTCCTTCATTCGCCTCGCATTCGTGTATGATGTTGACACTTTTGTTAGGCTGATGATCGTTTGGAGCAAGCCAGGAGAGTGCAACAGCTATTAGCTGCCCTGAAGCAACCTCAGAGTGGGGCTGCACTTCCGCCAGTGCCTACACAGCAGGCACCAGGCCCAATTCCTCCAGCACTTACAATGCCGCCGATCGCGCAGGCGCCTCCAAGTGCACCATCTTACTACCCTCCCCCACCATCAATGCAGCAACAACTGACACACTCGTATCCTGGCCTACCTGGCCCTGGCCAAAGTACGAGTCCTTATGGGCAAATGCCAACCCAGTCCCAAACGCCACAACCAGGCCAAGCACCTCCAGGACTGGGATCACTTCCTCCGAACATTCTTGCGCTGCTTCAACAATCATCGGCCAATCAACCCCAACCCCAGTTGGCGCCGCCTCAGCAATCGTCCGCTAGTCAGTATGGAATGCCCCCACCCGGTCCGCCTCATCAATCAATGATGTCGCCGCCTCCAATGTCAAGTTTGCCTCCCGGTGCCCCTCAACCTGGCGGCCCGGGATATCAACAACTGATGGCTTTCCTTGTATGTGATTTCATTATACGTTCATATCCTATCCCAATGGTTCACTAGCAGGCGTCTCAGAAACGATGATGAAGCGACCACAAATTCGAGTTTAGGAAACATTTGAGGTGAATTTTGCATGTCAACCACTCAAACGTCTGGAACTTTTTCTTTGATTCTTGGCGCGTAAATACTCTGTAGTACGCTATCCTTATGAAGTTCGTATTTGATCGATGGTGGTGGGGGGCAAGAATTATCCACCAGTCTCGAAAGAAGGAAAAATATTCTGGCATGTTTGGCTCTTATTCTGGGTAAGTAGCAGGTCCCGCTGCCAAGAGTATGGATCAACAGGGGGGTTGGCCCGACTTGCGGATAATCGACGTCAGCGATCACACGCTTTGTTCTGCCAATCCCCCAGACGTACGAATCCGATCGTGTCAACCTCATACTGGGGATTATCGATAATCGTCGATCATGTGTGCTGAACCCGATTTCATTGTGTAGAAATCGCTCTAGTAGCATCGGCGTTCGCTCTACAGCGTGACTATGACATAAATATTGGCTGCGGATATGACAAGCCACATGCAATAACCAATGATCGTCACAACCCTCCCGCTGCTAAAATCAACGGGTTTATCATCTTCGGGAGCAGTTTTACCTTCTGTTTCCGAAACGGTTGCCACACGGTCCACCGGGTGAAGCAAAGGGGGGTCTGGCGGGATGGCTGGCTTGGACTTTGATTCAGACTTGCTGCAGGTGGTCATTATGCGTGAAGAGGAGGTGAGGTAGATGAGGGGGAATACGATGAATGGAAGTATGATGGACAAGGCAACTTGAGTCGCCACGAGTAACGTATTTATACCGTTCTGGCCAACAACGGCAGCGGTTATCACGGCAGGGATCAAACCCATGAGACGAGTAATAACGCGGCGAAGCGTAGGCTATGAAAACGATCATTTACTCCCGACCAGGATGGACAATATAAAGGATTACCGATATCTTCCAGTGCAAGAAACCTTCGGATACACTTTGCCCGGCTACGGTGGCCACGATAGATGCACTTTGACCGGAAGTAAGCAAAGCCAGAGCGAAAAGGAGACCAGCACCTATTGTCTAATCAGCAAAGGAACGATGCACAGCGAAACATCTTACCCTTTCCCATAGTGCTCACTATGAGTGCATGAGCATCAAACAAGCTTGCTGGCGATTCGTTCCCATAAGCTCCCGAGTTGTAATAAAATACGGCACTCGAAAGGATCAGGATCCTCAAGCTCGACGTGAGCGCCGACCAGCGAATTAATTAGCATGTACTTCACTCACAAGGCATTGATAACAACAGCAAAGCCCATCAAACTTCCTACAACGTCAGCCATGCCGTGGTATATGTGCGATTTGATAAAAGGAATAGCGTTGTTCTTCCGATCATCATGCGTCAAGACGTGCGATGGGTAGCTGGCCTCCTCTGAGCGAGAAACGCTGAATAGCCTTTTCAGATGGAACGTGCGACGCAAAATTTGAAGTACGCGGGGCCACAAACTCGCACTTTGTGGAGAGAGCTGTTCCACGGATGAACTTCTCGAAAACGACGGAAGATCTTCCTTTTTTCCCAATCGGTCCTGTGTCGCGAGGTGTGAACCGAGGAAGAGACTATGTGGCATGACAGTAGCACCAATGATCCCCACGGCTGAAACCATTGTGAGCGATCGCACGAGGAGGGCCAAGCGGTACATACAGTTGTAAATGGAACCACTTGCAACGAGCCCCTTGGACGGAATAAATCCGCGGAAAGCATCTCCCCAGTTAACGGTGACTTTGGTGATAATTATTACCATACAAATAAGTACAGCCAGAACCTTGAAAAGTATTCAGCAATCCAGTCAGCAAAACAATGGTCACATTGACGTACCAGTGTTGCAATAACACCTTCGAAAAACTTGACTGGCCTACTTTTCAATGGGTTATCGATGGCCAGAATCAACATAACATCGGCTGCAGTCATCAAAACAGTCGCCCAGAGAGGAAGGGAAGGGAATAAAAGGACCAGTGCGATCGCCGAACCCAGCATTTCCGCCAAATCGGTACAGATGATGGCGACTTCGGCGAGGGCATAGAGCGGGTAGTGTACACCCCATCTCCATAATAGCTTATGACGCGGCCGGTCATGGAATAGTAAGCGGCAGTGTGAAGCAAGGTCTACGCCACAATGAGGCTTAATACACAAGAGTGCGAAGAAAGTTACCTAGCCCTGTAACCACCCCTAAGCGAGCTGCAAGTACCTGTGCGTCGGTTCAGATGTAAAGCTTACGGTGAGAAATGAGTCTTGACCTGCAAAAAAGTGGCGAATAGGCCAGCAAGGAGTACGGTGAATAGTAGGCTATATCCATAGAGCGAGCCCGCCTGTAGATCAGTACCCCAGTTCCCGCTATAGCGACAAATCCACCAATTACTGTAAATTGAGTGCAATGGGTCAAGACAGACTGAGCGGCTCACGGGTCGAAATAGGCTACTGAACATACAATCCCAACTCCTGCGTGCTTAGTTGCGTGGTGGTACAGTCGCCATCCGGCGCGGTAGAGTTTTGAAGTCCATGGAGATCGTTGGGTCGGTTGTTTGACTTCGCCGTCGTTCGGAGCAGCGGGGACCAACATCACGTCGAGCGAGAGAAGAGCTTGACGAATGGACGACTACAGATCCAAGCTGATGTTCCGAGCATAAGAGCAGGAGGTCGGAGTGTACCGTGGGGAGCGGAATGGTCCGTACTAGATGAACACTTTGAACGTTGGCGGCGTTAGCCATTCACGAAGCTCATGATTGTCACAGATCCCATGTCATCCGGTGACACTACTACTACCACTACAATACGAGACTATACGACAGCCAAAGAGGCACATCAAAATCTGTACCCTGAGTACATGCTCGATACAAGAATGTTTTAAAATTCAGAATAAAACGTGCCATCCTTTCCAAGATCGTTAAATTTGGCTTTCGTGAGCAGACAGGACGCAAATTCCTGCTTGGAGGGCACGAGAGCACCGATTACAATACAAATAGAACTCATGGGGCAGAAACACACCTTCAGCTCCTGTTCGCTTAATGCTACCATACCTTTCGCGGATGGAGCTGACTGGAAGGATGGGAGGCGCGATTTCGTGGTCGAAAGGGATTCGGAGGAACCATCTCTTTCTGGTAATTTGCTTCTGCTACGCAATGTGGTGGCCCTACCACTCGGCAGCGTGATATCTGCGCTTGGCACAGGATTTACAACCGAAGACGAGGCAAGTTCGCGTGGGACAGGGGGGACCGAAGGCGAGGTATTCCGGCTCGTTTTTTCCTCCAGTCGAGGGCTTGTCAGTTGTCGTGGGGGAACGACTTGGCTGATACTCGAGTCAGGCAACGCCACCAATTCATCATCATTCAATAAGCCTTCAGCGTATGCCTGGGACCAATTTCAATCGTAGAACATGATATCACCTGACACGAGTCACCTTCAATTCATCATCATCCACCTTTGCCTTGACCGGTTTGAGACTCCGCAACACCTCTTCCTCCAGCTTCTCCCAATCTCGCTCAGGGACCGCTGGCTTGGTCGCACCCAAATTGGCGAGTCGATCGGCCGCTTCGTTCCCTTCTATACCCACGTGACCTCTGACGTGTTTGAAGTCGACGGTTTGACCCGTTTTCCGACGAGCGTGGAGAAGGGCAGCTAAATACTTGATGAGGGCGCGGTTCTTGACAGGTTTGCCGTCTGAGGTAAGGAAACCCTTTCTCATCCAACTGAAGATCCACAAGGTAACACCTAGTTAGAATATTGAGTGCGTGAGTCACAAGAACGCGCTGTTAAGTGATTACATTGAATGGAATAATGCGAATCAGTCTTGATCAAGAGTCGACGCTTCAGGGGCGGGGTGGTCTCAAGTATACGCACGATTGCCTGTGCGTGGTATCAGTACGTGCAAGCATGTTAAAATGGAGTCACTGACAACAAGTTCGGCTCGGTTGTTGGTTTGATCACCAGGACATCGCTCTGAGAGGTTCCTGGATGGCCATGCAGAAGTGTCAATTCACCGAGTGAGGGACATACCTGGAATCCCCGTGACCCCACCACACGCCGATGCCTGCAATAGACCCTACTTTCCCATTGCCTTTACAAGAACCATCGCTGTAGACTGCGTCGCAGTCTCTCTCGTCGTCAGGTATAGACACCACCACCCCGGCAGCGTTTGTTGTCGTTTTCGGGTCTGACGTGATGGCAGATCGACTTGTTGATGCGGATGGCACGTTGTCGCGTGCCAAGGACGCCCGCACCACGCTACTAGTAGTCCCCATACTCGACTTTGCGGCCATGAATTCCTGCGCCTCAGCCTCCGTGCTGAGTTTCTTGTGCACCGACCCCGTGAAGCCCTTGATTTGTGCCTCGCACTCTTCCCTAGTTCATGTCAGTGAGGGAATTAGACTCTAAGCTCGACATACCAGGTCAGATATATTCCCGGCACGCGTCCCCTTCGGACTGCATAGTAGCCAGGCTTGGAGGCTTTAGGCATTGTATCGTTAGATTGAGGTTCACAGGTCGTGAAAATCGTTCTTGACCGCCTGTTTCCTGTTGCTGATATACCCGAGAGGATCGAATACGACGCCAAGAAGCGGCGAGCAGCAGCCAGGTTTGCAACGAAGCGAACGAGGAAGTGCGTCTGCTATGTTAATATAACCCTAACCTCGCCTTAGGGTTCGAATTACCCTTTTTGGGATATTATTGTAAGACCCATGCGGCTGCGGTGTACGTCTCTCGAGTTCAAGAACACTGACGACCTGCTCAGCTGAACTCCTATCATGAGCTTTCAAGATATCGAATCTGGGCGGTCTCGCGGCGTACCACTCTCCAGTAACATCTCTCCCCAGTCACGAGAGGACTCAACATTCCTGTCCTTACAATCCTCGCTGTCGCTTCAGGTGTTCAAGATCAATGGCAATGTTCAGGGTATCTTGAAACTGGTGGATCAACTCGGCACTACGAAGGATTCCCCGACACTTCGTAAACAGCTGTGAGTCGATCTCAAATTCTACCATGGGGTATCATCAATAGTTGTTATTCCAGTCATGACCTTACCGAGGCAACGAGGGCAATGGCCAAACGTGGCTCTGATGACCTGAAGCAGTTGGCATCTATACCAGTTACAAGTGTGCGTCTATATGCGTTTGAACCTCTGAAGTCAGCCTCATCCGCAGCTGTAGCCCCATCACAAGACGTCATTACAGAAGACCTCTCACGACCTTCAAGTGTCGCTCGTGGCGTTTCAGCGAGCACAGCAACACAGTGCAGAGAGACAGAGAACAGTTGTGGAAGGCGTCAAGCTTGCAGTTGAAGACGATCGTTCCCGTTTCTCGTGAGAATTTTCTACCACCGTGATTTCGTTAACCGTCTAACTTCGTCAAGTGAGTCTAGTTCCATTCCCCAGCAACAACAAGCACAGTTACTTCAATCGCAGCTGTCTCCTCATGAACTTGCCTATCAAGAGTCGCTGATCCAGGAACGCGAAGCCGAGATCCACGAAATCGAGACGGGCATTCATGAATTGGCCGAAATTTTCCGTGATTTAGGTACCCTAGTGAACCAACAAGGCGGCATGCTAGGTTTGTTGATGGCTGTAACGTCTTCTCTTGACTCACTGGAAACACTCAGATAATATCGAGTCGAATATTTATTCGATATCATCCGACACCCGTGCTGCTGCCGAGGAGCTTACGACGGCATCGGCTTACCAGCGTAAGGCTGGTCGTCGCGCCGCATGCCTGATGCTCATTATCGGATTCGTGGTGGCTATTGTACTAATCGCGGTGCGTCACACCATGTTATCGTTTAGCCCGTATCATTCAACGTGGTTTATCTAGATTCTGTCACCATATTGATAATCATTAGCACCTTTGGACTTCCGAGTGATATCATTCGTTACTTCTTCTGTTGGGAACACTGCATTCACAGATTGTCTATTTCTAATGCTTAGTACGCCCCTCCATGGGTTGATTACCATTTATATGTCGTTCACAACTTCAATTGATCGTCGGTGCACAATCGTTGATGTTGAATCCGTTCCGGTCCAAGCCCGGTTTATTCCTACACATGATTATTACGCAAAGACTCGATCGAGATCGTCTTTCTTCCAGGAAGAGGTGTCGATCGTACATGTGACAAGGGGTTTCACCGTGGAACTGGGCGTTTGGAACGTTCCATTTTATGAACAAGGCAGTTTGGTACCAAGTCCCTTGCTTGCTTGGGGTGCATTGTTACGAGAATGGCGTCGTTATGTGTCCATGTGAGTTCATGTGTCCCGATGGCCTGGCGCATCTCCCAAACCAAGACAAAGCCGTGTCCAATTTCGGTTGCTACCTTGTACTCATTTCTCCGTAGTAACTTGACCTCCTTGCTGTGGTATATAACATGTCCCTCCCTTCGCTACCAACCCCACTGAACCTGTCCGGTCGACAACCGCCTTTCTCCAGGAGATCATCATCCGTTGTTCTCTCCATCGGCATCATCTCTGCGCGCACACACATCTCGCCGATCATCATAGCGCATATCGTGCCTTTGCATCTTTAATCATATTCGTTAGCCCATCGCTCCCGTCTACCCTAAATCAACTCCCTAAATCTTAATACCCCTCATACAATGCCTTCCCACAACGCATACGCTGCTCCCCCCCAGTCCCCCAGCCATGGGTTCTTCCCAACTGCGCCAACTGCGCCTCATGCATTTTCCTCCCTCCACGGGAACCCACGGGACTCACACGCGATGTACGCTGCACTGGGCTCATCCAAGGGCTTTGGCTCGGGCGGCTCTCAGCCCCACAATGGTAGCAGCTCAAACCCTCTCAAGAAGCTCTACAGAAAATAATTCCTTGGCATACCGTCTGCATCATGACGTGTCACGAACACTGATATACATCAAAACTTGTAGCATAGGAAATGGGGAGGAACGCTATTGTCTCGGTTGCGAGGGTGAGGACGGAGGTGCTTTGGTCTAGTGGTTGACGATGCAGGACAACCATCGCCACGACGACTCTTCGACATTCAAACTGTATCCTGTTATTGCATATGCATATGCATAGAACGTCACTGTATCATCTAATTGTCTCTGCTATTCTTCATCGTCTATCAGTATCTATCGAGTGATTCAGGGGGTGTCTGTAGTGCCAGACCGTGGTAGAACGCCGGACCGGCAAGTGCCGAGGCAGATCACTCTACCATTGAGAGTTAGAATTGAGTGCACCAAGCTCAAACTTTTCCACTCCTCGCTACCATTGACGACCAGAAATGGCCCCATCGCGAGCCTCGACGTCGCAGGCAAGCAACATAAACACTGTCTACACGCTTTCTCTTCTCTCAGAGTACAACCACACTCTCGACTCTCTCCCCCTCGACCTCTCCCGCAACTTTGCCGACCTTCGCGAGCTCGATGCCGTCTTGTCTTCCTCCATGGCCTCTATCATCATGAAGATCAGGAACTTGACCCAAATCATCGAAGAAGGCTCCTTGCCAAAGCAGGAGCGTCTCATCCTCCTCGCTGAGATCGCTGACGAGGCAGCGCGCCTCAAGCTGGGAGGCGAGGACAAAATTCGTGTGGCCTGTCAGGCAGCAGACAACCTCAAGGGTCACATAGATCATATGCGCCTTCTGTTGGGCCAGATTCCAACCTTTGACTCCTCCCTGTTGATCCGCAAAACGGCATACCCACATATCTCGACACGCTCGTATATGCCTATTCCTGAAAACTCTCGCAGAAAGAGAGGCAACTACGGGTCGATAATGAGCACGGGTCCAGACGTGAGCCCTGCAAAACGCAAGCGGAATCCTCGAGACGACGATATTGACATTACCGGTGGCAAGTCACCCCGCAAGGAGGGTAAACTTGTAGACGTTGGAACATCGAGACCCCGTAACGGTGGACGCAGTAGAAGGTGTGTACTCCTCCTCTTACTTATCCAGTCAGTCGCTGAAAATAGCTACCAGGCCGGATCGCGTACCGTCCCCAGCGGAGTCCGTTCTCTCAGTCACGTCCCATCTCCCTCCACCTGCCCCTCAACCACACCCCAGTACCTCGCGCGCCGCTGCCTACCCGAGCCGCGGTGGAAATACTACGGGTAAACGAGCCAAGACAGCTTCTCAGCCATATGATGATCCCATCCCCAATGGTTCAGTATCGCGCAGAGACGCATTCCCTGCCCCACCAACGATTTCGACAGGTCACACATCACACCCACTTTCATACCCAAATGGTACCAATGGCCTACACAACTTTGACTTATCCAATGGCCACCCAATGATGAACGAGTGGTCCACTCCGACGCCACATGGGCAATTAGAAGGCCCGGGGATGCCCGTAACGCGTAACGCACACACTGGCATGTCGATAGGTCCTGTCGGCATACTCACGCCCATCTTGCCCATGGGCCCGCCCAACGATCTGCCCATGAGCGCGGCAGCGGAGACTGCTACTGAAGCTGGTGAAGGCGAGGGCGAGGGCGACGACCGAACGTATTGTTTCTGTGATGGAGTGAGCTATGGAGAGATGATCGCCTGTGACGACGAGGACTGCGAGCGAGAATGGGTGCGTTGCAGCGTTGCCTCTCTTATCGAACAACACCTGATTACGTCATTGCCTTGTTTCAAGTTTCATCTCAACTGTATCGGACTGGCATCCGTCCCCGAAGGCTCGTGGTTCTGTGACGTTTGTAGAGCCAAGCAGAAAAATGCGAAACGTGCCCCGAGGGGAGGTAAGAAGCGCGTCGGTGGAGGCGCACGATCGAGCGGGAAAGCTACCAACAATTCATAACACGAGTCGTTCCAAAGTATTCTCCGTATGTATTGTCACCCTATCTTATTATTCATTCAACTGTAATGGCGATTCCACCAGTGATTTACTCCCCACACACACTCCTTAGAACCCATGCCATCCTCGTGAGACATTCCGAGTATCCCAAATACAGTCATAGTTCGTCCTTACACATGTGATGCAACAAAGCCTGTTTGCCTCTTCGAGGTCTACGTTCACAGTGGCGAGCATTTCAGAGCCAGTTCTTGTCCCCGGTGTGAGATACGAACGCCCCAGTATCTTTCACAGTGGCCCGTTCGATCACCTTCAACTGCATCCTCACCGACTCCTCAGCCGTGAGAGCCCCACTAAAGTCCGGGAACTTGGACTTCAACATTTGCACAGTCCCCGCTAACTTTTCCTTTTCCTCAATGGACCCTGCAAAACGCGCATCGGGAGTGAATGATCAGCGACACGTTATCTGGCCCTAGACTCAGAAAACTTACCGGACGTACTGGTAGTGTCCACCAATCCAGGACTGAGCGCCAAAAACAGGAACCCCTCCTCGCGGAACCTCAGTGCATACTTCACATTCAGCATATTAACAGCCGCCTTGGAGATCGAGTAAGCGACGAGGGTTGGTGCTTCCATCGTCTGCGCAAAATCGAGGTCGGCGACGCCGCTGGTGATGGTGATCACTTTTTTGAGTGTGCCTTTGTGGAGTAGGGGGAGGAAGATGTTGGTGGTGTGGGCTACACAGACGACGTTGGTGGTGAACTGCGGAGGGGCGTGTGGTTAGGGATCCGTGGTCAAGGGGGGGGTGGGGTGAAGTGGCTTACGCTGTCCGTGAGGTCCTTCGCTAACACTTCTTCCGAGGGACTGGTGGTATACCGTTCAGTTTAGCGTTCCGTCGACGCATGAACTAGAGGTAGGGGAACTTACTAGCCATCTAGAGCGAGGTCTGACTCCGGACCAGGAAGGAGCGCAGCATTGTTGATGAGGACGTCCAACGATCCCCCAGTCACATCAGCTACCGTAGTCGCGGCTGCCTTAGTAGAGGGGCTACATGTCAGGCACGACCACATTTGCGTAGAAGACGTCACGCAAAACTATCGTCGCTTACCTTGAGTGCAGGTAGATCTGTGATGTCAGCTTCGATGATGTGTACGTTGGGTCTGTTCAACTGGTTTAACCAGGTCGACCCCGCACGGTTTCGGACGAGCGCGAAGACGGTGTTCTCGGGAACGTTACTGAGTTGTTTGACGAACTCGAGCTGGAGCAGGGTGGGGGGTTAGAACGTAGCACTGCAGGGGGGGATGGAGACCCACCCCGATACCACGCGATGCTCCAGTGATTGCGTACGATGGCATATTCGGATTTCAAGCTGGTTTTCGATATGAGGGAAAGTTAGAATGACTCCGGGGTTATAAACTGATGCTCCTTATATCCTCCCACTTTCTCCGACTAGTCGGAGAATGCAGCAGTGTTATTCGGATGATATGTGGAAGACGAAGCCCCTGACAAAGCCTCTGACAAAGCTCCTGACGAATCTCTCGTCAGAGCTTGACAAACAATGTTCTTACTAGCGTGTTTCTGGGGAACAACTGCAGGCGAGTACGTACGAGTTTCTGGAGAAAGCACGAAAGCGGTTAGGTCGCACGGGGTGTAACTCGAAACAGGTGATCATCAGGATGCTGTACAATAAAAAAAAGTCATATACACAGTAAATGGCTCAGCGCCTTTTAGATCCACGAGTATCATCCAAGCCTGGCGACATGCGACGCTTCCTGGATTCATTTCAGTTCATAAGCAATCGCTTACTGAGGCGTCAAATGACTTGCCTGCTATGTCCACGATCCTCAGGCTCCCCAGAGGGCGTCCTCGTTCCGCCATCCTTCGCCGTGCCACCGTAATCAAGACCCTCAACCGCAGGAGCATTGCCATCCCTGTCCTTGTATCTATTTTGATTCCGAGGACCCGTAGGAACACCTGGTGGCAGGGGTGATGCTGGTCTAGCAGGACCTGTTGGTGCTGGATGGGGGAAAAAGAAATCAAGAGGACGCAAAGCATACTCGTATAAATGACGTACGAGCATCATATCTTCCTCTTCCCCGGCCAACGAATCCTCCCCGTCCACGTAATCCCTGCGCCATCGCCCTCCCACGGAATTGTACAGGAGGTGCTCCACGGCCAACGTGTCCAGGTGTTGGTGTGGGTCCTTGCACAGGCGTTTGAACGGGAACTGTCACAGGCGTCGTGCTGCCTTCCATTCCGCCGTACATTCCCTGTCCCATTTGTCCCTGCTCCTGCTCAAGATATAGCGCACGATCGCGTGAACGCCATGGATATTCATTATGTTGTAGCTAGAAGTAAGAGGGACTCATCCATACCTGCATACCGTACTCCGCGCCCATTCCCATACTCATCATGCCGGGTCCTGGGCCGCCTCCAAATCCGTCCTGGATGCCCATCTGTACACCTTGTTCGGGTGTACCGTTCGTCACGACAGGTCCAGGTCCGGGTCCTTCTTGCATCATAGGCCCACCAGCCTGCATTTGCAAACCTAAGTCACCGTTCATACCCATGCCCATCGACATGTTCATTGCTCCCATGCCAGACATGTCCATCATGGAATTCATTCCGACGTTGGGACCCATCATGTTGGGACCCGTGCTCGCGTTCATCATTGCATTGGCACCAGTCATCACCATCGTACGCAAGTCGGGAGGTAAGGCCGTGAGTTGGTCTTCTGACATGGCTGCAAAGTTCTACATGACCGGTTCAGAGTGTGCACGCGGCCTAGGGGAGAGGCAAGTACGTACGATCACGTTAGTTTTGAGCACGTTTGCAATGTCTCCGAGATCCCTTCTTCGGTAACAATAAGCCTCCCAAGTTATTTCGTCAAACCCGTAGTTAAACCAATCACTGATATCTGAACCTGGCCGACGCCACGGCTTTTCGGCCATAGCGTTTATATCGACTTCCAGGATTGAGCGACCATCGAGTATTCCGGGTAGATCTGGAGTTATTGAAGGGTATGAAGGGGGAGCGATGGCAGGAGGGAGAGTAGATGGGTCTGGACCCTCGTCTATGTGAGTTTCTGTGGCGGAGGATGCAGCAGGGGGTGCGGACGAAATGGGGAGCTTAGGTGGTGCTCCCCGTTCGTGAGGGGTGTACTCGGTGGTTAATTGCGAAGGATGCGCTTCAAAAACGTGAGCATAAAGGTACGAATGTAGAAAATTGGTATACATTTACTCGGTTGGTTTGCAGGGCGGGGCTGCACCGACCGCCCTGCAGCGTTCTGCTGTCTGTGACTGAATTAGAAAAGACGCGACCAACATGGGGGATATGCATACCGAAAGTCGAGCGAGCGAGCGGTTGGTTCCATGATGATTTCGATGTCCTGGGGAAGTATTATGAGGATGGGGAGCATGATATTTGGCGAGTCCACGTACGTCCTCGTCCTCATCCTGTTCGCTCTCCTCTTCATCGGCAATTTGGTACTCCTCTTCTTGTTCTTCCTCTCCCTGTTCTTCCTCACCTGATGAAGGACCGAACGGCGGCTCGTCCTCGAGCTTTGCCTCTAGGTCGTCGAGTACGCCATTTGACGGTTCGGCTGCCTCGACAGGGACACTGGAACAAAGACTTTGAGAGAGAGGAAGACAGTCACGCGCTCAGGAAGACTCACGGTTGGGACACTGAATATCACACGTAGCAGAAAGATATGTTAAAAGATTTGATGATATTGAGCGAACAAAAATACAGCCAAGACTCGTTTTTGCGAGTCGGAAAGTTGGAGTCTTGTTCTTACCAGAAATTTGCACGGTCGCGGTCTCACCGTAAAGAAAAGCGTCGTCGTCGTCCCTAGTGATGTTGAAGTCAATAACAGAGTGTTGTACTAAGAAACGGACTGACATTTGGAAGTCGAAACCAGGAAATGAGTGTGACAACAGAATGGCTGTGACTCGGTGACATACTACTACGCTCCCTCTTCTTTTCGTGTCACAATGCTTTCCCTGTGGACACCGCGTCTGTTCGTTCGCTCGTACGCCGTGTCGATAGATCCATCGCGAATTTACGACAGAAAACCAGTTCCTCGTCGATATGCAGAACGAAAATCATTTCTATTCAACCAATACACCCGGATGCTCGCTCACAGCGAAAACTCACCCATCATACTCCTCCAACACAAAGAATTTACCGCACGCAAGTTGCAGACACTCAGAAGAGAAATCGAACTGGCGAGCGCAAAAGTAGCCTCTTCCTCTTCCTCTCCTGCTCCCGTCCCACCGACCCTCACCATCATGCGGACATCCATATTCGGTGCCGCACTACGCGACTTTGCTCCTGTGGACGCGGGAAAGACGACAGAGCTTGCAAATCTCGTAAACGGAGGCTTCGCCGTCCTCACACTGCCCTCACTCAGCCCACCTCAACTGAACGCCATCATCCGTGCCATTGATCGCGCAGTTCCTCTAAAGAAGGCAAAAACAGAGGATGCCCAAGCGAAAACAGGCAAGAAGGGAAGGGATGAAGCCTCGGACTGGGTTCCTGGCAGACCAATGCCAAGGGTTAAACCGGTACTCACACCCGAACTCAAAGTTATGGGTGCTTTTATGGAGGGGCGCGTCTTTACCGCCGACGGAGTGAAGGATGTCGCGAAGTTACCTACCCTTGACACCCTCAGGGCCCAAATCGTCGGTTTGCTCAGCTCACCCGCTATGCAGCTCGCAGCGGTGCTCAGCGAGGCAAGCGGAGGTAAATTGGCGAGGACGTTGGAAGGGTTCAGGAAGGGACTGGAGGAGGGACAGACCGACGAGGCACCATCACCATAGTATCGACATTCATAATCTTCTAATCGTCTGAATATACCACAAACTAGAGATCTCAGTCCTGCAAGCAGAACTCCCAAGTCCGATCTTCTCCCTTTTCACCAGTCTTACCCTGCCCATGCGCTCTCTCGCCCTTGGTCATTCGGTGCTCATAGCCTTTCCACGTGGCTCTATGGAATACAAACGAGCGCAAAAGCTTGTACTGTGGATTTGACTCTTCGCCTGTCCTCGTGGGTTTGGGAGGAGACTTTGCCAGTCGTGGTACATCCCTGTAGAACGTTAGCCGTTTGGACCTGAGGATGCTCACCAATCATACCATTCAGTATATGGCGGGACCTTTCTGAGCGTGATCAGCACCGTACCTCTCCCGCCAATCGCTGCAGATGGCATGTCCACGTCGTCTTCAGGCATGGCACCTTCTGGAGGTCCATCCTCGTCCTCGTCATCGTCATCGTCCCGCTTTTTGCGCTTCTTAACCAGTTGGGTGGTGGGTATCGGTCCAAGAGTCAGGCAATGGGGTGCAGAACGCAGAAAGTCCAAAACAAGCCTCTGATTCGATAAAATATTCCTATCCTGGTCCGTGATACCCTTTCCTTGGGGGGATCGTGAATAAACCACTCAACGCCGTGACATCAATCGACCGCATACCTGCATGCGGGAAATTCCAAACGATACGATCCCACCGTCTTCCCTTCAACGCAGCATGTTTCTGTAACCTGGTTGCATCGATCCCAAATAGGACCTCTGCCCCACGTAGTTTGATGGCACCTACTATCTCTTCCGCACCAGGGTACTTGGAGAAACACTCTTCCTGCGAATCATACGACGTCGCTGTGACGTTCGCTGGTGGAAGATGTTCCAACGAAGGCGGTGCGTCTATGAGCAACGCTCGGGCAAACGAAAAGTTCCCCTCTCCTATGAGCAGAATCTTGTCCGTGGGTTTGAACGGGATAGTCGGCGTTCGGACGGGTGGTGCCCTGGCCTTCCCCGAGTTCTTATTGATAGGTTGCTTTCGTTTCTGGTCTGCTACATCTGCAGCATGTGCAGCTTTTTGTTTTGCTTTGAGTCTGGATTGCTGGGATTGAAGTGTCGCTTTGAGCGAATTTTTCTTTCCGTGACCCATATTCACGATCGTAGACGGTTGTTTGGATCCAAGGCCGTTGCCAAACAAACGTGTGGGGGAACACAGACAGCCACGTCAGACCTGGGGTTCATACGATACACCGCTTGTACAGAAACCATATCACAACTGCACACATTGCTCATTCCTCTCATTTAAAAAAAATGGTGAGTTTGGTTACTTTTGGCGCGAGTCCATGGAGCTGAAAATCATGGATGCTAGCCTACGCAATTCGAGCTGCGCCAAAAGAACCAGCAGTTCGCTAATTCGGTCAAGGCGGGCAAGAAAGCAGTCAAGCCTTCACGGCAGGACCGGCTCTTGAAACGAAGCCCAATAAGCTTATGGGCTCTAGGGATGGTCCTCTTCGTTGTCGTGGGCGGAGGTGAGTCTCTGAACTGCCGCCGAACACTCAGCCTGACATATACTTCCAAGTGCTATTCGAGCTTGGCAGAATGCTGTTCCTGTGAATGTTGATCCCATCAACTCGAGCTGCCCATACTTTTGTACATCATTTATGGCCTTTTTAGATTATCACTCTTTTCACCGCACATTGTATTGTGCATGGCCTACTACATGGTATTCTGTCACAATTCAATTATCTTCATCGACGTCGACCCCAGAGTTACTCGCGCTTGCGCTGATACTCATGCTCTGAGTCCCAGCGCTCGTGGCACCACTGGCAGCTGCCTGCTTACTACCTGAAGGACCGGCTTCTTCAATGCCTTCCATACCATCTTCGAGTTCCTCTTCGTCAACCTTGACATCGTCGCCTGCCCAAATTCGCATCGTGGGTTGCCAAATCATGGCGATGTTGTCTTCAGATGTGCTGGCTGCCGTCCACTGTTCGCCCACTCCCGGAGCCCAGCAGAAATCCGATGGACGTGCGGTATGACCTGAGTAAGCAAAGATGTATGGACATTCAGCATGCCAGGTATTCAGAGAACTTACCTCCGTGAATGAACATGAGTTCTGGTGGACCATCTTCTTGGTCGTCAGGGGATTGTTCTACCCCAATCTGAGAGAGGTCCCATATGTTGATACGCCTGTCGCTCGATGCCGAGGCGAAGACCGAGGCGACGTGGGGTGACCATGCGAGGTGCAAGACTTCGTCAGTGTGCGACTCGAAGATGTGCATTTTCTTCGACGTGTTTCGGGTGTCGTGGAGGACGATAGTCTAGAAAACGCATTTCTCAGCTCGATGCAAACTCGAGTCTTGTCTGGAATGGACCTTGTCTGCACTACCAGTAATAATGAGGTGCTCTTGGGCAGGGTTGAAGGCGCAAGCAAGGATTTCTCGATCATGCGCATGAATTTTCGTCATCGGCTCTGCCGGAGATCGCGTATCCCATCTATCACAAAATACAATGAGTGTTCACGACCGAAACCCCATCATTGAAAGAGGACGTACAAGAGAAGGAGTTTGTCGTCACCCACACTTGCAAACACGTTCTCTTTCGTCGGGTGCCAATCAACATCCTACAGTTCAAAGCAGTCAAGCGCTGAGGCGGGATATAGATCAAGACCACTTACTCCGACCACAGAGGTATGGCCTTTGTACACTGCGAGCGGCTCAATGGTATTCTTTCCCTTGGCGTATGAATTGACGTCCCAGTGGCAAACCGTCATATCCTCTGATGCACCAAGGATATGACCTTGTTTGACGGGATTCCATGCCAGTCCAAACCTACACCTGTCAACTTCCTGCTGGACACTCGAAACTGACAAACGCACCCTTCCTTCGTCTGTCCAACGAGCTTTATATCCGGCTTACACACCCCTCCCCTCTCAGGCTCACTCGAGTGCTTCGTTCGATCAAAGATAAACACCTCTCCCGATACCGCCTTCGTAGCAATCAAATCCGGATTCTGTGGCATATACCGCGCACGGTTGACCTCTCCTGCATGGTTGATTTTTTGTATGATTTGGATACGGGGTTGGGGAGGGATAGAGTGACCGCCTAATTCGCCTCGTTCGTCATCGTAGTCATTGCGATCAAGTTTGTCAGAGAGGGGGCCTTCGCGTCGAGGGATCTGGACGGTGGCGATTTGGAGGTAGTCTTGGGCTTGACCGGAGGTGTGGGTGCCGAGGAGGAGGCGGTGGACTGTGTATGGCTTATCTGGCGGTCTTGAGAGTAGCTTGTGAGAGATACTGAGGTTGAATGGCAACAGACATACGATTCTTTGTCGGGGAACCACTGGCACGTCAGACTTGGCCAGTCCAACGCGTGCGTGATAACTAGATCATAGAGATACGGCGCATTCTTTTTCCTGGGCAGGGTGAACGTGCAGGTGAGTCGATAGAACGGCAAAGCGAGGTGGTCTGGCTAACCATGTTTTGTACTCCTGCGAGCGCCAGCCTATTCAGATCTTGTCCAAACGTCGCATTCAGAGCACAAACCTCGTTAATCAACTTGTTCTCTTCCTCAGCAGCAAGATCGTCCTCCATATCCTCATCTTGCACTGCTGGCTTCATTTCTGGGATATCTGAACACTCAGAATGAAATGCGCGGGATGGAGGTTGTAGTGGTCAAGGTGACAGTCCAAAGACGCGTCGCGTCGAAGCTCATAAACCAATTCAGTTTCGCACTTGGTGAACGCTCAACAAATGAATGGACTGATAAACAACATGTGTGATGGCATTTCTTGGCGCATGCAACTCGTTCTATGTGTTACATTGTGCCATGTCTCATGCAGGTGACAGATGAATCGATGACACAGTGGTGCGCGCTGATTCAGTGCAGAGAAGTTGCAGAATTATGACGGGAAGCGATCGGCAAACCTGGGAGAGATAACCTTACTCGACAGAGAAAATTTCCCCTCTCAAGATATATTGAAGACGAGACGGAGGAGATGAAATGTCTATTGGTACTCTTTCTCCCACTTGGTAACAAGTTTCTCCAAGTCGAACTGTGGGTCTTCCGGGTCTGTGATCACTGTAAAGCAAAACTGTGATCAGAACGACGCGCAAGAATGGGCAGTTGCAAGGCCACGGCCGTCCGTGCACGGGATTGCGACTCACCTCCGTCACCCTTGGCACTCTGATTCTTTTGACGCCATACCTCCTTTGCTTGTTGTATCAGGTGTTCACGGTGGTGAATCGCGTGACGCTCTTTATCCTGGTCGTGGACTTTTTGCAATGCGCGGTGACGGTAAATGCCGTAGAAGATGCCTGATACCAAGGCCGTGTAGCGAGCGACCTATGGATGGTCACGAATGAGCATGGAAACACGTTCCGGTGTTGGGAGAAGCACGTACGTTCAGAGCGGACGACATGACAAACTCTGAGGGACCGGGTGAACGAAAAGTTTTCGGAAGAAGAAGGTCTAACGACGAGGGCAAAAGTTAGTGTATTAGTGAAGCTCAATGGTCAGAAAATGAACTACCTGTGCTTTGCCAGGGGAGCCTCTCTAACTTGAGTTGTAGTCAAGTTTGAGTCGGCGGAGCAACTCGGCGGTTCGACCGCTGACAAAGCAGATCTAGTATTAGATCTACTGTAAGTCTGTACTACTTGTTGTCCTGGCTGATCTTCCACTTGGTCGCCAAAAGCCAGAGTTCACGAGGATGAGCACTATGAGCTGCATCGTTCAACGTTATGAGCTCGAGAGCAACAGTGAGGAAATCGCTCAGAGGGAGGTACAAGGCCGTGGCATGTCTGAAACACACGCTTGGACTTGGAAGATTAGGCGCCGCTTTCCAATAATCTTCCCTAGAACCCGAACTACCACGTACCACCTACGCCGGCCCAACGATAATCATGGACGAAGACGTCGACATGGACGCCCCCCAAATCTCAACCTTGCGAGAGGAGGACACTCCACCCCCACGACATCCAAAGCTCAAAGTCAAGCTGCTGGTTAGCGACAAGAAGGGAAAAGGAAAATCATCCTCTCCAAGCGTTTCCACTGCGGCACGTAAGAGTATACAGCCCAATCCGCCTCAGTCGCGTCCACCGAGTGACGAGGAGCCAGACGAGGAAGAAGAAGAGGAGGACCAATTGATTGATGATGACGAACTAGCCCCGTCCATCTCCGCCCCGAGTGCATCAACAGGTACGAAACGAAAGGCGCCGCAGAAGAAGGCTCGGCCGCGCAAGAGCGACAAACAAGACGAGAAGAAGCCCGAGCGTGAGTCATTGTCTCCACGGTCTTTACGTCGCTCCTCTCGATACTGAGCTGGTATTGCTAATAGAACCTCAAGAACCGCCAGAAAACGAGGATGGCCAGAGTGTCACTGCAGCTGCTCCCCCAGAGAAACCGTCGCCGAAGAAAAAGGCGGCACCACGCAAACCACCAGCCCCAAAACCACCAAAAATCAAACTCCCGCCAAAGTACGTGGTAACTCTGTTCTCCGGAAACAACCTTTACATTCTCTGCGTGTAGGGGAGCTAAAACATTGGCTGTTCCTCCTCTGGACGATACCGCTATGAGTGAAAGTATGGAAACGTTACCACTCGTTCGTGATTTATCCCTTACGCGCTTTCAGCACACACCATTACAGCCCCATCCTCACCCCTCCCCCACTCTCGAGGTGCATCTGCCGAACCTGAAGAAGTAGAGCCGCCTCCGCCTCCTGTTTCTGAAGGAGCGGGAGAAAACGTCCCTCTGCCAGTGTATCCCTTACCTTCCAAGCCATTCCCTGTCCAACCACCTCCCAAGATTGGGACCGGGTTTGCACCCGTGCAACCCTTGGATCGCAGTGGTGCCAAGGCTCGTCAATGGAGAATTGCGAACCGCGAGATCCGGGGTATAGCCGGGGGTCGTTGGTTTGCTCGTTCGTGGGTCGGTGACAAGGAGTCGGAATTTGCAAATGTAGCTGCTGCCGCCGCCGCAAGCACGAAAGCCACGGATGGAGAGAAGACTGCTGTCCCCAAAGCAGTCACTTCGATATCTGCTCCTGCAGGCAAGAGTGGGAAGTCCAAAGTTGCCCGTGCCTCTGCGGGAATATCGGCGGCACCATCTCGTTCCGGATCTATAGTACCGGAGCTGCATACAACTAAAGCGCCGACGAAGATGCGGAACATCATAGCTGGTCCTGCATCGGAGACTGGTGACGAGCCGGAGGTTGTAGCCCCTAGTATTTCTGCAGTGTCCTAGGTTCATTTCGATATTCGTCTTGCATAGTTGTTCACTTGTAGTATGTCACGGTTGTCACAGGTGACTAAACAAGTAGCCGTGTAACAACTAGCGCGCGACCGCAGACCGCAGCCCAACATTGCGGGCGAGTTTACTTACCATCGCACTCACTAGATCTCTCAGCGCTCTCAGCTCTCAGCACAGTGTGGAACAGCACAATGTCCACAAAGAGCGCCGCTGCGAAGGAAGCTGATGCCAAGTCATATGCGGGCGGAGCGGGATCCGCACAACCTTCTACCAAAACCGGTGAACGGGGTGAGCCATTTCTCCTGACGGCTTAAATGAATGACTCTGAGGAGGCTCAACCGAGTAGCAGCGGCCCAACAACTATTCTCGTCCGATCCAAAGTACAAAAAGTATACTCAACAAGTTGAGAAGTGTTTGAACGCCTTCGATAACGTACATGAGTGGGCGGATTGCATAGCGTTCTTGAAACAACTGCTCAAGGTGCGCCCGCAGCCGGATTGATCCATACAACCCACAGCTGATTATATTCGGGATATATCGTGATAGACGTTTCAATCCTATCTGCAGTTCAAGGAGATCCCGCACAAACTAATCGTAGCGAAACGTCTCTCCCAGTGCCTGAACCCCGCCCTGCCTACTGGCGTGCACCAGCGAGCCCTTGATGTATATATTCATATTCTTTCGGTTCTCGGCGTGAGTGGCTGGACACCAGGTTCCCCATTCCCTATCCTGACGAAGTGATCCTAGACTGAAGGCCTCAAGCACGACCTCCCTCTCTGGTCCTCGGGGTTGTTTCCTTTCTTCGAGTACGCGTCTACGTCAGTGAAGGTTTGCTGAGATTCGTGCCTCCCCATGTTGGATTCTACTTATGCCATGGTCAGCCCACTCTGCTCAACATTTATGACACACACTACCTACCACTCCAACATTCTCTTCGACCCGTAATGAAGTCGTTCATTCTCGCCTTACTTCCTGGACTCGAGGAGGAAACAGGGGAATTCTTCGAGAAGGTGCGGCCTTTCCCCCTACTTACCTGCTACGTCACTGCATCATGAACAGGTGTTAGGCCTCTTGGACAAATTGTCTGGGACAGTATCGCCGGTCTTCTTCATGCAGAACCTCTGGCTCGGTATGATTACGATGCCTTCGGCCCGAGGCACTGCGCTCAATTTCCTGTCGCGACGGCTACCGCTGTTGCACGCTGATGAGGGTGAGCGGAGGATGTACGGAGGTAATCATGTTACTGAAAGCCATTACAGACATCACATTAATCGTTGGGCGCGACATCGGTTTGATGATCAGGGCTTTCGCGGCTGCGCTTGAAGACGATAACCTTCTGGTCCGCAGAAGTGCGCTGGATATGTTATTGCAGGCGATGCGCATCGATAGTGCGGCCGTCAAACGGGCGCAGCCTGAGGATGCATCAATACTCATGAAAGCAGCTATTGGCGTTGTGCTGAGACGTGACCTGTCGCTGAACAGGCGGTTGTATACGTGGCTGTTGGGTCCGGATGAGAAGAGTGAGCTTCAAACTGCGTATCTTAAGCGGCATGCGTTGCAACTTTTGAGCTCAACGCTAAAGGTGGGTGTCCTGGTTTACTTCGAGGCCTTACTGACGTTCCACTAGAGCCAAATGTTCATGCCGTCTGGAGAGTACTCCGAGTCGCGACCATTTAAAATATTCATTTCTCTGCTTGACAAGTGGGAGATTGGCTCTCCACTTACCGAAGCCTTAATCTATGATGCCCTCAAGGCGATACGTCAGCATCTAGAGGCTGATTCAGAGACGAGAGAAGATGTATGCTTTTAATGATGTTCATCTCCGCTTTTGTTTTACGCTGAAACCTCACAGATCACGATGACCGCGAGTACTCTGCTGGAGGCTGCGGAGCCGAGTATTCTTTGGAAACAATTGCTCAAATCAATATTAAGCGCCATTAGCATCGGTGACCAACAATTAGAGGTATGGTATACGACTTTCTCGATTGATTTGTATTGATGCAGTGAGTGCCAGGCCATCAGTCTAACGCTTTTCCTTCTCCGCACACTACCCTTGCAAGACGATGAGGTGCGGAGTATTCACCTGCCTGTGATCTTCGCGGCTTTGATGGAGAAATTGCTTGTAAGTGTGTAAGACATTTCAAACAGGCAGGGCTAAAATTCGTTCAGATCCACGTCCGAGAAGATTCCTCCCGTGTCGCCTCGCCGTCAGTGCGGGGAGGTTTCGTCCTACAAGAGGAGATATTGCAACACCTTTCCCGCGAGGCTCTACACCAGCGCCCGAGGCTATCGGGTTCTTCAGAGGAGTCGGTCATGAGCTCGCTAGCGTTTGGCTCAGCCTTCTACGGTCTCGATGCCCCCACTTCTGTCTCTGATAACCATTCGGCCATGCCTTTAGTATCAGTTGTTGAGCATTCATTTGCATTTAGCCAGATTTGCGCGCAGGTAGTCGTTCGGCAACAATTCGTCGATTCGTCTTTGAGAACGTCCTACTTGCACGTTTTGTCCCTACTTGCGAAACTTATACAGGTTGCCGAGAATGTTTCGGAGAGTACTCTCGAAATCTCGTGGAATCCCTCCCTGTGGATTGGCGATATACTCGATTCCCTGGATGTTGAGGTGAGAGGTATTTTGTTAATTCGCAGCGTCTTTCCCCCAACTTCGTTTGCAGACCGCCGATTTCTCTCTCGTGGACAGCTGCATATCAATCCTCGCATCCCTCCACCGCTCCTCTAAGCTTTCTCCGAAGGTCGTCATCGACCAGAAGCAGGTAGTGAGTCGGATGGTGAAGAAAGTATGTCGTTTTCTGCAGTTTTTCTTGGCAACATTTTGACGTGTGTACAGTTATTCCGATTTCTTCGGCAAGATCGGACGGTTTTCCATGCCCGCGCTGTCAACCTATTGTGGACGCTGGAGTCGTCGACGGAACGGCATTTCGTCGAGTCTATCATCGCCCAAAGTATGAACTCTCCGGACTCTCGGACCGTTCAGGAGGTTTTTGAGGCGTTTGGCGTGTTCTGGAGACTAACAGGTGGGTATCGTTGGACAGCTCAAGCAGAAGAAAGCACTGAATGTTGAGCGTTACAGATGACGATAGTATGCCTGGATTCCGTTTCAAGGTCCCTATGATGATCGTTTTGGAGACACTGAGGAAAGATTGTCCGACGATGCGTCGAGTCGGTGAAACTTGGATGCGATGTAGTCTCAGGTCTTACAACAGGTATGCACTAGTTCGCTGATGATCTGGACGGTGGGCTGACAATCTACAGGGTACTCGAGCCTCTCCTCTATGACCTCCTTGATCCTACTATTCGGCGAAAACCTGTTGTAGTGAAGATTAAAGGCAAAGAAATTCGGAGTTTCGTCTACGAACACAAGTTCGATCAACGTTATATCCACCATCTCCTTGAGATTTTACAGGCGATCGTCCAGTTTGGCGGACAAGGGTTTACAAAGGCTGCGCGAAGTGCGCCGGTCAGACGAGTTCAATATCAACCCCTCATGCAGAGACTGGAAGCTGGTGATTATCTTCCCTTTCCAGAGTGTTTCAGATATTTATCACTCATCTAGCATCTTTTGACCCGAACTCCAGTTTCCTGGATGTCTTGATCGAACTTTTGTCCCGGTACGTCCATGTGCCGTGTAATTCCTCGGATAGTTATCTCAACTTGCCTAGATTCATTCAATCCGAGCCCAAAGAGCAGAGGGAGCCGACAATGGAGCCTCTGAATACAAGGATTCAGTCGACATCCATCGACATCCTACAGGCCATCATCGCTCGCGCAGAGGTTGATAACCTTGCTATCGAGACCCTAGAACCCATTATCATCGGCAAATTATACTTCTCCGTTCACTTACGCCGCCTAGACTTGCAGAGCAAACTTCTCCGCATCCTGCACTCGCTGATCTCTGCGTCCACGAGTCTCATTACTCAGATAAATACGGAGGAGCACGGTAGTTCTGAAGGATCACCTATTTCTGGCAAGAAGACGTACACAGTGAACTCCCTCCTGACGCATACGTTGACGGACGGAATTGCCGTGCCTCATAATAGACCGGTGCTGCAACACTGGCTCGACTTTGTGCTTATGGCTATTCCACAGTACCAACCAGCGCTACAAGGGATGATACCTCCCTTGGCTGATCGTGTTTGTCGGCAACTTCGACTGCTCCTGAACGATGCTATCCGTGCCAATCAACTGAGCTCCTCGGGTGAATTCACGGACGTCGCGACCGATGCGGAATTCATCATGCTGCTCAACGCATTGGAGCGATTGCTCGTGCTGGGTTTGTCCATTTACCCCGAAATGACACAGCAGGACGAGGACACGCCAACGCAGGAAAAGGGTGGAGAGAGTAGCGGAATTCTTGGCTACGTTTCCAACGTGTTCACTGGCGAAACCACTTCGACGACGGAAGAACAAGCCACGGTGAGTCCACCTCTCTTGGAATCATGGACTTGAGCTAACAAGGTTATAGGTTCGTTCTCCTGGTTTCCGATCGCTCAACGACGGCGTTCGTGTTTTGTTCGCGATATGGGTCAATTTCATTTGGTCTTCCTCGAGCTCGAAACGGTCCGAGGATGAATCGCTAGCGATGATTTATACGCGAACTCGTGGCCGTTGCAGAAGGGTGCTGGAGTATTTGTTCCGTGCGTATCCTGCGGAAGTTTTGGAGGCAGTGATCAGTTGTTGGGATCGCGACCTTGCCGTTCACTCGAAAGAGTCCAGCGCAGCTGAAAGTGCTGCATTCGAGCTCGTGGATGTGCTCATTGCAAGCGCTCACTCTGCTGTTCATATTATATGTGAGGGTATAGCGATCAGGTCGTCCGGAGGTTATGAAAGGAGCAGGCGATATGTGAATACCGACGTGCAAGTATTGGCTGTTCAGATGTCTGTTCGAATACTGACGAGGTCTTTTTGTAGGTCCGATGGGACGTTGTTCAGATTCTTGGAACAATACCTATCTCGATTAGAGGGACCCGTTGCTCTCCAGGTCTGGGGGAGGTTCATGCAACTTGCCAAGGACATTGCTTCCAACATTCGAGAGTTCCGTGTTCAAGTCTACCTCACTCTCAGGTAGGGGATGCGTTCACTTGACCACAACTGTGTGATTCATGGGGCTTCCGTAGGTGTCTTTGTGTACTGGGCGACAAGGTCACTCAGACCACGGCCATGGATGACAAACGCATCAAGAAAGACCTTCAGGAGACGTTTGGGAAGCTCCTCGATACATGTGTGACTTTTGCCGGTAGGACCTCTGAGCCTTCGAGTTGGATAAGGCGTACGGCAAAGGAATCCTTGATGAACGGTAGATCCTCGCCAGCACCACGCGGAGGTGAGATTGGTCTTGACAGGTGGAAGCCAAGTTACTGATCGTCTTCGCAGCGGCTGATGTGAAAGTGAACGAAAAAGCCAACTCCAGCTCGGTATCGCTGCATGACAATGCTAAAGACACTTCAAAGCCCACATGGGGCAACGAGCTCCCTGCCCAGGTGAGGGCGTGCGCTGGTGCAGATCATACATGACATATTGACGTAGAATCAGGTCACTGACTTCATCGCTACTACGGCGGTCCCCAACTTGCGTAAATTTCTCATGGATAACGACAGGGTGGCAGGAGCCTGCAGTAACATCGTCTACTACGTCATCAATCCGTCCTTGAAGGCAAAGGCGAGGTGGGTCGTATGAGTGTGGTCATACAACTATCCCTGATCAATTACCCAGGCCGTTGGAATTGGATCTTACAGCAGTCGATATTATCTTGGAGCTAACCAAGATCCCACCAGCTCTCAAGGTCTGGCGTGCGCCGGTGTCTGACATCCTCTACGACGCGCGGGTGTTTAACTGCAATTCTGCTGCGGCTACGAAATGGAAACCAATCATAAAAGCGCTTTTTGACTCGGACAAAACGTCTTTCGGTGATCTGCTGGGTACGTTTGACGAGCCTCGACTTCGAGCCTGTCGACTGAAGACGTTGTCTAGGTCGTATCGCTACTGCGCCATCTACGAACATCTTCGTCAACCGCGAAAACGAAATGCTCCTTCGGTCATTGAATCTGCGACGACTGTCATTTGTTCTGTTCGCTGGGGAGAAGAACCACTTCTTGACGCAATTACCCAGCGTACAGGAAAAGTTGGTGGATACTTTACGGAATGTGCCGTCGCCCATTGTGCAGAGCGAGGTGTTCCTTTGCATTCGCGTGCTCCTATGTCGTCTGTCGCCCCACAACTTGACGAGCTTTTGGCCTGTTGTCCTGACTGAATTGGTGTGTACCTTATCCCGTGTTTTGAACGTTTGTTCTCATCGTAGCCATAGTATCGGATCTTTGAACAAGCCATCGTGTCTGTACCCGCAGACGAGTCGGAAGATTTGCCCCTCATTCTATCCGCCAGCAAGTGCCTCGATTTGTTACTAACTCTACAGACGCCAGAGTTCCAAATGTATGCATTATTCCCTTCCTCACATGTGTTGGACTCTCTGACCCTGTCTCCCAGACACCAATGGATGTTCGTGACGGACACGGTGGACGCCATTTTCCGTCCTGATGACTGGAACCCCGAAGCCATGTTTGACCAACTCGCGGAGATCGTCGGCAGTCTCCCCATCCCAGAAACTCGGGTAAGCTTTCGAATTGCCCTCGCCCCCGAGGTTGCCTTACCAGGCTCTCACAATTTGGCAGGACCGCACACGATCGAAAAACGGACACGTCGCATTTCCCTCGTCCACATCCATCAGCTTCCCAACGAGTTCCGAATCCCGCGCGATGCGCCGGCCGATGCTCAACGTACTGCGACAGATCGACTCAGTGCGCGATCTCCGGTCGTTCTTTTCACACGTGAGCATTTCAACGTATGAGAGCGTGTATGCTAGTGGAGGGAATGTCGACTGGGAGGCCGTGGAGCAGGGGTTGTTGGATGATATGTTCGATGGTCGGTGATTGGTTCTCCGTGTGATGGGGAGGTAGATCTATCGCTTATTATTTCCGTCTGGAGTGCGAACATTATTTCGTCTTCTTGCTACCCTTGTTTGTTCATCCTGTTTCTCGTCGCACATAGTCTGTCAATTGTGACCCTTCATGCAGTTCTGTAACACTCGGGAGCGAGAGCAACATAGATAGGTAGCTAGCGAAAAACGCGCGAGCAAGGAAAGCGAAGTGAGGGTATAGAAATGTGTACCTGATTTCATGCTGTAAAATAGGATCGAGAGTGCACGAAATAACAAAGGGTGAGTATCATGGATATTAGAAGTCGCCCCAGTTACGACGGAATTTGTACTGCATACGTTCCTGTGTGTTAGCCTTCCACATCCTTTCTGCTTGCTAGGAGTGAGTGCACGAACCTTGTATGGCAGATTCTTCCTGTATAGCAGAGGAAAGGATGAGCACGACCACGTGAAGAATGCGTTTCAAGACTCGAGACTGACCTCATCTTCTCGGCTGGGGACTTGGGTTGTTTGAAACCCTGGTCTCCCGTCCCCCACTCAGACTGATTCTCCTTCTCCTTCCCGATACCCTTGTACTTTACAGAAGGATCCACTTTGGGTGCACCTCGCGTTATCTTTGGACGGGGTGCCGACTCGGCTTGCGCGGCGGCCTCGTCGTGCGCTGCGAGAACCTCTTGGACGGTAATACCCTGGAATTTAGCCTCTCGTTCGGCTTCTTGACGTTCGATGGTTTCGTGGTGGGAGAAGTGCTCGACGTCTTCAGGGTGGTTGTACGATTCGTCAGTTTGCGTTTCGGGCGTAGAATGGTATTGTTCTACAGTGGTAAAGAACGGGGATGTGAGAAATGCGAGCAAGAGTGAACCAAAAGCCGGTCATTGGGGAGCCATACATACCTTCGTGATGGAGGAAGAATTCTGTGTCACAGCACCCTCGTCAGTTCCGAACGCAAACGTCCAAGTATGACGGACGACGCACCGCTCTCAACGTCATAATGGTGTCCCTCCGCACCGATATCGTCAAAAGAGGGAAGTCCGCTGAATCCGGCTTTCTCGAACTCTTCAGGGGTGATCTTTCCGTCCGAGTTCTTGTCCATGGCTTTGAGAACGGTGTCGACGACATGGTCGGCTTTCTTTTGGTGCTCGATATCGTCCTGAGAAGTGAAGTGAGGGGTATTCACATGAGGGAGAGGTGAAGAAGTATGAGAATGCGTTGTCGTACCTTGGATTTCTTCTGAGAGTAGACGTGGTGAACGCCATAGATGGCCTCTATCTCTTCTCGGTCCCATACGCCATCTCTGGTCGAGGCACGGATCAGTAAGCTCATGTTACGCAAATTCAACGCCAATCGAGAAGACGCTTACCGGTTCAGGTCGTGGAGTTGAAAGAAGCTCTCCAAGTCAAACGAGTCTCTACAAGAAGTCCCGGAATACGTTTCCATCAACACTGCCCTCTTACAAAAAGCGAGGACAGGCAATCGACGACTCACATATGGTGCTCCGAAGCCATCTAGATAATAGACGGGAATGAAAGCACGAAGACGTCAGAAGAGCGAGATTCGCGCTCGGAATCAGTATTTGGGAAACGTACATGACGGATGGCATAGTCGGCACCGGCGAGCTTTGCGTTTTCCTCGGTGTCTTCGTGACCACCGTGAGCGACGGTGAGGACTGCGAAAAGAAGGGGAATTGCCACGGACGGTCTCATAATCGGACAGAGAAGAGAACAGCGCGGTCACTCTGCTCAAACCGACTTGACAACTTATCCGACAGACCCCGATCACCGTGCTTGCCATTTATAGAAAGCCCCTGAAAGATGAACACAATACAAACCTGTCAAAGAGGCCCTATCCACCATCCCCAACAACCACTACGGAGTGTGCAAGAACAAAGTCGTGATTAATATGCATTCAATAAGTACTATCCACATATCGTCCTGTTGAAATTGAGAGGTGCGATGCAGCAATCATGTCGACCGTGATATCGGAATGGATGCAGTGCAGGTTCCGGGTTGTTCTAACTTGCGTGGTATCGGTATCAGAGCGAGCGTCTCTTGATATGTTCATGACTTCCACCTCGTACCGTAGACCTCTAATCCCTTTCCTCAAGGCGACATACTCACCAAACTCTCCGGACGACGCCATCCGTCAACGCTTCTAATGCATCCCTCGCTTCGCTCGCAGGAAGCACACCCAATACCTCTCTCGCCTTCTCAGCGTACGCATGTGCAAGATCGCGTGTACGCGATACGCCCGAAGAAGCATGGATCAAAGACAGAGCCTAATCCATATCGGTGAGAATTTCGTTGCCGAGGGGAATAAGGAACGAGATAAGAAATGGTGATGAAATGCTGTGGCGAATCACTCACCCGTTCGACGTCTCCATCCTGTTTGAATCCACGAGCGATTAAAGGCTCTAGCTCGGGATACTCTTCGGCGGCATACAACACCGGACCGGTCGCGAGGCCTAAACGAAGATCCGCCCCTGAACCAGGTTTACCGAGAGCGGTCGAAGACGAGAAATCAAGGATATCATCCACGAGCTGCAGACGCCAAGTGAAGTGTCAACAGAACGGATAACACGACAAAGGACATCGCAGAGTCCCACCTCACAAAGAGGTATCGCTACGGAATCCTACGAAATCATGGATGACCGACCTGGAATGCAATGCCCAAATTCCGTCCATATGCATATGCAACTTCCTTCCACACCTCGCCCTCTCTACAACCTCCAAGAACAACAGCAGCCCGTGCTCCCTTGGCCATCAACGACGCGGTCTTGAGATACGTCTTCTTGAGGTACGTACTCCACCTATCCGGGAAAGGCACCATCGCATTCGCGGGTTGTGCATGTATCCTGGCCAAATCAACCTCGGAGGATGCTGATGGTATCGACGATAACGAGCCATTGGCATTAGCGCCCGTACCCTTCATCTGCAAAATCTCCCCTTCCACTAGGTTGGCAATAACCCCCGAGATGAGCTCTACGACTTCGGCGTCACCAAGTCTAGATAGTGCTGCACTAGCTCTACCAAGTAAAAAATCACCACCGAGAACGGCTAGCTTGTTCCCGAACGCAGCAGGTGCAGAGGGTGCACCTCGACGAAGGGGAGACTTGTCGATGACATCATCATGGAGAAGAGATGCTACGTGTATCATTTCTACGACCTGAGCGAGACGGAGTTGAGTGGGGAGGAGGGTATGCGTTAGTTGAGTGAGTGGAAGTGCGGATTCGGAACAAAGTGAAGGTGGTGGGGAGGGGTATGTCCGCATTGGAGGAGCACAGAGATCGAAAGGAGAGTCGAATGATGCGGTATGGTCCGGCATAGACGGATTAAAGTCATTCAACACGTCTGGGCGGGAGAGGGGCGCGTCGAGTTGTTCTGCACTCAGTCGGGAATGCTCTGCAGACCACGACTTGAGTGGGAAATGCGAGCCGAGACCATTGGTAGCCCTAGAGAAGAGGAGGACGAGGAGTGGACGGAGTTGTTTTGAGGGGTGGTGAAAGTAGTAGGCTGCAATCTCGGAGAGAGTTGGGTGTGACGAACCGAGGAGGTGGAGGAGGGAAGTACGGATATGGGTCATCTCTGGGTTGAGGAGTACATAAGGGTCGACCGTCTTTGACGACGAGAGAGACTGTGACGAGGACAGATCTGGTGGCGAGGAGCGTGCACGGGGCGATGGTTGTGTCGCAAATGCACTTCGCTGTCGGGCATGTCTCGCTAGACTCGGTGGTGTTGCGAGTACGGCACGAGAGATACGGAGTGAGCAAGACACGCTCGTCCACGTCGACACCGTCGTCGTCGGCCACATTTTGGGGTTTTGAGAGTAGAGCGCCCGACCCGCGCGTTCTGAATCGTCGGCGAGAAGTTGTACCGACCCGCACGCCCTTTTTTTCCCGCGTAATATGTACCGGTTCCGTGATTAGATTTAGCTACAGGTCTACTGTTCACAAAACTATTCGCTCTATTACCGATTCACCGTCCTCCCAGGAGACGTCGCCGTACTTCGCGTTCGACTCTTCGCTGTTCCATTCACAGGACTCGAAGCTGTCCCCATCGACCCACGGTGCTTGTTAACTGAAGGCGCCAGAAACGCCGCCAGTTTGTGTGCCTGTGCATCTGTTCGTTAACTCACGCCCACATACGCCCACAGGACCCTTACCTTGACGCTCATAACATCCCAGTCTGCCTCCAGCGTCCCATTCACTGCCAACAATAACAGCGGCTCTGGCGCCGGTCCCTCTCTCTGACCCTCCCTCTCTTCTTCGACAGGAATGACCAATGACCGTCCAAGCTATACCCATGCCGCGTAGCACGTAGTTCCCCCATGTCGTAGTAGAACACCCAATCGTCAATAAACACACAACCAACGTTTTCACCATAAGCTCGCCCTCGAGAGACTACACACGGGGGACGCTCACCTCACTCTCAACCATTCCCTCCGCATCACCCCTCGTCTCAGCCCATACCTCCGCGCTCAACCCCGCCACGATCCTAATCTCATCCTTGGACCGTTGTCGAGCGTGTGTGGATGACTCGGTACTAGGGTGTGGACTGGACAGCGAAGAAGACGCCGACGATCGTTTCGACCGAGGGGTGCTCGGGCTAGAGGGTGCAGGCGTACCGCTCGCCTCTGAGGTGCTGCTACTCGGACTGGGTTGAGATTTGTGGGAGGGTGCCACAACCAAACTGCCTTCGGTGGTCATTTGAGATGCATAGGAGACCAACGCGCCTTCTGGCGTTAGCAATAGTGCGGTGTGTATTGAAGGCGGAGAGAGTAGCTGGGTGAGATAGGTGTGCAAAGTTGGCAGCACGAGCATTGGGTTGGCGGCTGTGTGGATTGAGTTCGAAGACGACAAAGTTAAAGTTGATCAGAAAATAACGCGATCGTTGTACTCGAACACAATCCGTGGGGAACACCATACATTCTTTTCATCCGGCCAGGGAAAAGATTACTACCGAAACAAGTAATGAAACCAACTCATCAAGACAGTAAAACTAAAGAGAAACGAATCGTGTGGTCAATTGTCAGGGAAGCCCTTCTTCTTGCAGGGGAATGAATGTCACGATGCCAAAGACGCAACGCCATCCGGTGTCCTCCACGTCCTCCACCAACACACCACCTCTCCTCCACTCGCTCGGGACTCAGTTTTTTGGTGGGGACTAGGGAAAATCTACTTCCGCTTCTTGACAGTATTGTCATCCTTCTTCTCACCACCAGCAGGGGCAACAGGGGCTTTCTCATCCTTTTTGTCATCAGGCGTAGCGGCATCCGTCTTCTTCGAGCTGGCCTTGGGAACAGGCTGCGAGCCGGCACCAACCAAGCCGAACAAGACACCCAACATCCCGAAGAAGGCGAACACAGCACCAACCAATCCAGCAGCGGTCTCAGGGTGGGCAGTGACGGCATTGACGGGGTTCTCGCGGGCATCGTCGAGGAAGACAGCAATCTTACCACGGAGGAAGCCAGCGGGGTCCTGAGTGAATTCGGGGAGCTCCTCAGCGGCTTCGACGTCAGGGGTAGCCTTCGCAGCTTCCTCGAGGGTGTGCTTGACGTTCCATGTCTCGGCGCGGAGAGTTTCGGCATCCCCGATGGAGTGTCCAACGTAGATGTTGTCGAACAAGATGTCCTCAGTCATGGTCCAGAGTTCAATACCAACACCACCCTAAACATGCAGGCGCAATCAGCATAATAAAACATGGAAATTTAATAGATGACGCACAATCTTGTTGAGGTGCTTGACAGGTTCGTTGTCCTCGAAGTAGGCAGGGTTGGCAATCTTGCGAGGAGCCCATTCACCCTTGTACTCCGGGTTGTCAATCATGGGTGCATACCATTTGCCCTTGTACTTGGGGTTAGCCTTGTTAGGGCTACGGGGTGATCAGTTCATAGTAGAAATATCCATTGTAAAAACCACGCACCGCTTCCATTCACCACAGCCAGGAGCCTGGTCACAGGCAGGGTTGTGAACGGTAGGTGCAATCCAGTCACCGTCCTCCTCATCGTCCCATTCTTCAGGCTTGTCGGTGTCTAAAGGCTCATTAGCACCATTGGTCAACTTTATCGACTGCAGACTCACCAGGGTCGGGGATGCTCTCAGGCTCATCGTCGAGCCAGCCATCAGGCTTGACAGCGTCCTCGTCAAGGATTTCGTATGGCTCGCTCTCATCCCAGTCTTCAGGCTATATCATAATGCATTCTCAGTAGTAGTCCTAGGGAACGTAATGTGTATTTTACCTTGACCGCATCAGAGTCGGGGATCCTCTTGGTGTCGACCCAGTCAGCGGGCTTGAAGTCCTCGGGATCATCAATCTCCTTGGAAGGGTTGACGGCGGGAGTGAAGTCCTCGAGAAGGTTGCCAGAGTTCTGGACTTCACCGTTGAACTTGACCTCGTAGGTGTTGTCGGGGCTGAATGAAATCATTTCAATTAGCGCTATTCAGTTGCGAGAGCCCCAAAGGGTGACCTACTTGAGGATGAGGGTGTAGACGTTGGTATCCTTGCCGAAAGTGGGCTTAGGAGGCACGGTGAGGTGCTTCTCCTCAAACTCGCCAGTGACCGGGTTCTTATGGCGGAAGATGAAGTGAAGCTATATCATACATCCATGTTAGCACAACCATTCTCCCTACCAACAGACGAGGGTTCGAACCGACCTTGTTACCAGGACACGTCAAGTCAGGCCCGAACATGACCACCCAAGGTGTCGTGTCCGAGAACTCCTTTCCGCTGGTTTGGAACCCATCCTCGAGCAGCTTGATGTAACCACCACCACAGTTACCACCCTTCTGGTACTGCACCTCATACTGTACCACGAGGGGCTTTTCCTTGAAGTCGACAGGAGAGGCAAACGGTGCGGAGATGGCATGGTGTGCAGCTTTGCTCTTTGCAACGAGTGCCTTCTTGCCGGCGACGAGAGGGGTTTCGGGTTCCTCGACTTTCCATTCACCAACGTAGGAGAAGGTTTCACCACCGACGGGAGTCTTTTTGGTTGCCTCGGAAGGCGTCCAACGTTCGGACCAGTCGTCGGTGAACTGTTCGATGAAGGGAGCCTTGATTTCGGTTGCCTGGATAGTAGAGTTAGTGGACGCGTGACACGTATGCATATTATGGATGCACGACATGGTCTATGCTCACCTTGAAAACGACCTGGTCGTCGGCCGCGTTAGCACCTGCTGCAGCAGCGACGAGGATGACAGAGAGCGCTACACTTCGCATTGTTAAGATACGAAGGACCAGAGTGAGATAAAAGCAAAAAAAACGGTGTAGGAAACGAGCGAGGTCAAAGTGTAGGAATACCGTCGTGTCGTGTTCTGACCTCCCTAAATGCTTTCCGGCTAGCCCTGCCACGTATGCTCTCCCACGCTACAATCTATCCTGGAATAAAATCGGACACGTTCGCTGTGGGATTTGGCCCCCAATTTCTCAAGTTCAGCAGTGTTCAGATACATTAGTTACATGATACCGAACGTCAATATCTACCCAAGCAAGTCCGCATGTCCAGATGCAGAGAGTGCGAGCTGGAGTAAACAGTGGTCAGCAACTATCCCGCACAAAACAGCGTAGGAGAAACTACGCACCACAAACTCATCATCCAAGTATTTTGACACGGCGATCTGGTCGCCGAGACCCTTCCGCCGCCTTGTCTTCAGCACCAAGTCTCTCGCAAGGGCTTGTCCAGATGCAGGCTCCAACGGTCTTAGCTTGATGCTGGTGTCCGTTGGGTCACCTACGTCAATGTGTCACTTAGCGTCGACCTTGCACTGAGCTTGAACCACCTACCAGGAACAATTGACCAGTGGTCAAACACTTGTGAGCAAAACGCCTGTCCCTGTGTCGTTGTACGCAAGTCCGTCTCGAAGCCGTTCGCGTCAATAACAGGGATAAGTGCTTTCACAGTGTACAAGGGAGACCCTGCTTTAGGCGTATCTTGCGTGACGTGCCCTCGCCGTCTGGCAAGCACCGTGTACACAGCTGAAATGCAGTCGGCTGGTGCCTGGACTTCTACGTAGTAGATGGGCTCCATCAGGCGTGGCGTGGCCTATCGGACGCGTCAGCCAATACAATGATGCGGAAACGTGAAAAGAGTATTACCATCAGGAATGAGGAATAGCACACACGTCGTGCTGTCGGAACTATTTGTCCTCCGCCACGAAAGATAGGTTCCTGCGCTAAGCTCGCGTCTAGTATGCGGAACTTCACGTTGCGCATTGCTGACGCACTCATCAGTCAAATGATTCATTACGACGAGCAGTGCTACAACTTACGCTCATCGCACAGCGGGCCTTCCCGTGCGCCCCACTGGAATCCTTGTTTAATGTGTTCCTTGACTGTTCCAAGCAGTTTCTTGTCGACCTGTCGCAATTGGGTCAACGATGGAACCCAAATGAGCGCAGAACCGTCTCTAACCTGTGAAGGCAGTGTATCGTCCAATAGTACGTTTGGCCCGCTGTCATCGGGTCCAAACGCCCATATCGATCTGGACGCCAGAAGATCCCATTGATATTTCTCTTGGAAGAACGTTCCCCGTTCCTTTGGCGTCATTCGTATAGTGACCCTGCCGCGCTCAATATCTTCCGCTATTCCCCGCTCAAGCGGCTCTGCAATCATCGTAATCTTATTCCTAATTATGTGTTAGCCCACATTCACACCATATAACAATAACACCGAACGCATAACTCACTTTTTGTTGGGCGTATCAGCATAACATTTCAGCGCGCTTGTTTCCAATACTGTTTCTGCGAACTTTGTGACCGGATCAGAAACCTTGATCTCAATTTCCGAGAATAGTTTCCTAAGGTCGTGCATAATGCAATCCAAATATAGCTCGCCGGTTCCAATTAGAACATGTTCGCCACTTTCCTCGACTTTGGTTGCGGCGAGGGGATAAGATCTGTTGATGCTGCGCAACCCTGAGAGCATCTTTGGAAGCTCAGACGGTGCAATGGGTTCAATCGCAATCTTGAGAACGGATTCGGTCATATGTTTGATAGGTCGGAAGATATAGAGGTCGTCTTCAACGTCCAAAGAGGCCAGGGTAGCGGTTTTGGAGATAGACGCATGGACTCCACCAATAAGGACGAGGTTTCCAGCAGGGACTTCGTCTGCCGGGATGAAGTATCTGGAAAAACAATAAGCAACATTGTTGTGAAACGAGGCGCAGTTTACCTCGATTCGCTTATCCAAAGCCCCTCAACCGTCGCTTTCATCATATCTTCCTCGTCTTCTGGCGAATAGCCCTCGCCCAAAACCTTGACCTGCGAATTCTTTCGCAAAGTCCCACTCATAACTCGTCCAAATGCTCTGAAAGACTGAGCATCCGTAGTATGGTAGAGTTTCGTAACCTGAACCATCACAGGGCCTTCCGGGTTACATGCTCGCATAGATGCAGCCACTTCCGAGGTTTGTGGCCCGGTGTACGTTCGCTCCACTTTGCTGGACGCGCCATCTACTGGAGAGGGTATGTGCTCGACGATCATATCAACGAGGCCCGTTGCAGGCCCGAAGAACTGATCAAGTACCACCTTGAGCAATGGTCGGACGTCCATCTTGTACATCACAGGCTTCAGCGTGATCTTTAGCGATGCGAGCGTCCGTTGAAGATCGTCGGTCTCTTCGCTGAGCACGTGACTGTAAAGTTTATACAGAGGATCCAGGATAAAGTGGACAAATGTACGAGACTGCTCGGGGTCTGCAGCTTTGCGCGTAAATTTGCGCGTCTCGTTGTTGAAGTAAATGTCTCCCCAGAGGCGGTCGGCGAAGGCGGCGACGTCCATGGATCCGTACGTATCTGCATACATTTGCGCGAATGACCGGAGAGTGAAACACCAGGCCATGTCTGTGCTTCCAAATGCGACGTTCCCATTTTCTGGGCTTAGTCGCAATTCTGGGTCAGGGTCAATGCCACTGTTCAGCAATCATGGTGAGGGCATCGTCTCTGGAGATGAAAGCGCGCTGACCTGATAAATGTATTTATTTCCTCGATCGTGTGTTTGATCTTGTAGTATGCATCTGTGGGCTTGATGCGCAATTCGAGAATAAGTCGGTCGACTTTGTTCACGAGCAGAGTAATTTTGATACCCTCTTGCAGAGCATGGCGTATTATGGCTTCAGTGTTGACCATCATCTGCGTGAGTCATTCAATCAGAAATAGTAGACGCAAATGTGCATGCACAGACCCCCTCGACGACGTCAACCACCAGCACAATACCATCCGCTAGTCGCATCGTCGACGCGACCTCATCGACAAAATTCACGTGTCCGGGTGTGTCGATGAAGTGAACCAAATGTGATTTGCCACTGGTGGTCAACAGAACCAACGACATTGGAGAGGACTTTATTGATATATCCCGCTCGCGCGACAGGATGTGCGTGTCGGTATATTTCAGCTAGGAAACAAGAAGCATAAGCTGTAGCCGCTCAAGAAAAGCAACTCACAAACCGGTCTGTCTGCGTCCCACACGAGTTTGTGTGTCTCAAAAACCAGCATATCCATAAGCGCCGTCTTTCCATGATGCAAGTGGCCAACCACCGCAACGTTTCGAACCATCTCGGGGAAGGACATCATGTTCAGTAGGAACCTGTATGTGCAGTCTAATTGAGGGTAAGCCAGGACGCATAAGCATATCACGCACCCCTTGTCAAACCGCGTCTCGGGCATGTCCTTCTCCTCCACGCTCCACTTGCGTACTTTTATGGGGGCAATAATTGGTTCTGACAGTGGTTGTGCATCTTCTTCCTGGACAAGAGTCTCGACATCAGGTCCATAAACGTCTTCAGCGCTGGGGTAATATTGCTTGTCTTCGTGCAGTACGACAGCATTATGCACAGGCTCTGTTATCGAAATTAACATGTATCATCCCTCCATCCAGGAGTGATCACCTTCTATTTCCATGAGCGCGCCTTGTTCCTCTGTCTGCATTGGCTCCTCTTCGTAACCCTCGAGGGTAGGTGCAGCTTCTTGCCGAGAAGGCTGGCCAAAGCCAGTCTGCATCATCTCCTCGTCCTCATCTTCAGAGCCCAGGTCCGCGCCAATGTAGTTACCGAACTCATCGTAGTCCTCCAGCGATGCCATGATTCAGAAAATGAGTATTGGCGAGTCGAGATCGAGCTTCGGTGTTGGACGCGTAGTGGAAAGAACAAATTTTGAACTCCGGCTTATGAGTCTACGACTTGCAAGGCCGAAAGTGTAGTAGTCCTATTAAAATAGCGTACTCTTGGTACACTCATGACATTGTAACACCACCAATCTTTGAACACGAACCACCATGTCTGCATTGCCCGATGAAACTCTGAGAAAGGTGGGCTTGTTCCATAAGAATTGACATAACTCAGCTAATGCTTGGCACGCTAGATCCTAGTCCAGATTCAACAAACCGCCGTCCAGTCACAGCGTGCCCTGAACCTTGCGAGACAGCAATCCGCAGCCAAGGAACGCGAACGTCGAATCGTCCAGCTTACTATCAGTGAAATCACGAGCATCCGAGGAGATGTTAATCTGTACAAAGGCGTGGGCAAGATGTCAGTGGTCACATATCGCGAAACAGTACAGGGATTGACCCGATGCCCAGGTTCATGATGGTGCCTCAGAAAGCTATGGAACAAGAGCTGCGGGGGCAGGAGAAAGAGCTGACAGACGATATCAACAACCTGAATAAAAAGGTTATGTCGCGCGTTTACAAGCGGATCTGTCCGCTAACGCGCACTTTACCTCTTAGTCTAAGTTTCTTGAGAAGCAGTTTAATGATGCTCAAGCTCGACTACGCGACATCGTAAGTACTTCGTACAATCCGCATGTCGCCGGCTGATCATCTCTCGTAGTTCCATCATAGTAATCAGTAGACTACTTAAATCCACAGGTTCTATCACTGCAATACAGCTGCATTCGAGGCAACATTTCTACACCGATCAAGTTGCGACGACCAAGCGCGTAATATGTGATGCACAGTGAAGATCGAGACGGTGTGGTTTAACCCACTGATTTACGGGAGAACCAATCGAGAGACTAATGTAAGGAGATCGTACTAGAACATCCTAGTAAGTGCCCCCAAGGCGTCCGATTGTTCTCAATAATATCCCAATCCATTCCAAGGCGCCCGTTCCAGAGGATACGCATGCGTATGGGTACCTGTCTCTCAGTTTCTGGACACGAACCGCTGCACGTCTCGGAAGATAGCGCATTTGGCCTTATGTGTTGCCCATCCTTCTACCTGGCATGTCTGATGCAGTTGTGTCATTCGCATGCTTGACCACTTATTACTCGCAAACTTACCTTGGAACAATACCACGGTGTCTTGCAACTTGAGCACTTCGCCATGTTTGCCTCCGCCTTGCCACAACCTCCACACTTCGCGACCTTAGCCCACTCAAAAATTGTCTGGCTCGTTCTGAGCATCTCCTCCAAAGGATGCGAGAACACTTTAATGTGTGCGCTCTCTTCCAGTCTCAAACCAGGTGGTTTAAATGGGAACTTGTGCTGTGTGGCGTATAGCACTGCGATGGTACTCCCTGGAGTACACGATTTTCGGAACGCGGCACCACGATCGTCAGTGTGGAATACGACAGACATTTTGTGTCCTTCCTTGTCTTCCACTCGCAGCGTGAGTCGAACGGAAAAGTTATTGCTAACCACCTTGCCTAGGAAATAGTGCCTCGGTTTTGTGGACGATAAGTACGTGTTGTTTATCCCAGACTCCCCGCCGGGCAGATTGGCAAATGAGGGGAAGGTAACTGGGTTGTTGAGGTCGGAAGTGGGTAATGGCAGCATTGGTAAGTAAAAGCTGACAGGTGATTCTTGTTGGGTGGTTGGGTGGGTTGGTGTTCATTCTGCCTCTTAAATAGACGAGAAGGATCCATGTGACACTGACCTTTTACTTACTCAGAAAAGACCGTGGCGCTCATCATGATATGCAATGCCTCTTAGTTCCGTGCTTCCTGTGCCCACGTGGGGGATTTACGCGCCCGTCAATTGGTCCTACATACCTCCACCTCGCAGCCGGCTGTCTCCCTTCTGAGCGTTCGACCTGGAAAGCAGTGGGAACAGTGTGTATCTGTTGGTACTTTGATATGGCTAGTATCCACCATCGCACGGCTTCCTATTCGCTATCCATGTCAACACTTTCGCAGTGTGGCCACCGTGTGGATCTTCCCAAGCGCCCAATGGTGTGGAATCACCCGGTCTCATATGCCGAAACATGATTCGGAGTGCCAGCGAGAAACGTAGAATCTCCGCTGTACACATGCTGTTCCTTGTGTGAAAGAGTCGTACTGAGAAGTGGAGCGCCCGCAAATATTGACAAAAAGAGGCTTCCATTAATCTAGTCCTGCGGTCAGATATACATGGTTGATCAAATTCGAAAAGTAGTCTACCTCCGTCCTCGTGCGCTCCGCCTGGCCTTCACACATGATCGATTGATCTCAGTTCCCGGCGTCTCCGACATCATTCCATGACTTCCTAAATGGACTTCCAATTGTAAGGCCCGGGCGTCAATCAATCAGCAGAGAGGCGACTACAGTAAGGGGAGTCCGGATCTGTCCGCAACCGCGGTCCGTTATTAGCTGTCGCAGCACGTGGGCTCTCTTCACAATGTTACATACTGCCAAATGGATTTCCATCAATTTTCAAAGTGACACATCTACGATCAGATAGCGCCCGTCGTCGTGTTGAGGACCTGCAGGAAACATCTTGCCATGCGAAGCCTTCTTGCACGCGTTACTGCGTTCAGGAATCAGAATTTTACCTCGGAGCGAAATGACCATCCTGAATTCAAGCTCCCAAAGATGGCTTCTTTGACCACTATGATCATATACAATATCATGTTGCAGGTAATCAGTCACTCTGTCGCGAGTTCAGGCCATCAGATCCTAACCCTGGCCCTGTGACAGCATTCCTTTTTCATCATTGTCTCTTCTTCGAACAAGTATGCTGCGTACTTGGGTGGAACTGCAACATTCTCCGGTGTCGTCATCGGTATACCTCCCGTATTTGGGGGCCTGGCACTCATACCAATGACGCGATATGACAAAGGTAGACCGAATTCCCGCACATCGTTGATGACCAAAATTTGACCCGTAACAGGTGGATATGCGATGCCTTTGCATGTAGGATGCTGCGCTGCCATCCTGGGTCACGTCGTTTATGCACTTGCGTATCGTGCAAACTTCCTCTACTTGGTCCTAATCGGGCGCTGTTTAACTGGAATCTCATTTACGGGGTTCATGTATACCAAACGGTACTGCTCGGATCCTCGAATCGTTGGGATTCGCCGACGGACGACCCTTGCCAGCTGGCTGGTGATCGGGCAAGGATTGGGAATGAGCTCTGGTCCGTTCCTCGGTGGTTTGCTGTACGAGGTTGGCTTCGGAAACGCCATCTTCAACGGTTACACAAGTCCCGGATGGGTCATGGCTGGTGCATACGTAATTTTCTGGGCATTCGCAGCCAAGTACTACGAAGATGTCCCTCCTAGGGAGGTTAACGTGGAGATGGAGCTTCAGGAGACGACGGGTCCCGTCGCGGTTCTCGAAGAAGAGAAGCGAATTGGAGAGCCTGCAGTACTTCCGCCGTCTGTTCAATCTTCCCGTCCCTCGTCACCGATGGAAGAATCATTCGCCGCCCAGCTATTTCATATCTCAGGCCCACAGTGGGGCGTTATCGTTTGCATGTGCTGGTTCGCTATGCTTTGCTTCTTCGTTCTCGGGGCATGGGAGGCGAACCTCCCCGTATTTGGAGCGGCGACTTCCAACCTACGGTGGTCCCCCTTTGCGGCCGGCAATTTCATAGCGCTTGGAGGAATCTCTACATTCCCATTCCTCCTTGCGAATATCTTCTTCGCCCGCCGTATTCAAGACCGGCATTTACTCGCTGTCGGCACCGGTTTGGGTCTTTGCGGGCTTTTGATTTTTGTGGCGCTTGTCAAAACTAACAAGATAGGGTATGGCTCGCTATTTGCATGCTGGTGGACCATCGCTCTGGGATTCAATCTCGCCACCACGGTGACGCTCAGCCTTCTAAGCAAGCAACTTCCCCCCGAATGGAATGGACACACATCCATGGCAATCCAATACTCGAACTACACTGGGCGAGTGACTGGTGCTGTTTGGGGCGGGTCGGGTGTCTCGGTAGGCATGCTAAACTATGTGGGACTGGAACTTGCTCTCGTTGGTGTTGGGGCGGTTTTATTCACCACGTTCTGGAGAAAACTCAAGGCAAAAACTGGGTAGATGCGCACCTGTCCTATTCCTTACGAAGGTTTCGTCATTTGGCGTGTTTAGACATACGTATGTATATATGGTTATATTGGTAGAGAAGTTTTGGACCCCTTCACCAGTGCATCGTTTCGATAGCTATACTATCACCTACCCCCAACCGGCACCTAGCTACTAGTACCTACTTTTCGGCACTCGAGTTCCATATCACTCACTATTTTTACCGAAAAGTGTAGTTCTGAAAAGTGGGTAGGTTCGGGGGTACTAGGTTATACTACCATTAGTATCGGTGAGATCGATGAACGCAAGATGAACGTGATGTTACAAGTTACATCAGATTAAGCCTACGCTGGCAAGCTTAAGGCGGACTGATTCTCAGTAGCCCTAATCCGAGGATATCCATTTCAATGCGAGAGCCGTTGCGTACTGTTCAAGAACAAGCTCGAAGGACATCAAATTTGTAAGTTGTAGTCCTGAGCGCCGGACAAGTTCATGGACTGGCAAATGACGAAGTTATTACCCTCCCCAGCGATAGTATGTAAGTAGAAAGACGTACACAGCATGTAATGTCTACAGAGGAGCAGCGCATGGGCACGACATCTATCAGACCATTCTATGGCGGGGTTAAATCAAGATCAAGATCAGGATCTCCAGCTCATCGCTCAAGCGCGCATGCTAAGTGACAATCGCTTGACTGTTCAGTTGAGCTTGAAAATCAACTAATGTGACAACAGGTGATCGGATTACATCGATCCTGTGCAACAGCGCGTTGGCTCAGGGTGTTATGACACGACACTAGGCGCGGTGTTCCCTGTAAAGCACGGTCGACGACATAATCGATTGACAAGCCTCCAGCATTTAGTTGGATATTGTGACTGACCTGGTGAAACCGATCGATCTACGTTCGCTGAGTTATCCGACAACGATAAGCGCTCACAGATATGATCGCCTTAGATGGTGTGACGTGGACACGTCAGAACGCAAGAGTACGACGTGTTCGTAAAGAAGAGCACGGAGCTCTTACCGTACCGATCTTTCGTGGGCGATAGATCCTTTCTCAATATTTTTTCAGGCTGAACTGGGATGAATGAGATGTGGGTGTATCAGCCTGAGAAGTGTTATCGTCGGAAGGAAGGTGGTAATCCCGAGGGCACTTGGATGATGCTTATTAGGCTCGGATGGCGTGCCCTGTACCCATTCCTTGGAGCGACACGTCACCATGAACGTTCTGAGTCACAAGTATACGAGCAAATAGCTGCGTAGCTCAAGGCCACTGATAGGGAAGAACACAATCAAAGAATCAGGCTCCATGCGGAAACGGCGAACAGTGCAACTTACAAGGGAAAAGGAAAAAAAGGTCACCGCGCTCAAACGGAACGCCGACCAAGAACCAACCGGAGCTGATGTTCCCAAAGCCCAGGGGGATGAAGCAATGTATTTACAGCCGAGGGATCTTTGCTCAGCGGGGGCGTGCGGAATCACTGGATTGGGATCACACACTTCACACCTTTAATCTGTAAAACGAACATCCATGGGAATCGCCCGGTCAATGTGGGAGAAATTTACAGATGCCCCGAGCTGTGTCAATGGGAGGGTTCGACCGCATTGTAGCCAAAGATCTTGCCTTTCATGCAGCACATAGGCTAGTGACGATGACGGTGCTCGATGTGATGGAAGGCTCGGTTCACTGAATATTCGAACGGTATTCAGAACTTTGAAGTTGCTTTGAAGCGAAAGATGAACGCGACAAATTGATGGTGTGGTTCAAGTTGTAGGGCTCGCGTCTTGAACTTGACTCCCTCACGAAAACCACCAGCTATACACATGAGGGAGATCATACATATCCAAGTCGGTACACTCCCGAACTACACTGGAACTCACTACTGGAATACACAAGAGAGTTACTTTAGCTATGATGAAGAAAATATATCCATTGCCGACTATCGCATCTCGTTCAAAGAGGGACGTGATACAAATGTACGTCAACCCTGTTTCTCTATGGCCGTACCTCCTCCTAAGGACAGGATGTCCATTCGCTTGATAGAATCAGCCTACTTTGTGCCCGAGGCTCCTTGCGTTTGATCAGAAATGTGCGAATGCTTCTTGTGGAGGGCCATTGAACCCGTATGCTCATGAATGATGGCTTCGCAAAGCAAACTTTGGTACCTTGTCAAGAGATCCGCCCACAGAGGAGGCAACAACTTTGCAGGCAACCTGGTGGGTGATCAAACATCGATTCAAACCCATAAAACGCGATTGACTCTTCTTGATTCTATCGCAGGCATGGGGATGTAGATCGCCAGGAGCAAGAGCGAATACCGCAGAGCGAATATCATTCTCTTCTTGAAGATGAGCCTGAGGATGCAACCGAACAACCAGAACCAGTCAACACGAAAATCAGATATTGGTCCGACTTCAGTCGCGTCTTTTTCGATCCAAAGTCAGTCCAGGCTATTCCTGATGCACTCGGGATGTCCGCAGGCGACTGGAACGCTGGTCGCGAGTCCTTCACGCGTTACGACGATGTGCGCACATGGTAATCTGTCGGTTCCTCCATACTGAGGCGTACTACAGAGTATGGAGCTTATGGATGGATCTGTCCGCCTTCTGGTAGAAGATTGCCACAACTTCCAGGTATTGTGGATCATGTTCTCCGTGAACTAAGTTTGAACAATGTATCAAACAGGGGGTACAAATGATACACGAGACATCTGTCTTTGGTGGCTTTTCAGATTCTTTGTTAACTGCACTTCGCGATGAGTATCCTAAAGCAACGATAATGTCGTTTGCTTGCCTTTCAAACATCACCCCGTCTGATGCAAACCTGGGAGATGTAAGCCATCTAATTTCGACCTGACTGCACATATTGCCAATTAATCATCATGTTCAAAGTCTTTCCAGATAAAACAAGTTCTCAACGACAGTCTTTCGCTGAGAAGCCTCGCGGAACTGTGTGATCTGACCGTGCCCATATTACCTGCTCCTCGATGGGGAAAGAATGCTTGGTTTTCAGGTAATCCCGTGAATGTCCGTTATTTCTGGCCTCTTTTTCGTCCGAATCTAACCAACTGTAGTATGAATCCCTCCATCAATGCTCCGCTGTCCTGTCATCTCACATTGAAACTGCGACTCTTCCATTAAGGTAGACTTTTCCAGCACTTTGGCCGGCGTACCAAAACTCAACGTTTTTGAACAGGTTGCGGAGTGGCTTGGAAGACCTCCAAACTTTCGTTTCTCACTTGAACTGGAGAAAATCATCGCCGTTCGCCCTGCTCCACGGCGTATTATGTCCACAGGATTTGACTACCGACATCCTCCAAGATGTCGCAAGTCTATCCTTTCATTCCAAAGTAAGTAGATGTCGGTGTGCGTTTCGTATCCTAAAGTGTACTATAGGGTCAAATGCCCTTCGCGCGCCGGGACGTATCCCGTGGGTTGTCGTCGGATGATATGACAGTTTACAGTGCATGGAGGAACGAACAAGAACCAAAGGAGCCACTCTTCATCTGGTACGTAGACTTTCCTGCATGTATGACAAATTGTCTTTGAGGTGGCTTCTTCCGAAGGAACCATTCACCGGGCTATCCGGTTACCACATCCTTCCCGTCGATCTTCCCCCATGCTAGGCCGAAATCAGTCAAAATGATATCTTCTCTGTCAACAACGCCATCAACGGGTACTTGTCTGTCTGGCTATGCCTATTTCGTAGAGAGCGCGGCGAAGAGGCGCGACGGCGCCCTTTTAGCTATGGGACTTGAAGAAGATGATACGAGGGAATTGGTAAATGCGCTCTGGGATATCGTGGACGGGTATGGGGAAAATGAGTAAAATGGTGGAGACTTGGCTGAGACTCTGGGCGAGGACGAGGAATGATCATTTTTGCAGATGACTTTCACTTGACAATGACATGAGGTATGTATTCCTGCCGAGCCTACCTATCACCCACACCATATGGAGTTTTGGTGAGATCACCAATCGCGAGATGAATGTTGAAGTGCTTTTAAGACGTACTTACCTGTTTCAGTATGGTGATAGTGATTTGGTCTATTAGACCATAGTAAGCGTGGCAGCGGAAGCAATTCACTCGGATATGTGACACTAAACATTCTAGTACGGGCAAGACTTCCGTCACCACCATTGCCAACTGGTGGCACGTCTACACTGACAATGTTTGATAGATTGTTCGCTTCACGCCAGGCATGGTGCCTTCCCCCAGCTTGGTCGTTTGGGACTGAGGAAGCTCATCCAGCGTTCGGCCTCCCGCCGACCTGTTCTACCCGGGTTGATCTCGGGATAGATCATCTTGCTTCAATGATCGAGCAATGTACGGCATAAGGCCTGCCCATGGCAGAAGCTAGTCAAACTTGGGCCGCGGAACGCGTTATTAAATATGCGAAGTAGACCCAGATTTATAGACTGTACGTTCCAATTTTCCCGGAAGCCTGACTCTCTCGTCGAAAACCTAGTGATGGACTTTGGGAAGAACTTACTCCAGAGCGTAGAGGAATGTGTTCCCGTTACTTCCCAGAATTATCTCGATGGCAAGGATTCGCACACCAGACTCATTCTCGCAGGCCAGTTGGCTTCTTCCATCACGCAGAAGGTCTCGGGCAGCTCCGGGGTACACGAGGTCGAAGCCGGCTCGGAAGTGTTGAAATCGATTGCTTCTGATGGTCTTCGAGGCAGCTCGAACGACGTGCTCACCTCCTCCGCCTCCCATCTTCCGATCCCTACCAGCGGCGACTCCTTTTTGAAGAAGTCGCTGATAATTCCTTCCCCATCTGTTGAAGGTACTATCGGAGCCCTCGAGTCATCTATCGGAAATTCTGTAAACCAAATCAGAGATGTGGCGTCCTCTACTATGGCCGGTGCCGCAGAGGAGGTCGAGCGCAAAGCATTTGCATTGATGCTAGCCAGACTGCGCGACATCATCATCGCTTACGCTTCCAGCGTTCCGTTCGTTGGGACATACTTCAAGCAACATGCCGATGAAATCAATGTCAACACGCTTGTCACTGAGACATCACCCTTGCTGGGCGCGTTTCGCGATCCAGGGGCTTTTGCAACTCAACAAGCCGACGGATTACTTCGCCGATCGCTATCACCTCTCTCATACTGCCTCCCCGACATTGACACTCTGGATAATATGGAATGGGTAGTCTATGGCCCACTTTTCAAAGCTCTGGTCGAGTGCTATGTCCTTGCAAAGGATGGTATCGGATGGTTCTTGTAAGTGCATAGCTTTGCCTGTGGGCCAACACTGCTAAGTAGTGCCAAAGCACGCACTTGCTAGAGCATTCACTCGTAATCGCCCCCACAGTATCTTTGGGGCACCTGTCGACCACCGATCTTGCTGCCAGCACTATTGGCACAGCTGTAGCAAGCGTGACTGGATACAGCATCATCCAGGGTTTTATCAGGTGAGCCGTGCCATCATCCACACGTTTTAGGATACTCTGCCTGTCCGAGTTAAGCTCTGACTTGGTTTTTCAGCGCGCTGGACAACCTACTCGCGACCTCACCGAACCATCATGTTGCAAAGATGCATTGCGCCAGAGCTGCGTTTGTCACTGGCATAGTCTTGTTCGTGAGTGAAAGTGCAAGGGTTTTTTTGGATGGTGTCTTGACGGCAGTTGGTGTTATACTCAGCCGATTACCAATTTATGGGCCGTTCACTCCACCTCACTTCTGAAACGATTCGGTCAGACGCCAGAGGTGGCTGTTCCCGCAGGCGAATACTTGCGAATAGCATCTGCAGGTCTACCAGGATATGCTATTGGAGAAATAGCGAAGTAATTTCAAACGTTGTTTATCTGGTTGAGCACTGATGGCCATCACAGACGATACCTGACCTCCCAGGGTAAGAACTCTGATTTAAGACATGCGTTCATTGCAGTAGTCATCCATCCTCTTTTGTGAAGGACTTTCAAGCGTACACACTCGTGTCCTCTCAGCAATTGCACCTGTGAACATGGTTTTGAACTATCTTCTCGGTGAGGTGTCTCTCTCCGACCTCTTCGCCTCCAAATATTCAAAACGCGTCTTCAAGTTGATGGTCCAATACCTGCGCTTCGGCTAGGCTTTGCCGGGGCCCCACTTTGTACAGTGTTGAGCCACAATGCGCTCTCTGCGATCTTGATCGTTTACATCGTCCAGCGAGCGGTGCGGGAAGAGATGAATTACCTACGTGGGCGTAATCCAATGGACGAAGAGGATGCAACCAATTCTGCCGGTCTTTCGATCGCCGGTCCCCAAATGTCGCGGGATCGGCACGACACCGGATTTTTCACTGATATCGGTAGTCTCTTGTTTTCTGGCATATCCGGGGTTTCAAAGAGTGCATCTCAGCTGTGGTCAAAGGACTTTGGAGGACGTGAGTTCATGGTTTTCGCTCGTTTATTCCACCCCCTCACCGCCTCCCATAGTTGTCGCGGGCGTGTAATGATCTTCTGCGTGTCTCAGGGGAAGGTAGCTGAGATGTCTCTAGGTTAGGTCCGAATGCACTGGCCACACAGGCGGTGTTACTCACGACAGCCACAACTCTATACCAAGCCCCGAAAGCTATAAGCAACGCCTCGTCTGATCGGTAACGAGTCTAGATCTTCCCATACAAGAGGCTGAGTCTCTTCTCAATCAGTATCAAGAAGTGGATCGCCAAAGGCGACCTAAAACGTGCTAAGATTGCGGCTTTCGTCTCGTTCTTGGGAACTGTAGCAGGGGCTATCGCTATCAGGTTGGCCCTATCTTCATAGCCAATTCGTTCCGAGATCTGACTATCTCTGTAGCAGCATACTCCTGACATCAGCCTCATCCTGGGGCAAATTGTTCAACAATGATCCTGGTGAGTGCCTATCCATCCAACGAGATCTGGAAAATTGAAATCATCATTAGTAATTCTCGAGAACGTGTCTGCAATCCTGCCAGTCATAGCCGTATTCCAGGCTGTCCATGCAATTGGAGCATGGGCCGATAGTTCACTTGGAGCACTGGGAAAGACGGCCGTATTCCCGGCTCTCAATGCCAGGTAATGTATTTACATGTCTTCTCTGAGATTCTGTGAACGGCTTCTAACCCGTCTCGGCAGTGCGGACGGGTTCCTGGGTTTGTGGTTTTCGGTACAGGCCGCAGAGTTCTTGACTCAAGTCAGTTATTTCTTCTAGGTATTCCTCTAGGACTGTATCTCGCCTTCCCAAAAGGATGGGGTCTTGCTGGATTGTGGGTCGGGTTGACCGTCAGTCTGGCATATTCGTGCTTGATGGCCACGGTAGTACTCGTGAAGAGCGACTGGAAGAACGCTGTGAGTCAGAAGGAACGTGTTTCCGAAGGAGTGGAACAGGTAGTTCACGCGACGACTGAATCATCGAGTGGCTTCGGTTCTTCGGCATGATCATCTGATGGTAGTTTTGAGTGTAGCTGTAGGTGTGGTACACGCGCTTACTTCGTTGTTACTATGTACTCTTTATGATAGGGTTTGAATATCCCCCTCCAAGGAGGACACCCTTCACACCGGAGAAAAAGAGACAAGACTAGCTATGGACGTACGTTCTATCCGATTCGGTATGCTAGGTGAGGTGAATACAACGACAGATTATCTTATGCTGAGTCTTGAGAGCAAAAACATATAGGCCAAGTGTTCCAAAACCGATGACAAAAACTGTTCGTCATGATGTGAATGTATAGATGAATGGAATAAGTAAGACAGAAACGCAACAGTGATCAGAGCGACGCAAGATGGGCATTTGACGGGATACAGAAAGGAAAGAGACGATGGTGACGCTATAGAAGCGCTGTACCTTCTTTCCCTGATGCAACGAGTTGGTGCCAGTCGTTGCGCCACCCCTTCATTTGCGCCCTAAGCTTCTTTTCACCTAAGAGCTGGTTTATCCATGACAGGATTGCATCTTCGTCTTCGGGAACGAAGAAAGAGGATAGAAGCGACAATACGGTCTCAAAGTTAGCTGAGCCGGACGTGATGTGATCTACGTGATTCAAGCGACATAAGGCTTTTGTTTGTCATCGCTGGTCGACTGAGGGAGCTCACCTCGATACGCCCAAATGATAGCAATGGCAACAGCGACAAACACATCTGGACCGTCGAATAGGAACGCATCCCAAAATCGCAACTGTGTCTGGAACGGCACCGAGTTGGCGAATAGGGTGATGTACCACTTCGTTGCATAGGATGTCGTCGAAATCATGTGCTTTTTGAAAGCAGCATAGACATCTGGCATCTTTAGCTGCATGATTCGTTCCTGAATATAGATGGACTCCAGAAGACCAGGGAAACCAGGGGAGAAGACTGTATGCATGGCGTAGGCATCATGCAGGCGGGTCAGGGCTGCATAGACGTTCTCGGGTCTGAAATAGCAAAGGAGGGTGGCAGCTATTGGGCCCATGCCCTGGACATAGCCACATTGTTCACACCGCACTGAAAATGAATGCAGGACATGAAACAAAAGGCGTTGACTAAGTGCCTTCAGCAGCGCAAACACAAGATGGTAATGAGTTCTACATACCCAAGACCATAACGTGTTCGGAAAAGGACGTGGCCACTGATCGTTCGCGGGACGTCTAGGTCGATTTGTATGTCATAACTTGACGGCTTTTCAAGGTCACATTGGTACTGTTGTCCTAACTTGACGACTGCTTCGTGATCTGACTTTGAAAAGGTGGTAAGGAGAGCTTCCCAAGCAGCGCTTCTCCATCGATCAGGGATGCCTTTGTAGACTCGTCTCCGGAGTTTGTGTGCCTTTGACGGTTTTATGCCCCACGATTCAACATTTCCACCAGGATCACGAGAGCGAACTTCCATCATTCGACCCCACTTGGATATTCGGTTGGCTTCTTTGAACGGAGATGATGGAGGGGGTAATGAGCCAACGGAAACAGCATGACTTGGAGCTGTTTTTGGTCCCGCAGTGACGGTAGACAGGCGTTTAAGAAAGGGTGCTGAGGGTAAGCGAACTAACCGATCATGGGATGGGACGTTGAAGAAGCCATAGCTGATAAATGAGTGATGAGAAAAAAGGAGGTATGATGTTCCTTTAATTCAGCTCACCGGTCCAGGCTAGACAGAACGTCAACCTCCTCGGTTAGAAGGTCTCGCGATTTCTCCGAGGGGCTAGTCAGCGAGGCTTCAGCAAGCAGTTTGCTCCCTCTACTAGCGCGTTGTCGAGCACGCGTACGTTCCACCCCTTCTTCATAGCCGTCACCTTTGACCCCGGTTGCATCGAGTTGAGCATAGGTGCTGCGCACATGGAAAGAATCCAAGTCTTCCCCTTCTGAAGGAACGAGAGACGTTTTGCTGGAAGGGGAGCTTAACTTTGACTGTTGCTTCGTGGTTGGGGATGAAGAGGGAGTTTGATAAGGTTGCGGTGGAGCCAAGGAAGACGTCTGTTTCGGCGGCGCGGAAATTAATGTGGAATCAGGTAAAGGGGAGTCAGTTCTTCTAATGCTAGATGGAGGGCGACTATGCGGAGGGGTAGGAAGGGAATTAAGCTGTACAGGAGGGGAGAGAACTTCAGAATCGACTCGCGAAGTACACGAAGAAACCGGGCTCATGACACGGTCCTGACTGAGGGCAGAAACGCGTGATGAGCGTGGAGGGATATCCGGCGTATCCCTTGGACTAGGAGACGTGGCATGGTGGGAAGTGCGATACTCCAGGTGAGCAGAAACGTCGGAGACGGTGGAGAGACGAGTGCTTTCGTGAGGATTTGCAAGTTTATTGCGGGGCCGCAAATTTGTTGAGAGATCAATGCAGGGGTCTGTATTTGGAGGATATGGACTGGAATGAGGAAAGAGGCTACTGTAAGCGAAATTGTCTCCGAGGGAGAGGTCAAGTTCTCTCGAGTTGTTGTCGAAAGCGGAGGCAGACCAGCTGGCGCGCGATTCATCGTTGCCGTACATGGAGTAGATGGTGAATATTGTAGTTTCCGTTGAGCTACGTTCCCTGTCTGTCGATGAGGACGTGAGATCTGGTACTGAGGACACCGTGAGGGACGGGGAAGGGCTGGAGGATGGTTTTTGGGGCGAGAGGGATGATGATGGGGATGAATCGTCCATAAACCGGCAAGAGAAAGAAGAGAAGGAGAGAAAGGATGGAAGAAAGAGTGAAAAGGTGAAGGAGAGTTGGTACAAGTATTTAGCTTCAAAGGGAGCGCGACCTCCGCTTAATGACAGCCCATCACAAGTTCTCGGCTATGCACATCTATTCAAAGTTACAACAATTCAATTTTACGCCCAGTACGAGCGCAGTGATTGTAGAATAGTACGTGGCCCCAATCTCACCAATACTCTCTGATCCTCGAAACCAAGATCAATACAGATATCAATTGCAATATTAATTAATTAATTAATTAATGAAATGTCCCTCGCCTCGAAGTTACACTCGCGCGTCCTCGAGCTCCATTCATCATGTGGGAGCGAACTCTTCAGGACCTCATCCGAGGACTGCGAGCTAACAAGGACGACGAGGCCAAGTTCATAGCTCAAGCCAACGAAGAAATCAGGCGCGAGATTAAGAGCAAGGACATGGAACTCAAGGCTGCCGCTGTCATGAAACTCACGTATGTGCGTGTACTCTTTCTCTTAACGCGTCTGCGTGAAAGTGATCGTCTCCGCTGTAGCTCGACATGCTGGGGTATGACATGAGCTGGGCTTCATTTCATGTCGTGGAGGTCATGTCATCCTCAAAGATTCACCTCAAGACCGTTGGTTATCTTGCAGCGGGGCAGTCATTCAATGAGGACACAGATGTGCTCATGCTGACAACAAACTTGCTCAAGAAGGTCTGTCACCCACCCGCGTGCACTCACACTCGTATTCATTCTGCTAGGATCTCACCTCTACTCCCGCCGAGGTTGCCATCACATTGAATGGCGTATCTGACATCGTCACAGCCGACCTTGCACGAGATCTGAGTCCAGAGTTGACAGCAATGCTCAACCATTCCCGGCCCCATATTCGTAAAAGAGCTGTCCTGACCTTGTACCGCGTCTGCGAGAAATACCCTGACGTACTCCGTCAAAGTGTCACCCGCATGAAAGAAAAACTCGACGATTCCGATTCAGGTCAGTCTATGGCAATCTATGGCAAGCACCTCGCTAAATTGTCCTCCTAGGGGTCGTGGCTGCTACTGTCAACGTATTATGCGAACTCGCTAGACGAAATCCTCAAGACTACTTACCCCTGGCTCCCCAGTTATTCCACCTGTTAACTACGTCATCCAATAACTGGATGCTTATCAAGATCATTAAATTGGTTTGCGGTTTTCCGGGTTTCGACGGTCTCCCTACTCATGGAGGTCATAGTTTGGCTCCCTTTCTCCCCACGAACCACGGCTGGTCAAGAAGTTGAAACCTCCAATAACTGACCTGATCACCACCACTTCCGCGATCTCTCTTCTTTACGAATGTGTACACACCTGCATCATCGGTAACATGCTCCAGGGATCATCAGGGCTATCTCTCGCTCGGACTTGCGTCTCGAAGTTAGCTGCATTCCTTGAAGATGCCGATCAGAACCGTCAGTATACCGATGCAATGCTTGTCCATATTCGCTAATAAGTCGTGTGAACAGTCAAGTACATTGCGCTCCTTGCAATGGTAAAGATAGTGCCTACCCACCCGGAGTTGGTCGCAGAACATCAAGACATGATCCTTGCTAGTGTTGACGATGACGACATCAGTATTCGGATGCGCGCTCTCGACCTTGTAACAGCACTTGTGAGTTATCTTGCTTATCTTTCATATGCTCATCGGTCTTAGCAATGCGTAGGTCACGCGAGATAATTTACAATCAACTGTCCAGCAACTTCTCTCCCATCTGGTTAAACCTTCAGGCTCATCTCTTCCCTCCGCAGTCCAGTCTCTCTCGCAACATGTTGTACCCTCCATTCCCTCGAAAGCTCCATCCGCACCCTCGCAGTCCACCGCATACCGACTCGTTCTATCGCAACGTATCATATCTATGTGTTCCAGCTCGACATACGACAACGTGACCGATTTTGAGTGGTATCTTTCTGTCCTCGTCGACCTGACATACATCTCGAACGTGGATATCGGGGCGCAGATTCGAGATCAGCTAGCAGATGTCGTCGGCCGGGTAAAGGCAGCGCGAGCATATGGTGTGAAGTTGATGGTTAAGGTCCTCTCCGACGAGACGCTCTTATTGAACGCCAGTGAGCCAGGCGGTTGTTCAGAGGTGCTCTGGGCCGCTGCATGGATATGTGGAGAGTTCTGCGAGTGAGTCCTGCTGTTTGCTCTCCATTTATGTATGTGTTCCTGACTTTTGTGGAATTCGCAGCGAATTGTTGGCGCCCGAGGAACTTCTTCCTTATCTCCTTCATCCCAATGTGGCCTTGTTGCACCCCGAAACTATCTCGGTGTGTATCCAAGCTGCCAATAAGATTTTTGGCTACTGGGCTACCGAAGCCGCTCAACAATGGACCGAAGACCTCCGGGAAAAGGTCGAAGGTGCAGTGGATACCATGATCGAGCAGATGGAAGCTTTCGTCTCGAGTCCGCACATCGAGGTACAAGAGCGAGTAAGTCACCTGTCTTCTCGTGAATCCTCGTCTTAAAAGCCCCAACACTCTTCAGGCCGCGAATATATTACAGCTCTTCACGTTCATCAAACACGATCTCGCCACCTATCGACCCAGTGAGAACGGCTTCGTAGACTCGGCCTCGTCTACTTTCGATCCCGTCGCTGAACCGAGTTTCCCGAAGAGTTTATATCTCATCCGACCGTTGGTTTCGTCGTACGAACTCGGACCTGTGGCAGCGGCTGCTCAGGCAAGCGTTCCCGTTCCGGAAGGTCTCGATCTGGATGCTTGGATCGTGCCTGCTATGCAGGGTCCTCTCGTCGATGACGACGAAGATAACGTAGCTGAGAAAAAGGTCAAAAAGAGTAGGAAAGGCAAGGAGAAAGAAACAGAGCCGTCGCATCGGACGACGGCCAAGGGAGGGAAGAAGAAGCGCAAAGAAGATGGGTCGAACACCCACGAACTTGTGCCCCAGGAACCAGAAGAGACTGCTGAGGAGAGAGCAGAACGAGAACGGGTCAGTCCGCGACCGTTTCTATATGTGCTTTGTGCTCTCGACTGACACGTGAGGATGATTCTACCAAGCTCAAGGCGGAACGATTAGAGAGGATGAGGGAGGATCCGTATTATATCACGGACGATCGACCGCAGAAGACTGCAGCGGATGATGTCGACTCGATACCGGTGGTCCGATTGGACGATCTACCACAACCAATCATCAAAGGTGACGTTTCCGCTTGTAAACTTTGATGGGCCTCGTGCAACTCACTCTCCTTCGACAGAGGAACCTCGACTGTTTGCGCTTCGAAGTAACACCTCTCGGTCGGCCCCTCCCCGTTTCGTGGTGGAGAAAGAGGGTGAGATGCCAGGGGGCGTCGTTGCTGTGCCGCCTCGTCAAGAGTCAGCGCCAGTCTCTCGCCAACAGACGCCGAGACTATTTGATCGCATACCGACGCCTCCTCCGACGCTACCATCTTTCCAACAGTACGAGGCACTGGGCGAAGATCACACGCGGGCGAGCACTCCAGAACCAATCAAGGTAACACGGGCAAAGAAGAAGGGCGCGTCGAGTAAGAAGAAACGGACGGTAAACCCAGATGATTGACGATCGGAGGATGATTGGAACCACGTTTTGTTGACTCACTTCACGAGCACGTATACACCCTTAATGGAGCCCCTGTTTGATGAGAGTTACATGATATACAGTCAAGATGGCCAGCTTGATGCTGCTATTAATGATATCGAGAGAGAGAGTTGTGCTTAGCGCTTAATTCGTAGGATGTGTGAGGTGGTGATGGGGAGTCAAATACATATACGTGTAATGCGTGGTGGATAGCGGAAAAGCAAGCACAAAAGCGAGAAGAAATTCTTGTCCTAAATGACCTCCTTTTTTTCACTGGTGATCGTCTTCGACGCGCTCGACAGAGTCAACGATCTCGTTCACGAGCTCCAACGTGACACCCGGTATGATGCGTTCTGCCTCCGTGAACGCTCGTTGTAAAGCGCTGAGTGCTACCCTCGCTTCCTGTGTTGATACACGAGGGAAGAGCTGAGAAAAGAGAGTGTGAGCTGAGGTCATCGTCCATGCCAAGTAAGTCGAGGTTTCTCACCGAAGCTATTGCGGGCAAGATGACCAAATCGAGCATGGTCGCGTCAGGCAAGTCTTCATCGTCTTCGACGTCACGTTTCACTGCGGGAGTATGGCCACCTCGTGGGTACGTTCCCGGATACTGGTCTTCGTAATCCTCTCCAACAGAAGGTGCTCTCTCGTGTGTATCCTGACCATTGTTAGCCGTAGGACCACCGGGCAGCATATGTCTGATGGTAGCTTGCTCATACACGCTAGGTGGACGAGCGGAGTTGGGCGATGACGGGAGTGGAGGAAGTTCAGTCTTGGTCGACGAGCTCGACGTTCTCTTGGTAGACACGGAAGGCGCCGACGAGGCACCGCGCGATGGACCACCATTCATCTCCCACGTCAAAGGTGGCCCAGAGACCTTGATTGAATTGTTGTTCGCACGCCCGATCGTCCGCCCTGCGTGTCGGACGGTTCCAAAGTCCCACAGGTCCTCTGGGTCACCACTGGCTGGCCTGTGTATAAATCGTAATTAAGACGGTAGGAAAAGATTGGCATGAATTGACACGCACAAATCCTGAGCCACTGCTTGTTCTTCTTCCTCAAGTCGCTCCCCGCCCTCAGCTTTCCATCGCTCATGACGTTCGATCAATTCGGTCAGATAACTAGTCTTCTTGGCCATCCGCACAAACTTGTGTTTAAGGAGCTCGTGTGCTGTTGGGCGCTGTTGAACTCCGTGTTACACAACAACGCGAGACTGAAACAAGGGAAATTGCAAGAATGTGAAACTTACATCGCGGGGATCACGCTGTAGGCAATAGGCTACGAAATCTCTGAAAGGTTTGGAAAAGTGGCTATCCAATTGTGGCGGGGGGTTCTTGGGGATGAGGAAAAGAACCTAAGCGTGACATTGAGAACATTTCATTTCGATCAGTACAAGAATCAGATGCCATTCTGCCCATACAGCATGGTGGTGAGATCGTGTCTACTCACCTTCATTGGATGTAGTTCAGCATATGGTGGCTCGCCCTTTGCAAGTTCGATAGCAGTGATACCGAGACTCCAAATGTCCGCTTTGTGGTCGTACCCACTCTGTTTGATCACCTCCGGTGACATCCAGTATGGTGTACCCACGAAAGTGTTCTTCTTGGCGGAAAGAGTACCAGAAAGTTGTCCAGACACACCGAAATCGGCGAGCTTCACATCTCCTGTTGCAGACAGAAGAATATTGGCAGCTATGTGAATAATACAATCAGAGACTTCCTCGGGTTTGTATCGACGTCTTGAACGTACCCTTGATGTCACGATGAAGTTTCCCCTCCGTATGCAGATAATCGAGCCCGCGAAGTAGTTCACGAACAATGATGGCAATGTACTCTTCTCTGAATACTCCGGGTTTCATCTGCGCATACACTCGGTAAGTCTCCTCATCAACCAAGCTATGGCCATACCAGATCGGAGCATGAGCCACCTGAGCAATACCTATCACCCCACGTCAGCAAAACAGACCGCACCGCAACTTGAAGTACCTACTCCATAACTATCCAAAGGTTGGATCCCTTGAGATACGATCCATGATATCTTGCGTTACGAAGAAGAAGAAGGGTAGAATGTCAATCCCATCCCATCCACACAAACGTGAAACACGCAATCAGACGAACTTGGTTACGTGGGGTGAGTCTAATTGTGACAGAATCTGTATCTCCTGTTGGATATCTTCTATCTCGTCTTCTGCGCTCTCGAGGTCAATGATCTTGATGGCGACGGTTTTCTGGGTCCTCTTGTCGTACCTAAGGGGTGATGGAGATAGAAGATCAGAGGTAAAGCCCGAGAAGTCAAGATGGGAAGAGACCCACCCTTTGAAAACCTCTCCAAAAGAACCCTTTCCTGAGTAGCTTCATGAGTCACCTACCACCTGGACTCCAGAGGAATAGTGGAATATACCGATCCTATCTTGTTTCACGTAGAACTCTTCAGGATCCTGATTCCGGGTGTCCTGCAACCAAACGATTCAATGAGACCCGCGTTCGATGAACTTGGCACAGAACACGGTTACCATGGTCTAGAGTTGAACAACAGGGGTGGTAGTGGGTCCCAAGTCGCGTGATATTCTCGTTGAATCGTAGTGGTGATGGTATCAAAAAAAAGTGAGGGGTATCGCGACGATCGCAAGGAGATGGGCGCTCGATGTCAAGAAACAAAGCAAGGAGTGTGCAAGCGTATGAAGTAGACGATTGGCACTGCTCTACATTTGTCATTTTCAAGTCGTCAGCCGCGAAGCAGCCACTCACACAAGTCTCGCACAGGACATCACACAAAGACCAGCTGAAGGCCAGCGTAGTAAAAGCACAGAGCCACAGCAACTCGTACAAGGACACTCGTAGTAGCTTGCTTCCTCCAGGTTGCGAGGTCCTCATAGCTAAGAGACTGTGATCTCATTGTCCTAGATCAAGACGTAGGGAGCCATAATTAAGAATCTGTAAGCCTGGTCTTAGTAGGAATTAACGACAACGGTTCCTCTTTCCGTTACGCCCCGCATTCCCATTGGCCAGCAAGATGATATAGCGTGCTAAAGATGAAGGCGACTTGAATAAATTGAGGGAGCTCATACGTTCTTGCGGTGCTCCTGAATTACCATGAGAATCGTTTGGATTGACGAGACTAAACAAACGCACCGGAGCATGTGTGGTCTCATGATCGACGTGCACGAAGGCACGTTCGACGTTCGGTAAATCTTCAAGCTTATCTTGAAGTTGCTGAGAGATATCATGGGCTTTCCATAAAGGAGTTGAGGCGTTCATGACTATATCGACCTCCACGAAATAATTCTGCGGGATGCCTGTTAGTAACTTCAAGGCGGTCAGGAGGACAACAGAAACGTTACCGGTCCACTGTGGTAGGCACGGACAGTATCGACCTTGTCTATGTCTTCGCTGAACGTCATGGCTTTGTATATAACGAGTTGGAGAAATTCGTTTGGGGCGGACTTGCCAGCAAGGTGACCAAACTGTTCATAGATTGTTTGTCCCCAAGCGACAATGACACCTGCGCCGATCTGGGAAATCATCAGTCAACAAGAAACCCATGAAAGGGACTACTTACGAGGAAGGCCCCAACAGGGTCCAGCCACCACTTCAACTTACTACCTGCAGCAGACATGATGATACCTGATATACTGTTAGAAAAATAAACATTCTAGTTCGTCCCGAATAACTTACCGAACCCGTTGATAGCTATGTCGTTGCGATGATCCTCCCAGAGGACGTGAACTTGGCTCGATTTCGATCGTAGGGTATGACAGTATAAGAAGAGAACGATCTTGATGCCTAATGAATTACTGTTTGACGATTGTGGGGTAAGACCAATGAACCCTGATCACCTAAAGCAACCGCAACCGCAATGATGGATCCAAGGTGGAAGGAATTTTCAGTTTTGTGAGTGATCAACGACTGAACGGACTGGACGATGACGACAAGGTTGACCGAAGACATGCTATGCGAAAAAACAACGTTTCAACACGAGCCGGGAGTAACAATCCAAAATTCACCAACAGAGCACCTATAGATATCGGTGAGGAGTCGGAGATAAAAAATTAAGGAAAGATTTTACCGTAAATGATGTTCCCAATGGTCTCCAAACGAGCACCGCCGACCGGCCACTTGTTTACATCCATTTTCATTGCCTGCTTGTTTATCACATTCAAGAAGAGGTTACTTCCAAAGTCGAAGAGAGCGTCGATCCCTGTGGCAATCAAAGAAAGTGACGTGGAAGATATAGCAGCGTAGACTGTTGTCGACATAGTGAGATACCAATGCATTGGCGCAGAAAGAGGGATGCCGCACGCTGGAGGACGCAAAGGGTGAAATTTGCGATCAGACTTGCCCAGACAGCGATTCTGATCTGGATTGACCACGTTGAGTAGGTACAACATTGTGGGGCAGAAAGTGGCAGGCTTACCGATAGGCGAGAAGCTTCCTGATCATCTTTCGCTTCTTTGGTGTGATCATCCATTGATTTCAGAAGTGCATTGATGAGCTTAAGGTATACCGGCGTGATGCGGTTGTAGTGTGTAGGGAATGTGGAAAGTACACACGTCGTTCTGTTTTCGGTGATACTTCTCAAGGGACCTGCCCTTGTGACGACGGCGTAACTGGGAGAGCTCCTCATCGGTTTTCAATCCGTCCCGAAACATGTAGGGGTCTTGAGACGTTCCTGCACTGGTGCGTGGTCGCATTTCTATGTCAATCTTACTTGCCTTCCCGACATCGTGGAGCTGTGTGGCAACGGTTAAGCTATGCATACTGTTCTGTTCACAAAGAAGACATGGATCCATACCTCTGGTGAAGTTGATGGGCTTGGGGGACGCATAGTGATGGTTGGAGGCTGGGAAGGTTGCTGCGAGGTGCGAACGAAACATGATGGAAAGATAAATACGCTACCGATGACGCGTGACGCCTGTCAGTGAGCACAGCAATTCGCTCGCCATTCACCTGCCAAGCAAGTCCAAGACACAAACAATGGTTGACTACGGTGACAGCCAATCGCTGGCTCTCCTGCTGCTCGTCCTCGTCGTTCTCATGTAAATATTCCTTTGGTTTCGTCTCGCCCATCCATGCTTATGCATCTGCTAGCGTTGCCAGCCTTGGATGGTGTATGCTGTCGTCCTGCATGGGTCGCGACATACTGCGATCGCTCTCCGAGTCGATCACTGGTCCCTCGCGTCAAAGGCGGCCGTTCCAAGGAGATGAAATGTGGGAGATGGAACACAGACGTGGTCCATACTAGCAGGCCCATCCAGAATACCAGGACACGATGACGTCTTTCAGCTTCGAACCTATGACGTTGTCACCGAGTTCCCCGCCCAATCTGGCAGTCCCCCTGGGGTATAAAAACCCGTTGGTCTCGTTCGCTCATCCTTACCCCCCTTCCTTCTTTCCTCTCACTTCCCTGTCTCCTCACTTCCGTCTTATAATCGTAAAAAAACAGCCTACTCCTACTTGCGTCTTGTTCTGTCCAAGTTCATTTCTACCATGCGTTTTACTTCCATTTCCTTGGCTCTCCTCGTCCTCGCCCGCTCCGTGGCAACCGGTGTCTACGCTGCGCCGGCTTATGCTGACGCACAGCTCCGTAAGCTGTCATCCTTTGTTGAATACCGTCTATTCTCACTGCATTCGGCACAGACGTCGCTGATTTGCCCAAACGAGACCTTGTCTCCGTCGTCTCCACCGTCCTCGGCACTGTGACCACCCTCCTCGACCAGATCTTGGGTGAAGCTCCTGTTCCCTTGTCTACGGATGCGCTACAGCAGATCATCCAAAAGCTCCAGCAGCTCGGGAGCGCCCCCGGCGCGTTGCCCATCGGCGCGTTGCCCACCGGCGCTTTGCCCGTCAGAGCGCTTCCTTCCACATCCTCCCCAGGGTCCCTGAAGCCCTCGGTACCGATGCCGATGCCGACTGTCTCTTCTACGACGACGACGCCAAGTCACACCGCGCCCGTTGCTGCAGCCCAGACCAGTGTCACCCACTCGAGCATGAGTAGCGCCAGCCACACATCGGGTCATCCTTCCAGCCCGCCGCGAGCTTCCACGACATCACGGATGCGCAGACAGTCGCCGCCGTCACTGCCCTTGCCTACCGCGATTCTCTCAACACCACTGAGCATCGTGAAGCAAGGCCCGCCAACGCCGTCTGCGTCTCACTCGAGCTCGACGACCAGTTCAGCTAAAGGTTCAGCTAGCGCGACGCACACCCCGGTTTGATTGTGTAAATGGAGATGCCCAGGCAAGATCTGTGTTTCGTAGATCTTGTAACCCTCGCATGTATTTTTGACAAATGGAGTTGGTTGAACACATGTTGAGAATGCTTTGAAGGCAGTTGGCATATGTCCTGATGCACCTCAATCCCAAGTTGTGCGTCGTTCCCTTGCGTTGCCTCGTTTTGCCTCATACATCTAAAGCCCTTCGATGTCTAGCTCGTAGATAGTGACTCTGCCGAAAAAATCTGAACTCTTCTCGAACACAAGCTTCATACACTGGATATCCTTTCCTCCTTCGCCGGGTAGTTCAAACACCTGGCGTCGGTTGACGTCTTCTGGATGAATGTGAGTCCACGTCGTCCATACTGGTTCTTCAGAAGATACAGCAACGTCCACCACGCACTGCGTTCCGACGAACCCTCCCTGAAACGTCAGGGCTATGCGCCGCGGGAATACAGGCTCAAGAAACACGAGCTGGATAAACTGTGGGAGTCCCTGAATGACCAAGGTTAATTGCGGTTCCTGTGGTACGCAGTTCGCTACCTGTTGAGACGTCCAGCAAGTCTCTGGATTGCCGTCCGTAAGGTGCTTCTTACCGACCGTTTTGTCTAGGATTGAGCTTACTCTAAAAGGATATCAACCGATGATCCTATATCTGCGCCAGCGAAAGAAAACTGACTTGATTTTCGTGTCAGAGGTCATCAGCGACCTGTAAACGGTTGACATCGCCTTACTTGCTGAAATTTAAAGGGCTCGGAGGTCGATCACAGTTATCTGCTGTGCTACTACCAGTGCGTGGGAACGTCATCTTTGACAGCTATATACACTCAAAGGATTCCAATGGGATTTATCTATGACCCTCCCAGTTCATTCCATCGACATGCCCAACGCCCCCAGCGTTACTATCCCGCTGTGGCTCACCCAGGCCCGTGAAGCTGTTTATCAGCAAGCCATATTCGCAGAACTATCCAAACGAGAGAAAGAGCGCCAAAACTATCGCAATGCTCCCCCCTATCCGAGCAGCATATCGCCCTTGCGCAAGCCTCTGTCGGGCAAACCCACCCCTTCACAACCAGAAACGGCCGACCTCTCCAAATACTATTCCGTCGCGATCGGTCGCGATCCCATAAACCGATGGGGCAATCGCTACTCAAATATCGAACCTTACGACCGCACACGTGTCATCGTAGGCACTTCTCGCAATGCTTGCTTGGGTTATGGAGATGGTCAAGGGAGATATTTCAATGGGAGCTGGGTGAAGGAGTTGCATGGAGGCAAATGGTGGATCGCCACTCAAGCACCACTCCGGGATACTGCACACTCGTTCCTCAGCGTCCTCAGTCAACCCGTTGGTTCATCATCTGACCCATCGTTCCCCAAAGAGAATCGGGTGCGCACCGTCGTGCAACTAACTCTCAACTTCGAAAACGGTCGGATCAAGGCATCCCCGTACTTCCCGTTCACGGTCGGCGAATCGATGACAGTCTCGCCAGAGCCTGGGATGGAAGCGCCACCATTCGTCGTGACTTTGAAGGAGCGGACAATAATCGATGAGGCAAATTGTATCCAGAGCAAGGTGTCGTTCGTCCCTCAGGGTGACATGACGTCGGAACCCGTCACATTCACCCACATGTTATATGTGGCGTGGCCAGACCACGGTATTCCAGAGGAGTCGGATCGAGCTAGCCTGTTGAGGTTCTTGCGCCTCGTGGACCAAGTCAACAAAGATCCCCATTCCCCTGGTGCGGCTGGCCATCTGGATCCACCGATCATGACCAACTGTTCGGCGGGAGTGGGGAGAACGGGAACGTTCATTGCGATTTCGTCGCTGCTTCGCTATCACAACCTTCTTGATCCTAGCTTAGCACCCCGCAACGCCTCCCTTCCTGCCCCTAAGAGTCAGTCCTTGCTGGGCCCGACCTCTCTTGATTCCGTTGCTCAAGAGATCGACAATCTACGAGAGCAGCGCCCAGATATGGTACAGAGAAACGAACAGATAGCGCTTATATACCAGATCCTGGAGCAGGGGTTTCTAAACAAGTGAAGTGCTGACGAGAGGTTGTACGAGTCGTGCTGCTCCCCTACATGAGGACGAGATACCATGCATATAGTAATCGTGGACGTGTATCAATAATACCTCCTCCCACCCTCTCCGGTCCGAAGCGTTACTTAGGGTTGACTGGTCACGTATTTAGCTGTGATCTTTACCCGCGGTCCCGTAGGAACGCCGTGGTATGCTTGCCTTTGCCCGCCGACTCTCTTCCATCTCCCGCCAGTTCTCAACAAGTTCGGTCAGAATGACATACCCGTCTACGATCCAAGCTATCGCCATCGCCAAGAATGGTGGACCCGAAGTGGTTGAGAAAATAGAGATCCCCTTCCCAAAGATTGAGCCTGGTCATATCGTTGTGAAGGTACATGACTTTGTTCCCTTTCCGCTTGGCGCTCGTGCTAACATGGTCCCAGGTTGAATATCTTGGTGTCAACTTCATTGACACTTACTACAGGCAAGGCTGCTTCTTGATATAGCTAGCTCGAGCTCGAGTCCTCATCAGAGATTAAGACAAGGTCTTTACCCAATCTCCAAATTCCCATTTGTCCTTGGCAAAGAGGCCGCTGGTGTGATCACTGGCTTGCCCACTGACGAAGTCGTTCTCAACGATCCCGAGTACCGGAAACGTGGATATGCGATCGGAGGTCGCGTGGCTACGGTATGTCCGTCTCTCAAGTTCTGCTTCTGCATGCTATACTGGACCGGACGGTAGGATCCCCTCGGTTCACACGCACAGTATGTTTCCGTACCATGGAAGACCGTACACCCCGTCCCCGAAACCATCTCGACTCTCACCGCGGTCTCAGCTCTCCTCCAGGGTTTGACTGCTGTCACATTCATGGAGGAAGCATACAATGTCCAAAAGGGTGACATCATTCTCATTCATACCGTCGCTGGTGGTCTCGGACTTTTATTCTGCCAGCTCGCCAAATCTAGGGGTGCTACTGTTATCGGGACGACGTCGACTGAGGAAAAGGCAGCGATCGCAAAGCAGAATGGGGCTGATCATGTCATTCTTTATAAGAAGGAGAACACTGTGCAGAGGGTTTTAGAGATTACGAACGGGGAGGGTGTACATGCCGCCTTTGATGGCGTTGGTAAAGACACGTGAGTCCGGGTAGTCACGACTCCTTTGATGCTTTTGACGAGCCACATCCCGCTCTTAGCTTCGACTCCAACTTTGAGATGTTGAGAAGGAAGGGTACACTCATCTCAGTGGGAAATGCGTCGGGTGCTGTTCCACCCTTCCCTCCATTGAAGCTTATTCAGAAGAATTTGAAGCTTCTCCGCCCGATGTGCGCACATATAATCCAGCTCTTTGACAGGCTCTTATTGATGATGTGCAGGGTTGGAAACTATGCATACACCGCGAGCGAGATCGACTACTACGAAAACAAACTCTGGAGCCTCGTCGAGAAAGGGTCCCTGAAGCCAACCATACACAAGGTGTACCCATTCACGACCGAAGGTGCGAGGGATGCACAGTCGGACTTGACAAGCGGAAAGACGGTTGGCAAGCTGGTTATCAAGGTTGACTAGGGGGTGAACAGTTATCCCGCTGGAATGGAGGTTCCACTTTCGGAGGTACCGGTTGTGGACGAGGAATCGGGTGTAGTGTATGATTATCGTCTGTTTATAAGGTTGAATATCCGACCTTCATATTAGGGGCTTCACCGAAAACGGCAGGCGCCGGCCCTGAATCCAGCTCCTTTATAAGTCGAGTCACCCTCTCTTCGTTTTTCTCTCGGGAACCATCGTGTAACCCCGCGGGGAACCCTCGCGTAACCCTCGCGCTCATGCCAGGTCCGAGTTATCAGACAGTGCAGTGAGGACATTCTCTACATCTATCATCGCTACATTCACTAATCCTCTCTACAGTTTGAGCTGCGGATGACAATTCCCTCATGCCGTACGCGCGCGTCCGGTATGGAGGAATCAGATAATGGTCCTTTTTTCAGTCGTGTTTACATGCTGAGGTGTGTTTGAGTCCTACAACTTCTGTGCGAAGCACGGGTGTCAACATCTGAATCGATTTCTAGTTAGTTCCGTTGGTTGAGCCTGATCGTTTGCCGATCCTTGCTGGTCGTCTCGGTCTCGCCATCACAAGAGCAGGAGCATTTATGCTCTGACTCTTTGTACGTAAATAAACCCTTGAGTATTTGGCTCTCCGTGCAATCTTCTGACACAACGTAGTTTCTGCTCATTAGGCTATTGCTGGATTCGCTTCCTCATACGATGGCAGCCTTGTCGCGGAGACGCACAGGTGCCTATGAATGTGATTGAAGAACTTCTGCGCCTTGCCTTCGAGCACCCGCAAATCAATTACCCCAGGTCGAAGTCTTGGAACCTCCCGTTTCAAGCACGTATGTTACCAGTCAAGTATGTAACATACTCGCAACAGAGATTTTGTCTAGCTGCCGTACGAGTAGCGCACCTGAGAGACCACTCCCAAGCACTTGCAGCAAACCTGCGTGAAGGTATTATCCGACACCAGGGTAGCTACGGATTGACCGTCTTATTTCCGCACTCCACTGAAGAAGAAGCCTCCACAGGAAAGTAGTACAGCTTGGCTGTGGACAGCGTGTGACGCATGCAAAGCTGCCGTATTTCTTCGATACCCTTCTTGTGCTTGCCATCGTGGCTAGTTGGGCTCAATTTGAACACAGGTATGTCATTTTGGGCATCCGCTTCTCAACAGCAGATTTGCCTCCTATTTGTGCAATCTGTCTTCTATTATAAAAGCCATGATGCAGCAGCAATTCTGGACGTCTCAGAACTCGTCCGGATACCTTGGGAGGATGAACCCTCTGATTGCTCCTGCTACCGTGGGATCTGATCTTGACGTTACTGAATCAAATCCGATTCAAAAAGCCTGTCGGACGAGTAACTCCACCAGGACCCCCCGGTGATGGCGGACTTTGGCCCGAATATAAACCCCCAGGATGATAGTCGATCATGTTCATGCCCCGCCTTGAATGCTACGACCAATCACGGTATGGTCCTTGAAAGCTTGACTCGTGTGTATCCTTCGTTCGAACTCGCCCGGACAATATGATTCTAATCAAACGACACTAATAATGGTAGATTGACGTGGCGATTCAACAAGATCAATCCGTAAAAAAAACACTAATTTCATCACAGAAATGCCGGACATTGCCTCTGGAGAAGATCAACAGGGGAACGCGATTCTCACCACACGGGACGTGTCGAAAAGATCTGGGAAACGTCGCGTTGAATCTCGGGCGACAAACTCAAGAGTATACGCTCCGTTTCATACACAGGATGTTCAGCAGTACAAAGTATATTCCACGACCGCTTCCCCTGAGGAGCTTTTTTTTGACATTCATATCGCTATCGCTCTTCAGTGCATCCTCTTCCTGATCTTCAAGCAGTCGTACGTCCGCTCAGCTCATGGATTGATAATGGCCACGTTCATTTTCACGGTCGCGAAAGTGGAATGGTGGACCAACGAGTCGGAATGGACCAGAAAAACAGAAACTTCAAAGGCAGCGGCATAGTTCGCGGCACGGCCTTCTATCTTCGTATGATCTTTCATCATTCTTGGAAACACTGATATTGTACATGTAAAGTACTAGTACTAGGATAGTCTTGAGAAGTTGTTGATAAGTGCTACCAAATATGGCAGGCGTTGTAGTCGAGTTGAACACAACCCACTTGAAGAGATCTTGTGTTGTACTCTGATTGACATCGTTGCCATGATTTCTGTGCAACACAAGGTCGGAGTCGGCCACCCACAAGGTGAGTTTTACCGTGTAAATACCCTTTCAGAATGTCGAGAAAGCGAACTCCAAATTTCGTCTCTCGTGCTCGATGGCTTCTAGGCTGTGGAATTGTTTGACCTCTCTCTCGTGTACTTGGTCGGGAACGGGGCACGAAGGGCAGTCGTGGGATGCGCGCATAGCTGAGACGGATGTGACGAAGCTTCCGTGCTTGTTGAATACTCTCTCGGACGACATCCTCATGGAGGTTTTCAAATACCTGGATGTCGAGGATATCATTTCTCTACGACGAGTCAGTCGCATCTCTCTCTGACCTTCCGCGCTCACATGGATTTCATGTTGCGATAGGTCAACAAGTTATACTACAATCTCTCCCACCATGGCATCATCTGGAAGAATTTCCTGAAGCGAATTGGACCCAACGCTCCTCAGCTACCCCCCTCGAAACGCAATACCCTCCAATACCTAACGTCTTTCGATGCAGAAAGGATGATTATGCGCGCCATATCGCTTCAAAAGAATTGGATGTCCGAAAAACCCCATCCCTTGTCACGGGACTCCTTCCAAGTCAATCGACTCATCCAATCTATGGTCGTCCTTCCGGGAGGAAAATATATGGTAGCCTCTACATGCAACATGGCCAAGACTCATTATTCCATCATCGTGTTCGCCCTTGATCATCGTATCGGTGGGGTCGTCCCACTTGCGGAAACCCCAGTCAAATCGAAGGCTTATAGCCTCCAAGCGAGGTATATGGATGTCGATGGGACTCCGAGTATCGTCATTGCGTTCGTCCGCCGCAAGATCGTTTCACGTTACCCTGGTGCTCGGTGCGTCGTTCTCGTGGCGTCAAACATGAATCTGACTCGAGGACGAAAAGCGTCGACCCGTCCATCTATGAGCCTATCTTGGACAATCCAAGAAAACCGATTGATCCCCCAGTTCCACTTCAATATTCATGCAGGTGCATTCAGGTCCCATTGGATACGCTCGATGAATTGTCGGACCCTCGTCTTGTCCCTGGTTCGCTTGCTTTCTTTCAGTTTGCGGCGGCGCAGCCACCGCCGTTCCGTTTGCTCGCTGTTATACGTAGCTCTTTGCAGCTTGGAGCGCTTGATCTCGCAGTCATCGAGGGAGTGCCCACCTTGGCAGTCGTTAAAGACTATGAGACAGTTGTTTTGAAGGAGCTGACGGGACTTGGTACGATCTCCACACTCTGCTGTGCCCGAGAGGAGCCTTATTCACCATACGTAAGTGACTCGTCAAGTCAAGGAAATGCAACCGTTCTAAGCAACCGTCAACTAGGATCATAGCATATCCAAGTTGCGCATATTGCCTCACCAATCGCAAATACTCATCCTCAGTGCTATCACACTCCCTGAACCCGTCAGAGATGACTTCGACGAGGATCTACCTGAGGGTACCGAAGATCTAATTTCGCTCGCATTGTTCGACCTACCGGAGTTCGGTGACAACGAGATGGAGGAGACGTTCCCGCAGCAATCCATTAGCGTTCGTGCGGACGATGTCGAAGGCATTCAAATCACCGATCCGTTCGACTACGAAACCGTACCCTGCGCCAACCCAGTCGAAGGTTCAGAGCACCCTTCCATCAACATTTACTACCGTAGCGGGGGAGGTAAACGACTCAACGAAATAACGATCAATCCTACTTCCCGCGAATTTCTTCGGAAAGACATGCACCATACCCCACATTACTGGCTCGGAAATCTCGTCACGGGAACTTACCACAACATTACATGGAAGCGCGAAAATTTACAGGAACTGGGCAGCTGTCGCGCGTTCGTCCTTCCAGGGAACCAGCGCTCACTCATTTATGTCACTCGGACCGACGATATCGAGGAAAACTTTTATATACGGGGATTTTACAGCCACTTTGCCCTCACTGAGGGGTCGATTCCGTACGTAGAGGCCAAGGATAATCTCATGAAGAGCATCATGCGTGCACCTATCCATTGGCGGGAGGAGGTGTTGTGTCAATTCGAGATGTGTCGGGACCTGAGGGAGAGCTTGCGGGAGGTGAAGGTCATCGCATATGACGAAGGTACCGGGCGTGTCTTTTACGTTAAACCGAACGATACGCATCTCCATGTCATCGATTTCGCCAAGGCGCCGTTACAAGGTATGTACGCCGCAATCCGCTGGGAGCCTGTCGTCTCATCGTCCTTCTAGGGCCCAAGGGACAACGTCGGCCTCTCCCGCTTGCCGATGCACGGATGAACGACTTGTGAACTGTACGTGCATCCACCTAAATGAGACTTCCTTTTTCTTTATCGTTATAGCTGCTATCCTAACTACCCTGTCGTCATATTGGTTTGTCTACTTTTATTTATTGCTTTGCTTCTCTTGCTCTCATAGGTACATTAATGACTCAATCCACCTCTCATCGCTGTAGCTCTCCTGCCCAGGCATGTAAATTTATGTAATATCTTGGACAATTCGACGTCGCGGTCATCGATGCTGACGTTTTTCTTACAACATCGTGAGCAAAGTACATTACATGTTTCTCTGAGGTATCTAGGTATCTAAAAAATGAAGAAATATCGTTGCATGGCGTTAGCGAAAGAAAGCAACTTCATCCCGCGAAGGAAGAAAAGACGGAGGGAATTCGTGCGTGAAACCAAACATGGGGAGGAGAGCATCCAAGGTCGAGCGTGGAGAGCGAAAGGGAATAAAGATACTCAACAAGGATATACCTACTCGCAACGTCAGGTGGGGGTAAATGCAGGAGAGGCCCAGGAGGTGCGAGGGCGAAAACTAAGTATGTGGCGTCGGCGAGGACGAAGGATTGCTTGTGGTATGAGACGACGACCGATCGCCAGCCTTGTCTTTCTGCTTCTCCTTGTCCTTGTCGCGCTTCCCAAAACCGAGAATCGGGGCGGTCAAACTGAGTTTCCGCTTGGCCCGTTTCATGCCTGCGCCCAAGCCTGATGCGCTCACAGGGGGTGGTGACGTAGGAAATATGGGTGACAGGATGCCCAAGGTGTAGGATGCGTGGGCTGATTTTGGTCGTCCTGGAGGTGTTTCGCTCCTGGCGTTAGGCTTAGTCGTCGCCTTCTCAGGGCTGGGCACTCGTAGAGCACCTGATAGCGGTGGAGGTGGTGGGGGGAGTGTCTTGATGCTAGGTATACCCGCGGAGGTCGCAGGACGACCCGATGTCCTCGGAGATGCGGGGGGATGGAAATCCTTGCTGCCATGCCGTCGTTGAATGTGATTATAATCCATACTCGTTCTTGAATGGGATGGGGGTGGGGGTGGGGGTACAACCTTGGGAGTTTGTGGAGAGGCTGGTATCGCGGGTAACGGTCTCCGTTGTGAATGTCGATCGGAAGACGGGGATGTGGATGTGGTGCCGTAAGCTGTAGGAACGGACGATTGTCTATGACCTTTCTCTTGCGATGGTGGTTCATCTAACGCTCGGGATAGTGGAGGTGGTTTGCTGGGGCGAGGAGGAGAAGAGTGGGCCGAAGATGCAGGCTCGACGAGACGACGGGAGTCTTTCGAGCTATCTGACGATGTACTGGCAAACTGCTGTTGCACAGGCGATCCCAGCGATCCTGCGGCGAGATCTAGAGGCAATGGTGGTTTCTCTCCATTTGTCACCGAAAACGGTCGTGGCTTCCCGCTTCGGAATGATTTTCGCCGTAGCCAACTTATCATCGTGTTCTCGGACTCCTTTTCTTTGCCATTAACGACAGAAGATGACGAGTTTTCTGGAGAATTAAGCTCCTCCTTCGGGAAAATCGCTATTGGTGATAAAGCGGGCTTGTTGGGAACGTAGTCAAACTTTTCGTCACCCGCGATCGTCTGGGACTTTCGTGGTGAAGCATCCTTGCGTGTGAGCCCTTGGCTCGTAGTTGGACGCCCAATGCCAACCTTCAGGAACTGTGACGGTATCTTCCGTGGAGACTTCTCGGGAGGCTGAAGGGGCAATTGCATTGGTATTGGAGGAGCGACCGGGAGTGGAAAAGCGTCAGGCACATGAGCGGAGCTTATTAGGTCATCATTGAGCCCAGGCGGTAACGGTGGAATCGGCGGGGATGTCGATACTGGTGAATCCATCAGTTGTAATTGCGGTGGCGATGGATCAGACTGCGGCGCAGTTTGTGCTGTTGGATCAGGAGTGGGTGGGCGGAGGCCGAGGGTGACGAGGTCGATGTCGACGGCCTGATAGTACAGCACGTAGGCAGAACCTGAATTCGATTCTCCAAAATATTTTGGAATGTCGCACTCCTTGATAGAGTCGACGGTTTCATCATCGAAGATCAGCCACCCGCCCATAGTCTTGATAATGCTGACATAGTGTCCATGGTTCGGGCCGCTGACCGATATGTCAGGAAACATTAAATGATGTCAGGACAGGTGACGACTCACTTCCCAATATGCACTACTGCGGCGAAAAGTTCGTAAAGTCGATCTGGATTTGGTATATCGTCCACGGTGTTGAACAACCGGAGTTCAAAGGGAAAAGCAACGCGGTACGTGAGTTTGATGTATTTCTGAACGTCTTCCTGGTATTTGAATCGCTTGAGATGCAGAGCAAGGACGTTTGGTAGTCGCTTGATTTTCATTCTGGGTCAGAAATGTGAGCAATCGCTAGCGGAAGCTCTACGTTTCAAGCACAAACCTTCTCTCGGCCTCCTGCAAGTCGCAACATGCATCGCAGAAGAACTTTTCTGTCTGGCAAAGCATCTCGCTCGCACTGAACTGTCGAAGACAAGCTGTCAGACTGGAATTCTGCTCGATATCTATCGATAGATCAAGGAACGATTCGTCGCGAGAGGAAACCTAGGAACAGAAGTTAGAAGGATGAGCCACGAGGAATGATGAAAACGCACGTTCTCGCATGTGAGACATCGAGTTTCGCTAGTTAATGTGCCTTCGAATATTTGATGAATGAAAGTCGCGCCCGGCGATGGCATGCTGGCGGTTGATGTACTTGCGGTCATGTGTGGAGGATGTGAAGCGGTAGAAGAGGATTTCACCGAGCGGGGTACTGCGTGAAAGGTAAATGAGAAGACCGATCGAAGTGCAACGGACGATGGACGTACAATCATCTCCAGAAGGCAACCGATGCTTCTTCTCTTCTTCGATCTCTTCCACGATCCGGTTTAATAGATAATTGAGAAACTCATGAGCGTCCTGGTGCATGGTATTTCTGAACGCCTCGTTCAACTCTCTAAGCTTTTCTATGAATAACCGAGGTGCAACGGTGCCCTTGTCCGCTGGGTTCTGTGATATATGGATATACAACGCACGGAGGGCGGAGAAGAGAGTCTGTGGTGAGGAAGGGACGGGTGGTGTCGGTGGATGTGCGACGACATTTGGTGACGAATCCTGAGTTGACTTTCGGTCTGGTTTGCGACGGGCGGCAGTAGCTGGAGAAGCAGGTGGGGTTGTCGGACCAAAGTGAGAAGCGAGGGCCTGCTGCAGAGATGCGTAGGGATCGGTATGCTGAATGACGAGCTCTCGAAACGGAGCGCAGAAGTAGAGGGCCTGAAGTACGGAATTGGCGTAGCTATGAAGATGGAGTAAAGATATGTCAGTGATGGTGAGAACAACTGGCGCACCAGGTGTTGCCAAACTACGTGGATTGAGGATCAGAAAGAAGAACGGGGAGAGTCGGAGATGGACATACGTTTTCCAGACCAAACCGTTTTCCGTCGGCATAGGGTATTGGGAGAGGTTTTGTGAGCGGTGTGTCTGCGACGGCGGCTTGTTGGTGAGAGAAGGGCATCCATTTTCCAATCGCCATCGTTTAGAGCCCGTCTGGTGAGCTCTTATCGATTCCGGCGAGGTTGATGGTGGAGAGTTGGTATTGGGACGGGACGAGGACTGGTTGGCTTCCGTTCTCCTGGACGTTAGCCGACTTGACAGTTTCGTAAACATGCTGATCGCGTGGCTCATTTCTTTTTTTTTTTCTTTTTTTTTCGTACCTCGACATCCTTGGTCGCTCTAATAAGTAAGTAAACAACGTATAGTCTCCCCCCGCACCTCGACGGACACGTATCTTTCGAACCATTTCTCCAACCATCAATCCGTCCGCAAGAACCATTCAACCGCATGTTCAGCAAACCAGAAAACATGTTGGTCCAACGGATCCTGGATCAGCATGACAACAAAAGAACATCAGATGATCACACTCCGTCGCAGCTCAGCATGTTGGATTGTACCTTCACTCCTTGTAGCTTCATGTGCTACTTAGAAGACTGAACGGACCAGCATCATTCCGATCGGCTGCAGGAATCGACAAGTCATATGTTACCCATTTCAGGCTCAAACAACACCCATGCTCCGTACGCGCATCCAATCACCCACTTTCACAACACCTTCCCCTGTAAGAACACCGTTGCACCCCACACATGGAGCGCTAACTTGTGCGGGGTCCAATCCCCGACGGAACTTCATAATAACCTTGTACGGGACCGCGTTGTCGCGAACACCTGTAACCGGGTCAACATTTGGCAACTGTGAGAATCATCCCCCATTCGCCCCAAATACATACTCATCAGCACCCAGCCAAAATTGTAAGAACAATTCGCACCAAGCACCGAGTACACTTGGATACAAGTTGAATAATTGCCGTTGAATCTTCTTCGTCAGCTTCCTTGTGAGAAGCGAGGCTGAGCTCCGTGATCGCATCTTCGACGAAGGGTGCACCGGCCCCTCTGAAGACTATATTTGGCCGGAATCTGGAACATAGCTTAGTAAACGTCCGTCTGAGGAAATATTGGGCCCAGTACCTCTCGACGGTTAATTCCTCCCTGTCCCATTTGGCGTCCACCCCCTGGATCCCCACCATACCTCTGATTCGTTCCTGGACAGCCTCCACGCTTTCCTCGGACAGCAATAGCAGTGGATACCCATCCTGGAAATAAGAGGGCGCATCTAACTTCGGAAATCTGAGGGTAGGCTGACACATCCGGATACGCGGTCCTTTCACCACCAGGTGAACTGGGTACCCAATATACTCCGAGAGAATCGTCGAGGGCGATCGACCTGTGGAAGTCTCACAGATATACCCTTCGACATCCTTCTGCTCCCAGAGCTCAATATCAACACTGCAATCACCGCGTTCAACAAGACTGGTGAATGAAGACAACGATGTGGATTTACTTGCCTCTGCCATTTCTGGAACGTGTCTTCCACAGGATTTAGAGGGACGGAAAACGTCTCGCAGCCCGAGTCGTCTGGGAAAGTGACTTCAAGATGACCGCCTTCTGGGTCTGAAGGGTCTGTGACGATACGGGGGTGTATTAACACAATCTAGACAAGCAAATGACGATATCAGTCAGGACCACGAGGCTACACAGTCTCGAACCAGAAGTTCTAGGAACCGGTCAGGCTGAGACCCGACCTTCCGCTTCCTAGAACAAGCGACCAAAACAGCTTGGTCGAGGCTAGAGCTCATGCCCTGAGAAGCCAGGAGGCATCTATACGTTAGAACTTACCTTCCCAACTTCTCGGGCAGTCACTACGAGGTGATTATCTGCCCTAATGATACACCACTTGCGGTCATTCTGATGACAATACATGAGTCGATTTGATAGATGTCCTGTCATTACAACTTACCTGGAGACCTTCTGGCGTGTATCTCGCTTCTTGCACTGGTGTGCCTTTGCCACTCTGATAAAATCATGAGATGGGCGCACGAGAACGAATAAACAATGCGATACCTTGATAGGATGGATGAAGATCCTTGTCACCCTGATATTTGACGTGTCGAACTTGGAATAGTCCATTACCGAGGCACTGGCTGCATCCGAGGCCAGCGACTGATCTTGTCCTACATTGCGCCAAATATTAGATAGATCGATGTCATTTTATTTAATACCCGCGCCCTACACCGACGAAGGGTGATGATTGGGCCATTTAATGTCACCGGCAGGTGATGACGAGAACAAAATCCTTTCTATGCACCCCTTCCACATAGGCTGTTCGGTGAAGGTAATGAATTCGTCCACACTTACCAGATGGTCTATTGGAGAACACCAGATAGGCAATTGGTGCCAGAAGAAGGATTGCCAGTAGCAGGATCTTTGGCACCAACATGTCAAGTGCCTCTTGTTCCATGATAGCCTGTACCGCGAATCTAGAGTGGTCTCAAACTGAAGGGGGCGACGCTCAGCCTGCTTCAGCCCACAAGTCGACGATGGTGCTCCGTTGGAAACCCCTGAGAAAGTAAGTATAATTTTTGAACTTGAACATGAAGCACGTGGGGACTTCGGTTATAAGGAGCTGGGAATCTAACCAGGAAAGGTGTTCGGAAGACACAAGGCCTCGCGGGGTGTTGGCGGCAACCCAACGGTCTCGAGCTTTGTCTTTTGTGTACCTTTGCGCAGACCCTGACTCGTTGCCTGGTTCCAGGCAGCCCGGGACCCTGGCAAGCAGGAGGGTAAACAAAAGGGGTAAATCATAATAATCAGGGCATCTGAAATCCGTCGTTCAAAGGTTCCACCGCTGTTTCACCTGTCGTTAGTGACCAATCGTACAAAATTTATGTAACTGCTCTCTCAAACGTCCCCCTTGATCGTCCGCACAGAGAAACCCACCCCTGCCCTACGCCGTTCTCATGATGATATGAACGCCACTGTCCGTACTGACAATATCGCTGATCTCGCCCACTTTGAGTGCGAACGCTGCCTCCTCGAACGGTTTCTGCATTTGACCCCGAGCGAACATACCGAGATCGCCACCCTTGTCGTGAGATGAACAGTCCGAATGTATTTTCGCGAGTTCACCAAACTTGTCGTTCTTGTGCGAAGCGTCCTTGATCTCTGCTTGGTGCTTGCGCAAGACGACGATCGCTTCGTCCTTGGATCGAGTTATCGTTTGCTACGGAAAACAAACAAAAGGGCGCGGGAGCCCGATCGTGAATATGATATCGTCAGGGGATCTCGCACAGACAGTTTGCATACTTCTTTCCAACTCGAGGGACGTCGACTGTCCTTGTGTTTGATCAGCAGATGGCTCGCCCTGATCTGCCCCTTTCCTTCCTCTGGCCACACTTTCTTGAGATTCTCCGCGCCAGGGAGTTGTTCTACTTCCTCCGAGGACAATGAAGGTGGGGCCTCCCAAGTCGATTCGCTGGTATTCACATTGAAGAAGTAAGGAAGTCCTTTGGAGTTTGACATACGAACTTCCCAGCTGGATGAGGACTGTCCAATGGTACCCTCAGTGCCTGATGTTCGCTGTCATAATTAAGCACACAAACCATTGTGTAAAAGGCGACAGATCAGAAGTGCGAATGGACTTTACGGTTGTGAGATTACAATCTTAGAGAGAAAGCCAGCAATATGCCCTGCTTATGTAACTGACAGCTGACTTTGCCATGCCGTTCACGCAGGGGGAGAATGAAACAAGTTGGCTTAGGTTGGTAATTCGTTGGTCCCTTCCCGTCTATATTACAAGTCCATTAGGTACACGTAGTTATCCCCTTCCTTCATCATTGCCCTGTTTCATACCCCTGGGGATTTTTAGACTGCCAGTTCCAAAGATCCCTGCACATGACTTCTAACGTCTGGGGTGCCTTGAATCCTAGCTCCTTCTCGGCGAGCGTTGGATCGGCAGTCAGATCGGGGACATCTCCGCGTCTGCATCGGACGTTTTCAGGAGCACGATCAGAAAATAGTCAGCAATTGTGTACACACCGTCTTCCGATGATTTCATATTTGTAGTCGAATCCGCTCGCCTTCCTCATGGCTTCGACGATCTGGAACACGCTCATCCCGCGACCCTTGCCCAGGTTATACGCCTTGTAACGAGCCTCATCAGGGCAGTTATCGAAAACCTTGGATTCGGGTGCGAGAGCATCGAGGGCGAGCAAGTGTCCAGATGCCAAGTCGAGCACATGAATGTAGTCACGGACACAGGTGCCGTCGCTGTATCCGGTTAGCATCGGCCGAAGCTTCCTAGGACCCGACTCACGGTGTAGGATAATCGTTTCCGAACACCTTGAGAGTGGATTCCTTCACTCGCCCGATGGCCATCTGGGCCAGGAGAGGCAGAAGGTTACCAGGGCGACCACGGGGGTCTTCCCCCATCAACCCAGAAGGATGAGCACCGGCGGGGCTAGGGCGCAGTTAGTGACTGGTGTTCTCCGGGATGGTGGTAGTGTGCTCACTTGAAGTAACGAAGCGAGATGGCACGCCAGCGTTGTGGTTCAGCTTCACGGCGTGAACACGACGCGATACCAATACACGATGACTATACGTACCGTGACACAGGTCGTCGATGATCGTCTCCGACATCACCTTGCTCCTGCCATAAGGACTGTCCGCCTTTAAACGCGTCGTCTCGGGGATAGGAATCGTAGGTGGTGTCCCGTACACAGTCGCAGACGATGAATAGACAAGGCGCGTACAGTCATACTCAGACATGATCTGGAGGAGTGACACCGTCGCAGAGACATTGTTGGCGTAGTACGTTACAGGAATCTCGACCGATTCACCGACTGCCTTGTAAGCCTGAAGCGGATTAGCAGACTGTAGATCTCACATGAACACGCCTAGTACGCACTGCGATGTGGATGACTCCCCAGATTCCACCTTTCCCATATTTCTCAAAGACGGCTCTGACTTGTTCAGGATTCGTCAAGTCGGCCTGGACAGCATCGATCTCTGCGCTTTCCTTGTCTGCGTCCGTAGGGTTCTCGGGAAGTGCATCACGAGCGATTTGTGCGACCCGAACTAGAGCTCCGGGCAAGGAGTTGTGGTGATTGTCGATCGAGATCACTTTATATCTCCTCGTTTGCTGTAAGCTGAAGAGGACATGAGAGCCTATTGAAAATGGATGAGAATGAGGTTTGGATGCACGGGTTGGAGATCAAATTCTTGAAAAATTGCTTACCGATATAACCAGCTCCGCCAGTGATTAAGACGCGCTTCAACAAAGAACGTGAGTGCGGTTCGTACCAAGGGAAATTGACGTACTCGGAGGCCATTCTCAGTAGACATGATTGCTCGGATTTGAAACAGATAGTCAATGTACAACTGTTGCAACTTTGTAGGTTGAGCACTCGGAAGATCAGATCAACTATGAATATCAAATGAACATGTCGATCCGAGGTGTGGCAAGCTTTAACTAAAAGTATCGCAAGACAGCTGCCAACTCGTCCAACCCGACGTAATTCCATGCTCTCGCCCTCTATCATCATCCCGGACCCGAATCTCATATTGAAATTGCCAGCTGAAAAGTAGGGGTGAATCACACTGCCGTACACCCGAATCCAGATGCAAGTCATGCATGCAATCCAGCGTCTCCCGATTATAACCGTTCCTCCATCTTTACATCCCCCTCCGCGTCCTGTGTATCTTGCGTAGCACCCGCATTGCTCGTGGCGTCCACCATAGTCTCCTCCTTTTTCTCCTCTACCTCCGTCGTCACTAACGTCGACTCGCCTCCCAATGTACCGGCGTTGGTTGAGGTCTCCCCACTCTTCTGCGCCTTCTCTTTCTCTTTCTCCCTCTCGCGTTCCCGTTCTTTCTCTGCGTCGATCTCCTGTGCGAGGAGAAGAACGTCACCAGTCCCGATCTTGCCGAAATGTTGAAGGTGTTGATCTCGTGCAGTTCGCAATGCAAGCCATGACCATCGTTGTTTGTTCTAGAAAGCGTCAGATAATCAGCAGGCAGATCGAATATTTCACTCTTACCTCCTCGAGCTTCAATGTTTGTTCGTCAGTAGGTTGTGTGGGGGCGGGCGCTTGAGCAGGGGCAGGGGCTGCTGCTGCTGTCGGAGGTGGCGGGGTCGCGACAGCTGCAGTACTCGGGGGAGCTTCCGTCCCAGGAAGCTTTGCAAGTATGGCTGTGCCCGGTTTGGGAGGAAGTGACGGATGGACCGGTTGTGGAGCAGTCGGCGGAGTTTCCGCCTTTACGGGCTCCACGGCCATTGCGTCCTGCGAGGTCGTCGTATCCTCTGCTGCTAGAGCTTGGGCTACGAGAGCCTTGGCCCGAGCCTGTGCTATCCGTATTGCATTCTTTGCAAGTGTCATCTTTCGCATCTCAATGCGGGTATTTTCCTGCTTGATCTTCTTCACGAAGTCTTTGACGTCTCCCGCCCTGGTATAAAGACGTTAGTAACGTGGCATATAAGCGTGCTTTGCAAACGGCTTAACTGGAAAGGATTTTGAATGTCACTGAGATCTCTGTATCCCATCTCCCAAATCTCCGTCAATGGTTGAGAACCAAGACTCCACTGCCACTCTTCAGATTCCTCCCTCCTCTTCGCCCGTAACTCCCTCGTTGCTTCGAAAAGCCCAACTTTCTTCCCGTCCACCTCCGTACTCCATGGCTCTCTGTCAAACGGTGCACACAAGTCATTCTTCCACTTCACCCAGTTGTTCTCTCTGTCAAGGATGACGCTGACTGTGTCCGCAAATGCCGGCCCACTGGGCATCGTGGAACGCAATTCTGCAGTCGCTTTAACAATGGTGTCTTGAACCCACTGAGTATCAGAGGGCTCAAGGGTGAAGTCCATCTGGAGCGACCGGTTACGAGGAGTGGCCCATACTACTTTTGCCGCTTTCGTGAATGATAACAGGTGGTTCAAGAGAATGAGCAGCTGGAACAACACTTGGCGTCGGAAGTGCGTATCCGCAATCTGGACAGATCACCATGGGTAGTGTGACTGATTTGAGTAAAGAAATGCACAAACCTCGAGGCCCAAGAGGTCGGGATTCGTGAGGAATTTTGCAAAGAAATAATCACTGCGGTTAGTCTCCTCCCCGGGTTCGACTTCCCGTTTGCGTTTCAGCAGACCAGATTGACCGGCAGACGATCTGTTTCCCATCATGGCGCGCTCCTTCGTGGTAGCTTCCTTGATGGCCGGGAGAACTTTATCCACTGCCTGCTTAAAATCGTCGAATGTACTTGGTGTGGCGAATATAGGTGGCCGCGAGAATGGAAGTTGCAGCGACCAAAACATTCTGTAGAAATCTTCGAATACGAACATAAGTTCAAGAAGGATCACCAAATGTAAACTGAGGCGCACCCTCTTTCTCGAATTTTGAGGGCTTCCTCGCATCGTCCTGCACCTGCCCCTGGTCGATATCCATCTTGTCATCACTGACAGCCTGCTTCCGTGGTTCATCTTTGATCTCGACGTCGCCCTGCTCGAGTTCTACAGCTCCCTCCCACACTGGTCCATACTCGCCACGCAGGTTGACACCACTTCTCTCGCCCAACGGGAATACACCACTTAGAAACGTTAGTATTCGCCCGCAAAACATCGTTGTCGAGCCCGTTTTAGATAGCCGTCGAAGTAGGTCGTTCAGAGTTCGAAGCAGCACGAGTGCCTTGCCCTTTTGTGGGACCATACCTTTAGTGAGGCGGGAAGCTTGCATCTCTATCCAGGAGAAGATATGAGAACACGAGGCGATCGTCTGGGTCTCCAGCAAATCTTGGAGGACTGTGAACGGGAATGCAACCTCACAAGCATCTGAGATTTCGCGTTAAACTTGAATGACCAGTGCGAAAAGTCCGCGAACCTTGTTCAGTGAATGTGAGGACGAGGTCTAATCGGTCTTGCAGGCCACCGTAGTATCCAGTGTTATTCTCCTTTAGCGCCGTTCCTTCTGTTGCCTGAACGTAGCGCTCAGTTGCCGTGCGCCATCTCAAACGAATATACGAGACAGATGGACGTACCGCCAACGCGAAGACTTCATTCTTCAATACAAGCTCCCACCGACTCCGTACGTTTTCCTGCGAAGACTGGTTCTCGAATTTACGAACTTCTTGTGCGACTTTCTCGTCAAGTAGTTTCTGCTCAAACGGTCGCGTAGGAAATGACTTGAGCAGTTGCTGAACGCTTTCGGTTTGCGAGCTCATCGAAGTGGGAGCGTGACAGCGATCAATGCCGAGATGCCGTGCAATGGATTGTCCGCGAATTATCTTCGAGGTCGAACCCAACACTTAGTCGTAGACCATCATGTCATTTGACGATCTCAATCGCTACATGAACGACACCGTCGACGAATCCGCCATGAACAGTCGACCCGATGGAGTATCAGTAGATCTGAATGCGAATATCGAACTCTTGCGTTCTTTGATGGCAGAGAGCGACCAACTACCCTCGGACTCTGACTCGGAACTATCGGAGCTTTCGGAACACTTGGATAGCGCTGATACCATGGCAGGCGAGGTAGAGGCCAAGCTTGATGGGATTCTGGGCACGCTGGACGACTTGTTGGACAATCTCGAGCCCAAGGGTGATAAAGCCGGATCACCCTCTGAGACGCAGTCCAAGAGTCCACCCCCGAAGGAGTCTGAATCCTGAGGTCAGTTCGGTATAACCTCTGCTACCATCATCAAACCTGATCTCTCTCAGCTGCCTTTACCTAGCAACCATGGACGTTGCCCACACCATACCAGGAAGATAGAGCATGATTATACAATCCAACGGACCAGCTATTACGAATGTCTATGCACATGAACGCAGGTAGGAATTACATCCACAAAGGATATCAAATGTATATCACGATTCCGACGCTTCAACAAGTTCATCATCGGATCGCTTCACCGTCTGTACAACATCCGAGCCCTTGCGAGCGAACACCAACTACAATCATACTCAGTTGAACACCCTTTTTTTCGAGGAGAAATGTGATTACACACCAGATACGGGTTCGCACTGTCTCCAGTGGTATCCGAGAGCACCTCTTTCTTGTCTGCTTCCGTGACACGAGAGTCATTGTACTTGAACCAGTCGTCTGGCTTGTCTGGTAGGTGTCGAGAATAGAAAAAGTAGTGTCCGAAAGATGCCGAGTTGCCTCGGTGAATGAAGACCGAGGTGAGTTCATAAGGGTAAGCGGTGTCGTCCTTCCATATCGCCTCCAACTCCTCCTTGAGCTCCACCATGTCGGCACGAAGCCCTTCGATTTCGGCCTTGAGGGTTTCCTGCTCGTTGTTCAACTGTGCCACAAGTTCGTCGTCTAGTTGTGGAAGCATAACAGTTTCTTGCTTGGTCAGGAAATTGAAGGTGTTCTCAAGGGAGGTGCCGAACGGAGCATGCTAGAATTATATAGGTCTCATGAGTTCCATGAATTGCCTGCGAATGATGTACACATACCTTGTCTTCGGTCAGTAAGCGTAGGCGCTCCCTCTGAGCATTCAACGCGGTCTGTATACGTCTTGACTTTGCCTTCTTCTTCGGAGCCGCCGAATCGAGGAAACGATCCATGTATATGGTTTCACCAAACCTGACGTATGCTTGGGATTTATATGGTTGCAATGTTTCTCGGTTAAATTGCACTCGCTGGGACATGTTAAAAAACCTTGCACAACAGGGAGCACCATGAAAACCACCCGCGCACCTGTAACTGAATCTGCAACAATGGAGGAAGGTCGACCAGCGAAACCTCCATTCTTGCCTTCCCTCCCTCATAATCGACCGTATCATCAAAGTATCCACTTAGACCATCGTATATGTCGAAGGCGCTATCGTTGTCAGCGACGTTCACGGGCAAATGCGAGAACAGATCTAATTTCTCCGTCACTGAAGTCCGAGTCTTGCGCTGATCTGGTGTGAGGCGTTGTCTTAGCTTGCCGTAGAAGAGCCTGACAAGAGACTGTTAGAATGGTATTCGCTCAGCCAACACGCAAACAAAACCTTTTCACCATACTTCCCTTCTCTTGTGATTCACTCAAACCGTTGAAATTGAGCAAGGCAATCTCAATCTGGAACATGCAGTTATCCATGCACTCGGAAACATCGTGCTGCTTGCCTAAGAGAAGTCAAAACAATAAGACCATATCTCTCAACAACTCCGCGAGCAACTTACCGAATAGCATCTGAGAATCAGATGTTACCTTCCTCTGGGGCACAGTTGGCTTCTTAACGGTTTCCTCGTCCCCAGACTGTCCAGAAGGTGCCTTCGTCACCTCTTTCGAGATAGACTTGGACGATGAACTTGAACTGCTCGCCGGGTCAAGACGAGGGGACTTGGATCTCCGTGGCGAAGACGGATGTGAGACCATCACGTACCCGTTCTTTTCCGAATCAGAAACGGGTGACTTGAGTACCAAGTCTACATCAACATCCATCGCCATGTCATCTCGTGCACGTTTTCCGAGGACAGAGTCGGCAGAATCGGCGGTGGCGAGATGTCCAGGAGATCGAGAATCGTCGACGAGGGTGGCATCGGTGTCGTTGGAAGAGTCGGTTGCTCTGCTTTCAGCTTCTTCATCTTCTTCGTCTCGGGAGGTTACGAGTGCTAGCTTAGCGAGATCCATCGTTGGCGTCACAGCAGCGTCCCTGGAGTACTCAAGCTCCCGGAACAAACCCGCTAACTGGTTAACAACTAACCAAACTCTCAGTATGACGTCCTCGTAAATGCACCAGGACACCTACACTTCTTTGATCGCACAATTTCCCTCCTCGTGATCAACCTACCACCAACACGATGTCGTTTGAGATCATCATCCGAGTACTTTTCATCTTCCAGCGTCTTGACACCGGTGTTTGCGATGGCATCTCGAAGGTCTTTGATAGTATAAAAGTACTGCAAGAGCGAGTTCAAGTAACAGGTATTTCCCAGCTGGTTGAGACCTCTTGGAAGATCCCGCCTTGTTACTATGACGTTCTCTCCAGCTAAATCGCGATTTGAGATGTCGTTCCCGTATCAATCACGGTAAACACTCACGATCTTGCCCAGTCTCCAAGAATGCCCTGATCCGACTGCTATTTCTGGCTTCTGCAACTATCGCCAAGGCATCCCTCATCCGGTCAGCCTGGTGAGGTTGGTCCGCAATCTATGAAACAATGTGAGCAGATGACCTGATGAACCACTAAAACACATACCCGCATCATAAACACGGTCATCAACGATTCATCATCCATATCCGGACTAACTTCAAGGACAGTATACGCCCGATTCGAGTCCATCACGTTCCTCGAGCCTTCCTCCCATATCTTCCGGAGGGTTACACTCCCTCGAGACTCCGCCAGTATCCTAAACGCATCGTTCGCATCCGTCAGTCGCTGTCCACCACTGACCGGATCCCTCCAAGCCCTCTTTAAACAGTCTCTCCACGCGCTAACAATGAACTCCTCGTCGACATCATCGTCGTAATCCACCCGGAGTATGTTGTCCCTCCCGAAACCAAGAATCTTGATAGCATTGTCACGATCGTCGTCCGTGTATCGATTTCTGGAACGCTCCTCGATAACCAGTTCTTGTAGTTCCTGGGGTGGAATTTCACCACCGTATTCTTGTATGACCTGAATGATGGTAAAAAGTCGAGAAAAGTATCGTGGTGTCCGACTAGGATCACATCTACACTGTGCGAGATACGAGAATGCCAAGAACTCTGGAACATTACCCGATTTAGTACGGAATACATCTGGCATATATATCGACTTACCAGGTGAATATGTAGTAGGAGTCATGCCCAAGTCCTGGAGAGCATCCCGGACAGGCCGATACTCGAGGAAGGAAGGCATCTTTGATAGCTTTGGGACTAGCGCTCGCTAAGAAACCAGGGAATCGAACAAACTAAGTACGATGAAACCTACTTTGATCAGGATGTGCCCCAATACCCATCTGATACATTTCTCGGACGGAAGTCAGTTTCACCCAGACCTTTGCACATTTATAATGTTTCAATGCGTTGCCTATGAGAGAATTAAGAGCATACTCAGGAAGGCTAGAGGATACCTACTGTATCGGCGTTGGTAGTCGTGCAACCAGGCTCCGGTCTCTACCCAGAAACGTAGAAGCTTTGTATAAGCTTCCTGACCCTCCGGAATCATAGGATCAGTGTTGGGAGGTGTAATCGAGGTATCCCGGACACCCGACGTTGTAGTCGTCTCAGCAATGACGAAGCCCAACTGGTCAAAGATAGTGCGACTGCAATGTTGGATCGCATGAGCAGACTCGAAGACAACCAGATTGAACCTCACACTGCAGGTGTCCACCCAAGCTTTCGTTGGAACACTGGCCGCGAAATTGTTATGCACCGATTCTCCCCCCTCCACAATTTGTTCTCAATAATACTACACGTCATGAGTGACTTCCTGTGCAGAAATTAGAGATTGAACGTACAGAAGGAGGGTCTCCAGTCCTGAAACAACAGACTCTTCTTGGCTGCGACTGGGAGCCGGACTATCCCATCTCTCTCGTGTAAACTCCTCGAGGTACTTGACGGGTATAACGCCAGGAATGACTTCCGAAACAATGCAGTACACCGAGCATTGACAGCAAACGTAGAGGTCTAACAAGTCCCCTTCCTCCTCGGACGAGTCTTCCATGGTCGAACTTGTGTCCAGGTTGAGCGAGCTAACTTTCCGCCGCTTTTGTTTCTTTTGGGCAGATATTTCCCATTCTGAGCGACGATAAGCGGGATCGAGTTTGAGAGCATCTACCGCCTTTTCATAGCGATGGAAATGATGGGTCAGGTTTGCTTGATTAAAAGGTTGCTCTCCCTCCCCAACACACGATGTTGTGCGTTTGCGGCGTACAAGGTCTGGAAATGGAGTTTCTGGATCGGGAACAAACGACTTCGCCAAAGGGGGTAACATAGTTGAAGACTTCCATTGTAGAAGAAGCCATCCGTTGTGTTTCCTGCAATAGTACGCGTTCGGATGTGGTATGGAGTATCTAAGGGCGTCCACGGAAGGCGACTGGAACGGTGATGCATCCTCGCCACCCTCTTGAGAGGGAGGTGGATGAGGCTTGATATCTGGTGGGTCGACGCTCACCGAGAATAAGGAGTGATCAGGGTTATGGAGGAGGTCCGCAAACGCAGGTGGAAGTACTCCTGGACCAGGGCGTTTGTGAATTTCGCGAGGAGAGGTGTCCCACCAGTGTTCTTCTTCGTACTTGTCCCGGCCATCGATGTTTGGACCTTTCGAAGACCCGCCATATTGCAGCCAAGGACCTGTATTATCCCAAGGCGTCACTTCCGTATTCCACGCATCACCAGAAGTCTCCCAGGATGGACGAGTTCCTGCCCAACTACTGTCCACTGTACTCCATGCATCGTTGGACGTGTGATCGGCTGGTAATAGGGCCGGAAGGGAATCATTGATGACGGGGGCGTCCTCCACGAGCTGTGGCTCACGGAAAGGATCTGCGTCCAAGTAGTTGTACTCTGGTGGTGGGTCATTTGGTTGGGTGACTTTGGCGTAAGATGAGCCGATGTTTTTGCGTGAAGGTAGTGGTGGGGGCTTGGAGTCCCCAGAAGCATAAAAGTTGGTGGTGGACACGACGCCTGGTACATTAGAAGCACTTGCGGATGGCGTGGGCTGGGGTGGTGTTGGTAGGCGACGACTAGGTGGCATGGTATCGGTGTTGTCCATGATGTACTCGGTAAGTTGAAGATGTCGCGCCGAGACGCAGCTGGATGGTATCAACAAGGTCTTGGATGGAAGTGCAGTTATTGATCGCAAGCAAAGGGTGGTTTGTAGCGTCGAGCGTCGAGCAAGTGTGTACCATCCAAGTCGATGGTTTGGTGCAGGTGAGCAGATAAGATTCCAGAAGTTCGTCAGTATGCAAAGTAGATTGCGAGCACCGCGTATACATGAGGAGCTCGATTATGTAATCTACAGGAGGAGGTATTCCTTCTAACAGGGTATGTACTCTTTAGAACTTGTAGACCTGGAAATTCACTGCATGAGCAGACGTCACATAACCCGAGCAAAGAACGAACCTGATCCTCAGTGTATCCGAGCTCCTTGAGGATACCAGTCAGCTCGCCTTGTTTGAAAGGGCCATCCTTCTTGCCAGCAAGGGAAACCATTTGTGGTGGCGGGCCTGTTCACGTGAGCTCTGTTCCTAATCCTCATGCAGCTAGGTCGCTCACCACAGACGAAAATTTTGACTTTGTCTCCGAGAGAAGGAGGGGCAACGTGTTGTTTGATCACATCTGCAGTAACGTATCCGCTAGGCCCTGGAACGAAAGAAGCACTATAGGTGTCGGTCCAAAGGCTACGAGAATATTAGATTACCGTTCCAGTTTGCAGGAGGTTTGTCCAGCACATAGACAACGTCGAAGTTGTTAGGGTATTTCTTCTTCATCGCATCGAACTCCTCGCGAAGGAGAATATCTGCTTCGGTCACGTTTGCGAAGATCAACTTGAATTTGGTCTTGTTAGTTTTGTCCGTCAATGCATGTTGCAAGACCTGGTAGAGAGGCGCGCTTGACAGTACAGTTAGACGGCGAGATAGAGCTAATTTCCCTCGCAACTTACATGCCGCTACCTCCGCCAATGAGGCCAACCTCATCCAACTCGTTCACTGCCAAACTTCAGTCCGCGTTCGTACAGTCAAACAGAGGATATTCACTCTTGTAGGACCATTTAGGGAGAGGACCCTTGACTGCGAGGGTATCACCAGGTTGCAAAGAGTGGATATACTTTGAGACATTTCCGGTCTCGTACTTTTTGATGATGAAGGTGAGTTCTCCCTCCAAATCCGAAGGAGATATGGGAGTATAGGGACGGTACATCGGCTTTCCGTTGGCATCCTTGAAATTCTCCGCTTTGAGGTACACGCATGAGGCTACCGGAAGGAGAGCGGCTTTGCCCTCGCCTAGATCGAAGACAAACCTATCGTTTCGACCCGTGACTCTCCGAGTCGCAGGGGAATATATGTAATGCTTACTTGGAGGTGTTGTGGTTGTAAGACTCGATTCTCTTGAGTTTGAGATCGACAAAGTTCTGAGGGTCGAGAGGACTGGTCAAAAGCTTCTTTGTCTGGACGGCCTTCTCTTTCTCCGCAGCCTCCGCTTTGCTGTCGGAGTAAGATTTGTAACCCCAACCAGCCATTCCAATGCACCACATGGCGAAGAGGTTGTTGAAACTGGGGACACGGCTGGTTTTGGCAGCAGGTACCTCGGTCGAATAGTACCTAGCAGTCCTAGCCTGTAGACCATGGTTTGATGAGTGTGAATGAAATGGACGACAAACCTACCGCGGAACGGGCCATTGTGGCAGCACGAATGAAGGACATTGCGCTCGGTTGAGAGTCGAGTACAAAGAGAGAAGATTACGGGTAGAGTCGGTTGAGCCTGAGAAACGACTGGGCAGACCCCACGGAGACCGAACTCGACGACGACGACAGACTAGTCACTACGGTAGGCTCGGCTGACCTAATGTTCCTCATGGCTCTGACAGACTCTGACAGACTGATGAACTGGATCTCGAATGGGATTTGATTCGATTTGAGGGAGATCTGATAGCTAAATGATCTCTGGTGAATTACTACAGCAACAGTATGATGCGCACTCTGCGGCTGACATTGGGACCTCAGACACGGCGAGGAAATCTGGGCGGAAGGGTTAGCAGGGTTACCTATTCGCGATCTATATCAGACTCTCAATTTCTACCTCCATCTTCCTCTCAAAACCCTAAGCTAAACCCCTCACTCTCGATCACTTCTCTCATTATTGAACCGAACGCACAATACTGAACAATGTCCTTTGTAAAGCTCAGTATATTCGGGACATCGTTCGAAGTGCGTCCTTAGTATCATGGACCCTGCATGCTCTGACAATGCAACGAACCTCAAGGTTACTACGCGTTATGTCGACCTACAACCTGTCGGGATGGGTGTGTCGGATCCCTCGATCATAGTCCTTGCAACTAACTGACCCGCTACCAGGTGCTTTCGGTCTTGTCTGGTACGAAGCTGCCGTTCCCCTTGCCCGCAATTCCTCTCTTATGCGTATCTAGTTCTGCCAAAGACCAACTGACAGCCTCCTCCGTCGCGATCAAGAAGATAATGAAACCCTTCAGCACACCCGTCCTCAGCAAACGAACGTATCGTGAACTGAAACTACTGAAGCACATCCAACACGAGAACGTGCGTTCCTTCGAGAGTCTCTAGGACCTTGCTCTGCGTTCTGATAAAAACACGTGCATCGGTTCATAGATCATCAGCCTAAGCGACGTCTTCATATCACCTCTGGAAGATTTGTGAGCATTTATCACCTGCACTGGAGCACATTCATTGATGGCGCTATATCAGGTATTTTGTCACAGAACTCCTCGGAACGGATTTGCATCGCCTCCTCACTTCGCGTCCGTTGGAGAAACAGTTCATCCAATACTTTTTATACCAGATTCTTGTGCGTAGTCTTTCTCTTGGCATTTCCATCTCATTCAAAAGCAACAGCGCGGTTTGAAATACGTGCACTCTGCCGGCGTCGTACATCGTGATTTGGTGAGTCCAACATGTTTGATCAACTTTGTGGACAGTCCTCTTAATTCGATCTTCAGAAACCTAGTAATATTCTCGTTAATGAGAATTGCGATTTGAAGGTTGGTTGCTTAGTATATGCGCAGTGCCACGGTCGTCTGACCACGTTTCTCCGCTGTAGATATGTGACTTCGGCCTGGCACGCATTCAAGATCCGCAAATGACAGGATATGTTTCGACGAGGTATTATCGTGCTCCAGAAATCATGTTGACATGGCAAAAGTACGACGTGGCCGTTGACATCTGGAGTACTGGATGCATCTTTGCGGAGATGTTGGAAGGAAAGCCCTTGTTTCCTGGAAAGGACCGTACGTACTTTTCTATGCCCGCTTTCCATCGCTGATGTAGCGTTGTTTTGTAGATGTCAACCAATTCTCCATTATCACCGAGCTGCTTGGCACGCCTCCAGATGATGTCATTGAAACAATTGCGAGCGAGAACGTGGGTTATCTCTTCTATCTTGATTTGCTCTTTCTCACATGATCGTCATGTATCACCGCTTAGACCCTAAGATTCGTACAGAGCCTGCCTAAGCGCGAGCGCGTACCCTTCAGCCAAAAGTTGCGAACTAACGATAAGGATGGTCAGTTTGTTGATGTTCGCACGTTCTTTTCAGCCTCCGTGCTCATACCCCTCACTAGCTTTGGATCTGTTGGAGAAGATGCTTGTCTTCGACCCGCGGAAACGTATAGATGCTACTTCGTCACTTGGCCATGAATATGTTGCACCGTATCATGATCCAACAGATGAGCCTGTCGCGGCAGAAGAGTTTGATTGGAGCTTTAACGATGCCGACCTTCCCGTGGACACCTGGAAGGTCATGATGTACAGCGAGATTCTAGGTCAGCTTTTGTGCCATAGGGTGATCCGTTGTCTAACAACATTTCCCACTTCATCAGATTTCCATCAGGTCGGTGACACCGCGACCTCCTCTTCTGGTGTTCCAGAGGGAGCGCTGGCAGGTCCTGAAGCGCCGAATGTTGGCCCTGCCAAGTGATGTTGAACCGCGGTTCACCATCTCGAGGTCTTCGCTTGGTTCGAATTCGATTGGCCATATCTTTGAATTTGTTAGTTTTCGGAAGCGCCCCTCTTTTGATTCAACGCTGACACTTCGCTATTCAATGTAGTTCTTGGTCAAGTATGGTACGACTCTTGAGTTTTCGTTACATTTTCTTCTGTCTCCGCTATCCTTACCTAGTAGACATCGATCTCCGGTAATCTCTGTCTCGTCTTTCCATACTCGCGAAAGTCGAATTCCAGCCTTCCACTGTACCCGTTTTACTTCTACGTAGCAGGCCACATCCATCCGTATTTGTATGCTACCCTAGAGTTGTAAATCTGCGGACTACAATGTCTTTGGTATACCCATCTTACCCGATCTTGTTTGACCAGACGTCACTGCAGTCTCTCACTGATTCAGACTGCCATGGCCCCTCGACGGACTGCATTCGAGGTCTCTTACCCTGGAGAATGTCAAGTAGAAGATTCTGAATCAGCTGGTCCGTCGGACACTGGCCGTAAACGCGGTCGCGATGGTGCTGCAAATGTGGACCTCAGGGTGCGCCTCAAGTTCTGCTTGGCAACAAGTACTTACCGAAGCTTGGTTTGATTCCGCCAGGGTACAAAACGTCGTAATCTTGATGCACTTCCAAAGCCCCGTAAGAGAGCAATTCCATCTCGAACGCGCCTCATTTCTAAAACTTCTCCCCATAATACCAGCACGGAAATACGAACCAAGACCTTATGAGGTTCTCGAGACTGCCGATATGATGGTTTTCGGCGAAGAGGAAGACATACAGGACGATGGGAGGAAACCCGTTCGCGTTCTTTCTCATTTTGCGTTCTTCGACGCTCGTCACGACAATAACCTCGTTTCGCTCGATATTCTCAACGGCGATCAGAACCAAGATTATCGACTACAAGGTGCTGGTTTCGTGCTGCCGAAGTATGCTAATGATGAAGACGAAGGTCAGGAGGATGACCTGGGCGAGGACGAGGAACCGCAGTACGTCGTTATTCCAAGGATTCTGCGGTATTACACGAACTACCAACTTGCGGATGAGTGCGTGGCTCGTATAAATTGATAACGAAGTGTAAGACTAACAAGACGACTTTGAAGTCCATTCTATGTCGAATCCGAGCATGCGACTTACGAGATCTCTGACCCTTCCAAGAAATACCGTAAATCATTTCGTCCATTTTCCAAGCTTCAGACGATATTGAAGCTGGTGATATCTTCCGCTGCCCACGAGCCCGAGAAAGAGTTCTATGTCTTTCTGAGGGAGCTTGTGGAGGTTGAGGTGCTCAGCGAGAAGTTGACCGAACGTGAGCTTTGGGACGCTGTGAGTGTATGCTATCTGTACAAGCCATCGCTGACCATTAGACTAGGTACCGAAACTACGCTCGACGTTAGAGGACGTTCCAAGCGCAGATCCACTCAGAGCGACGCCTGTCATCAGCTATCTTCTCACTCGAGAAGCGCCCGCGTCACTACGACGTCCGAGACCCGCTATGGTCAGACAAGACGAAAGACCGGATTTCATTGGTTATTCAGGGAACCTCGACTTGGCCGTTATGAAGAAACAGAATACGACGCATGTCACGCCACTCATCGCGGAGTTGGCTATTCCACTTTTCAGAGAAAACCTCAGGGTCATTGGCCCCCGCCCACCACCAGATCCTGAGTTACCTGCCGATGAACTTACCCTCAGGGTCAAAGGGTTTGTTCAACGAGTCTCCACACGCAGACGGATTCGGCTGAGGCCCGCGCTTGGCCAGCGTATTGGGCGGTCGCACTGGTTGAAATACATCATGATCGATGAAGTGAAATATCAGGTGAGTGAGGATCGGAATTGGAATACTCTCCCGTTAGCTGAGGACCACCGCTAGGTCGGGGACACCATCGTGTTTGTGTCCGGGACTATTGACATTCCGGATCATGATGATGTCAAACCTTCCGACACTCTCGCCGATTACTGCTGGTGAGCGTCACTTCCATACTATCGAGTCTTTTTGTGACTTTGCCCGCAGGTTCGCGAAACTTATCAGTATCAATGGAGAACACGAGACTGTACATGTCCAATGGTTCCAGCACAGTTCGAAAACATACCTCCAACAGCTGGGTCACCCGCAGGAACTCTTTCTTGTCAACCAATGCGACGAACTTCGCATGGACCTGATCATCGGTGTTGTTAAGGCGCACTACATCAAACCTGGCGAATCTCTCGTGGCCGTTCAGCCTCTCCACTTCTTCTACAGGTAATTGGCAGTTCGAATATGGCCGCGTCGTTCTGACCGTCGAGTTCAGGTATATGTGGGATGACTATTACGGAACGTTTCAAGATATCGACATGGAGGCAATAACCGCCGCTGAGAGGGAATCGCCGCCGCACAATTGTCCCGTGTGTGAGATCGCAGCCCAATTTGATGAAGACACCCAGGTCGCGAGAATCCCTCATGGTGTACGATGGCATAAAGTCGACTACCACATTCACGACTATGTTTTCGTCAAAGCAGACGACGGTCCATGCCACATTGGCCGTATCAAAGGGTTCGATCATGGTCCCGCTCACAATGATACCGATGTTATCATACAGCTCTTGGGACGCATTGACAGGCTGCGCCGACCGGAGGGGGTGATGAAGGACGAGGTAGGTTTAGCGATTTCGGTTTCGAATTGTTACTCAATGACCGCCCGCCGTGAAGAGACATCTGTTTTATACAGACGATGAGATGAGATTTTCCATTCATGGTTTGATCGGGAAGTGTTATGTTGTGCTTGGCGATTCTCTGCCTCGATTAGACGCATGGAAAGCAATGTCCCCCCGCCACTTCTACGTCACATATCATTTCCCTTCACTCATCGTCGAAGACTGGGCAGACAGGCACAGGATGAATTGCCGGGAGCTCTCCGTCTGTGGTTATTGCATGATAGAAAATCTCAAGGACTTCGAGAAGATGAACACGTTCCTAGCCGAGGAAGAACCCCTGCGTGTCTTTGACCCCTTCGGAGGGACAGGCGCGTTTGGGCTAGCTATGGAAGAACTAGGTTGTTTCAAATTAACGCACGCGGTCGAAATTTCCCCGAGTGCGGCAAAGACCATACAGTAAGCGACAATATCTCGTGCATTTCAAGTTGTCTCGAACGAATTCGCCAGGTCGAATGCTCCGGACGTCAAAGTATATAATCAATGTGCTAACCTGGTCCTCCAACACGCGATCTTGACGCACGAAGGCAAGAGACCCGATCCCCTCAAATCCATTGAGGGCCATGCGTTGCCTCCACCGCTGAAACCTGGTGACATAGATTGCATCGTCACAGGATTTCCTTGGTAAGATTCAGTTTTCCCGGGTGTCTTGACCTCCTCTTGACCTACTGTTAGTCAACCCCACTCTACGTTGAACATGTTCCAGAGGGCCAACGACAAGAAGAGTAATCTCATCTTGACTACCCTTTCATTCGTTGATTTTCTAAAACCCCTGTACTGTGTATTCGAGAACGTGCGAGGATTCCTACAGTTCAACCTTCGCGCACGCCAGTCGGGGAAGCATGCAGTCAAGGGCGGAATTCCAATGGGAGGGCTGAAATTTGTTGTGGCGACTCTGCTCGAGTTGGGGTAAGTTCATCTATCCTTTCTTTCAGTGGAACGGCACTCATGGTTCACAGGTATCAAGTACGTTGTGGTCTCCTTCAAGCAGCGCACTACGGAACGCCGCAGACGCGTGTCCGATTCTTCCTCATAGCTGCGAAACGAGGACTCAAACTGCCCGAATTTCCCCAGCCCACACACGATTTCCCTGACACTGACTTGTTAGAAATAAAGTTCCCGGATGGAATCACGATTCAACCTATTCGATCGATTCCTGGTGTCGCACAACATCGTTATGTTTGTGTGAGTGACGCGATCAGCGACCTTCCGCAGTTCCATTGGTGTGCCACTTTAGCATCCGTGCAGCATCGTTTTTGAGACAGGTTTCGTTTTATTTGATTGCACAGGAAACACCCCCGCAAACTTGTCAGCAGGCGCGAGATGGAGGAAGGCCGTATCAAGGAGTGCCATCAAGACCGGGCTTGGTGTGGTTTTTCCGGGGTGGACTTCACATATGCACACGAGCCGCATACTTCATTTCAAGTGAAATGCCGTGTACGGCCGACGCAGGATATTCAACATTACACGCGCACCTACGAGGCGAAAAAGGTTGAAAGGTAACTCTCGTTGTCCTGGTCGGCTATGTATCACATTCAGTTGTCTCTCCTTTAGAGTCGTCGAGATTCCGGTCAAACATGATGCAGACTATCGGAGTAGGTTTAATGCTTGACTTCATTTGCTGTTGAATTGATCTCTTTGCACAGGCCTCCGACCCCATCTTTGGGAATGGCTATTTGCAAACCCTGCGTCGTCCATTGCCAAAGCAGGCTTTCGGGCCGGTGAGCAACCACCACACATATGCCAATGTTGTTTACATCTAACATCACAAACTCAGGACTTTACGGCCGTGTCCAAGCTGACGGGTGGTTCCAAACGACTGTCACGAATGTGGATCCGACAGCGAAACAGTGTCGGGTATTACACCCGGATGTACGTCATTTTCGCCGCGATTTCTTAGTCCTCGAACTGACTTAAGGAAATATTACAGTGCAAACGCATCGTCACCGTTCGAGAGCTTGCGCGCTCACAGGGGTTCCCTGACCACTTCGTTTTTCATGCAATCAACGATCGTGTTGTCACGGTAAGTTCTTGATTGGTGTTCAGTAGCTTCATAACTCAACCAAACCAGATGCATAGACAGATTGGGAACGCAGTCCCTTGGCCTGTCTCAGAAGCAATTGCACGAGAATTTCGCAACACCTTATTCAAGGATTGGTCGAGAACCAGAGCAGAACAGGAAGCAGATGCGATGGTGATTGGTTGATGATAGTTTCGGGAAAGGGACGACCTCGAACATATTTCAAGAAATCCATCATGTTATTATGATTGGTTGTACGTGAACCTCTTTTCACCACAGGTTTGGGTATTTGGATGTATACTGTTGTAACTATTTCATGTTTGCTTGTTACTAGCCTTGTAAGCTCGACAGTTTTGGTCTACCTCTTATCACCCGACCGTCGCGAATAGTGGAGTGACTGAGAGTGCCCGAGGGTAAACGAATTTCCACCCCCGAACAGGTGGCCAAACGGCACTCGCGAGAATATCCCAAGGGAGAGACGTCATGGGCATCCCTTGCCTCGATGGAGGACACGAGTGGAGAACAATTCTAAAGTGAAATAGCACGTTCAACAGAACGCAACGAAAAATAATCCCGTTTCACACTCACGTTCGTCCTCGCCCTCATCTAATCCTCTCCTTCCTCGATCTCATATCCGACCCAAATCACCTCCGAGCAGCTCTCACAGCCAACAAGATGTTTCCCGCTCTCCAAATCGTCCTCCGAGATTCTATACTCCCCACCACACCGACATCCGTATCGCCATTCTTGCACAGATTCTGACTCTCCTCCTCCGCTGCTTGTGAAGTCTTCAAGCGAGACGACCTGCGCGGGCCTTGGTCCATGGGATCTGGCGTTCACCGCTCGTTTCAGCGACCCGTCATACGCGGCACGAGAGGTAGGATCGGAAAGCGTCGTATACGCTTCTTTCAAAGATGCGACGTCGACGTTCTTGGACGACGAGCGATTTCCGGAATCTTCTATACGAAGTCGGGGCTGTTTGTCGGGGTGGAGGAGTAAGAGAGTGCGATGATATGCAATCTTGATGTCACTAGCAGATGCATCTCGCGGTACCCGCAACAAGCTATAGAAATCCGACGAAGTCTCGGTGGGACAGACCATACGAGATGTTTTCTACGACGCAGAAGGGATCTCCGAGTGTTATGTAACGGCAAGAACAGGGGCTAAAATGCAGATTAAGGAAATACAGGAAATCTAGTGTTACAACCCAAGAATCTCGAAACCCCAGATCACGAGCAGCTACGCTGCATCCTCCTCGATATCCACCAGCTCCCGCCCCTCTTCAACCATCTCTCCCTTTGCACATCCCACGGCCTTAACAACACCCGCTACCTCAGTTCTCAATACCGTCTCCGTCTTCATACTCTCTAGAACAACCACCGCCTGACCCTTCTCGACCCGTTGTCCCGGACTCACTCGGACTTCAACGACCAAGCTTGGCATTGGCGCACGTAGGGCACCTTTGTGAGCGGCCAGAACGTCTCCTCCTAGTGATAGCAACCACGCAGGGGGAGTGAGAGAAAGTGTTGTCCTGGTGCCATCTGCTGAGAAGAGGTGAAGTCGTTCCATGGTACTTGGATATGAGGGAACAGCAGGTGAAGGAGGTTGCGAGACGATTGTGGTATTTTTCGAGAATGCAGACAGAGTCGTTGGCGAGGTCAGGTGTGCAGCGACCGACTTGAAAACCACGGGTGAAGAACCATGCACCGTAATGTCAAAGTGACCTGGTGTGGTAGGCTTGATCGTGACATTGATTTGTGCACTGGAAGCTTCCTCCTTCGATATCGTGATGGTTCGCTCGTAGACATCTCCGGCAAACCGTCGTCCTCCCAATGATGTCCACGGATTTTGGTCCGATGGAGTCTTGTGGTCTCGGAGAGCCACGTAGAGTGCTGCCTGCGCAAGCAGTTCAGGAGAAGGATCCGAAATCGGAGGGAACAGCTCGGAACGATGTTTCTTGATAAAACCTGTCTCAACATCCCCCTGAACGAACGCACTATTGCCTGCAAGGCTTCTCAGGAACTCGATGTTGGTAGAAACACCGACAACCTTGTACTCTTCCAGTCCCCTTCTCAGCATTCTCAGGGCCTCGGTTCGGTCTCGTCCGTGAACCACAAGCTTGGCTATCATGGGGTCATAGAAGACGCCGATTTGAGCACCTTCGGTAAAGCCTTGTTCGAGGCGAAGAGACGGTGTTATTGCTGCGGATGTATCGGGTGTACGTCGTGAAGGTGTATCCGATTCTGTAACGTATGGGGGTAATGGAGGTGCAAAAATGTGTGTAGGAACAGGAGTGGAGAGATACAACAGTCGACCTGAATCCGGGAGGAAGTCGTTCCGGGGGTTTTCCGCATATATCCGTGCTTCGAAGGCGTGTCCGACGAGAGGAATGGAGGACTGAGTGAGAGGGAGTGGATTTCCAGCCGCAACCTAAATTACACGTTAATCTCGGGTTGACCCAGATCAGCGTGTAGATGATACTACCTCAAGCTGCCATTCCACGAGATCGAGGCCGGTTATCATCTCTGTCACGGGGTGTTCGACCTGTAATCGCGTGTTCCTAAGGCTAGCAATCAGCTGAAATCATGGAGCAGATTGGGGGGCACTTGCATCTCCATGAAGTAAAACCTCTGGGTATCGTTATCGAAAATGAATTCTACAGTGCCTGCGCCAACATAATTCACTGCTCTCGCAGCAGCGACGGCCTTATCGGACAAGTCTGCGCGAAGTTCAGGGGAAAGACCAGGAGCGGGCGCCTAGCCCACGGGTATTAGGATACATCCTCCTGCAGAATCAACTTCGATCTCACCTCTTCAATAATCTTTTGGTTACGTCTTTGCACAGAGCAATCTCGCTCCCAAAGACTGACAACGCCGCCCAACGAATCCGCAAACACCTGCACTTCAACATGTCTCGGACGTTCGATATACTTTTCAATGAGTACATCTGCGTCACCAAATGCCTTTAGAGACTCCCGTTTGGCAGATTCGAGGGCATCCATAAACTCGAGGGACGTTGATATGGCACGCATCCCTTTGCCGCCTCCGCCGTGAATGGCCTTAATCAACACAGGGTATCCTAGAGTCATTTAGCCTAGTGTTGCATCCTCATTTGACAACTTACCGATCTTCTCGGCTTCAGCAAAGAGGAATTGAGGATCTTGGTTGGTACCATGGTAGCCCGGAACGCACGGCACCCCAGCAGCTACAGCCCAAGAACATTAGGAGCGTCACATCGTAATCACGAACTCTGTACGTGCCGGACATGATGTTCTTAGATTCACTAGGGCATACGCTTAATCGTGACATCATAAAGAGATGAAACTGTTAGTACTGACCTCTTGGAACCCATTGAGATAATGGCACTCGAGGGAGGCCCGACGAACACAATGCCCGCTTCCGCCAATCGCTCCGCGAATTTGGCGTTCTCGCTCAGGAAACCATACCTACGTTCACAATTCCACCAGAATGTCCAATGTTTCAAACGGATATCATCTTACCCAGGATGAACAGCCTACAGACGGGATCAAAACGTCGCCTCAGAACGAGAAAGGTGTAGTAGGGAAGAACCGACCTGTGCTCCACTCTTGCGACACACTTCGATGATCTTGTCCATGCGTAGCTAAGAATACGCTGTAGGTCAGCTGATACCACCCTCCTACGTCTTTGAGGCGTTTAGGCACTCACATAGCTCTCCGCCGAAGGAGCTGGACCGATACAGTACGCTTCGTCCGCGTCGAGCACGTGAAGTGAGTTGGCATCCGCTTCGCTGTATACAGCTACGGTCTTGATCCCAAGCTTCTTCGCTGTTCGAATGACGCGACAGGCTATTTCCCCTCTGAAACGAGCACCCAAGCAGTCGGTAAGCGTGAACGTCGCGGTATGACAGAACTATACCTGTTTGCGATGAGGATCTTGTCGAAGTGTGGCTTTCTGGTTCCCGAGGTATCTAAACCAACGAACAACGTCAACGGATGTAAATTCTGGAACACGCCTGCTACCACGCACCAGGAGCAGCTGTCGCTAATCCTCTGTGTACCGGCGTGCCAATAGTCCGCGCCAGACGAGTCGTCCCCGACAAAATCACACCTCCACTCGAAAGACAACGTGCCTGTGCAGTTCTCCCGACTGCCTTCGCCGTACGAGCGATTGCCGGAGCTTGTGTCACCACCTGGACGCGTATCCGACCGAATGAACGTGCTGCAGTGCGGTTCGTGGGTATCATGATTTGGTTTCAGCTACACGTCGACGGTAAGTATAGTTGCAAAGACCTATGAGGGTGAGCTGGGTAGATCCATCGAACGTCCGGGGTTACCTTCGCGTGTTGCAAGTTCCTTCCGCTCAAGCGCTCACCCAATCACGTGGTTTCACACCAGGTATCATGCCCGAGGCCATAGCATAAAGAATGCGCATCTACGATATGACCCAGTCGCACGAGGACACCATCATCATCCCCTCCCATACGGCGTCGGACTCTCCTCAATCCTCCCAACCTTTGCAAGCTGCTCCCCAATCCCAATCGTATCCTGCAACAGATCCTCTCCCAAAAGCCTCAACTGCCCCTGTCCCCTCACAGGCTGCGCACTACTACGCTGCGCAGGCGGAATGCCGAACACAGTTTCCTCGACGACGGACTCGTCTCCCTGTTCCGCATCGAACCCACCATCTGATTCGAAACTGTCATCGAAGTCATCTCCAGCGCCCGCTTCCAACGCACGAGCAAAGGGGTGGACGGCTGCTGCATCCCCAACTGCGAGTTCATCTGCGCCGAGGGAATCGCTCGAGTGGTTGGAGTTAGACGAGCCAAACGAATCGTCGGGGTCGGGATCCCGATTGGACGCCATGAGAAACGCAGTGGAGGGTTGTCCGGGATGGGCAGGCTCGTCGTTGAGAGAGTCGGAATCAGAGTCCGAGTCTGACATACTGCGGGGGTGCAAGCCGAGCTGAATAGAGCTCTGCTCATCTTGGTGAAGATCAAATACATCTACTGCTTGATGATCAGGTGTATGAAGCTCATCTTGCCTCAACGGAGGGGCAAGCGTGTCGCCAGTAACGTCACCACGCATTTCCGACCTTGAGTTCGAGGCAGACACAACCGAACCGGATTTGATACTTGACTCTGGGACATCAAGCCCAACACGCCTCATCATCGTCGCCAAGCTGGTATCCGTATCGTTGCTGTCTACCCACGACGGATGCTGGTGTCGCATGTACCGTGAAAGCGAAGGTGGGGTCGGAATCGTACTCATGGTATCATCCTTGACTGCACCTGTACCATATCCAAACCCAGGCGTCCTCCTATTCGCTGCGGAAGTGTTCGCAGATCCAAACTGGCTCTGCATATCTCCAAGCAAATCGCGTCGGATACGGTTTGCTGCCTCTTTCCCGGGAGTTCTGCCAAGGGAGGGCATCAGATCCCTCCCAGGTGTGTGTCCAAGTGGCTGCAAAAGACCAAGACCCACGCTAGACCTCGGCGCCCTCGCAAATGCCATTGTCCGTGGAGGCGACATCCCTTGCATAAGATCAACCGAATCATCGAAAGAGTCATTAAATTCCGTGAATTTCGTCTCTGGATTCGAATCCGAGGTATGTTTTGTGAGAGAAGGGATATCCAACACCAACGAGGAGCGGGAGACGGATCTAGAGGTGGATGTGGAAGCAGAGGAAGCGGAAGAGGAAGAGGGTGGCGCTGGCTTTCTGGGCGTCCGTTCATATTTATGACGACGAGGAGACGGAAACACGGGTTCATGGTCGAGTTTAGGCGGTAGATAGGATTGAAGATGTTTAGGAATGGCCATCGGCGTCTTTGGTTTAACATTGAGCGGCGAGACATACCCGCTCGTTGCACGAGGGGTTGGCATCGCACTTCGAGGGAATGAAGACTGCACGTTCGTGTTGTGAGGTTCACGACCAACCCTCGAGGGGCCCGTTCCGGCCTTTGCCTCGTCTTGTGTGATCGGCTGTGATTGTTGGATCGTATTCTCTTCCTCGTACGCGAAGCTGTCCGAGACATTCGACACGTCCTGCCGAACAGAAGCCCCTTCCTCTGTCTCTCTCGCAAAGCTTTGAAGGTCCCGATTGAGACGAACCATCGGCGACTCCAACGAAGCACTCCAAGACGGCTGTTCATCCGCCGTCCGATCACCCGCATGTCCAGGACGCGCAGGTGTCGACGAGACCGCGTTCGAGGGCATAAACGAGCTCTCAGACGCGGTCATGTCATACGTCTTCATACTAGTTTGCGAGGTCGCCGTACGTGAAGGCGTCACGTTGATGTCGTCCTCGGTTTGTGAGACGATGGACTCGGATGCGATTTCAGATTCGGAGGGGACGATTGAGGGTTCCGTTTGTTCATCGTTCACGGAATCGTCATCGTCGAGCGTTGGGATGTGTACTTGGGCAGCTTGCTCATAGAACGAGGTCCAGAACTGAGTGGAGGGCGTTGGTTAGAAGACACGTCGAGATTTATCAATCATACAGCTATCACGCACCTTGGCTGCTTCTCGCACGGGCTCCGTTCCAACCGCGTATCGTTTCACGGCAGGCAACAGCCTGGTAGCCATGAGATGTTGTATCTTTGAGAAATTGGCATCTGTGTTCTTTCCAGATCATTCGTTGCTGGCATACGGACACATTATGAGCTGTGAACTCACCTGTAGTTTTATGGTGATCAGCTGTTCGATCTGGTCAATCTGGTCGTTTATGGGTGCGTTGGTATCGAGGCCAGGTACGACGATGGATGTAGGATCCACCGAGGGACTCCATCGCTGTGGATTGGGCTCAATGGGCGTGGTCATTGTCGACCGCAGTGATGAGGCGAACGCTTGAAAACGAGTATGATCACGCGTCGTGGGTGAAGCGCGTCTGAGTCGGGGATGTCACTACAGAGACGTTGCATTTGTACATGACAAAGTTGACATCTACACTTCCGTCGATAATCTGTTCACCGCATTTGCCATCGACGTGGATAACTCCTGATCACAGCGCTATGGATATCCACGATGTTACCAGGGGCCGAACAATCCAATCGATCGAAAGACCGACATCATCAGCTCACAAATTAGAATGCGTAAAGAATCTGCCGACAATGCTATTGTACAAAGTGCATGAATAAATAATTACCATCACTAGTCCCCCCCTTCACAAAAAACGTAAACGAAAAAATCAAATCATACCTTCCCGACCAGCGATGGCGATCGGCGGTGGACGTGGAGTTACGCTCCCAGGTCTATTCGTCGAGCGCGGCGGCGGGGGTGCCGCGATTTTCGGAAGAGGTCTCACTGGCGTCGTAGGACTACTGGCACCCGAATCGCGTACAGAGGGGGTAGGTCGACGGATACGGGATACGGCAGGTGAGGGAGTCGGAGAGGGGCTCGTCGTCGACTTGGTTCGAGAAAGGGAAGGTGGATGGATGGCAAGGCTGGTGGGTATCTTCGCCCTAACATTCGTAGACGCTACTTTAGGTTGTTCAACTAGGAGATCATCCAAGAGGTAACGGAAGTCGAGGCCAAATTCTTGTAGTAGCTGAAAAAAATTGTCAGAGGAAGAGAGTGAGGTACATAGAAGCTGACACACCTTTCTGCTCTGTGAATACGTGATCTTGATCGCCTCATCGATAGTTTGTTGGTCCACATCAGAGCTGTAGACTTGTTTCCTGAACATTTCCGCATACAACTCGATTTGCTTCTTCGCCCAGTCGATGAAACCTGATTTCGGCGAGTCACTACTTTGCATCGAAGACAGTTCTTCTAAATCTCACCAGAAGTCATCTCATGCTCCACAAATCCAGCGAGGAACCAATCTGCAGTATGCTTGATCGCGGTAAACACCACCACTGCCAAATCATGAACATATAACCCAATATGACCTTCGAAAGTGATCGCTCGAATATAATTCTTGATCGCCACTCCTCTAGCAGCAAGGAATGTCTCGCGAGCCCTTGATACAGCACCGAGGCGCAACAAGTGACATATGAGCTCTACGCACGTCGACTTGCTATTCTTCGGGCGCGCAAGGGCGTCAAGCAGAGCGGAGATCAAGGCAGCGATAAGCGGGGAGAGACTTGGATGAGCTCGTGCGGACTCGGCCAATTTCACAGCGCGAGGCCAGGCACGAAGAGCGATAGCAACTGTGAGATCATCGGAGAGTTCGGAGAGCGCACGGGCGTCCCTATCACTTTTCGCCTTCGCGGCATCTGATGGGCCGGGAGATGATGAATTTGCAGCTCGAGCTAATTCGGCCATCCAGTCGGGGAGTGCAGGCAATTTGTTAAGATCAAAGGCAGCAGAGGCGCGCTTTTTCACGAGTGTCAGAAGTTGGCTATACTTCAGCGGTTGAAGAGGGACATACGTCTCCAGTGCCAGCTGCACCTGCCCATAAACTCTTCCTACGTTCATGTTCTCCTTCGCGCTCCTTGCGTCTCCTGACTGCAAGCTCCTCCGCGACTTGGCGGAACTGTGCGAGGAGCACCTTCTTGTCTGAGGGAGCGTCTGTACGATATACATGTGTTTCCTTGCCGTGACGGACTTTGAAGACATTTGTCATGCCTATGGGAGTTGAGCAAACGAAAGGACGTGGAACGGATAACTTACTGGGAGTGTCTTTCGTGTCTAGCACCAACATCTCGTGCAATGGCCAACACCTCTCGGCAGCCAGCTTTCCTCCAGATTCAGCAGTGTTACCACTGGTGGTGGTGGTACCTGCACCACCTCTCCTTCTCCTAGCCACCAGCACTATATCGTCCAAGATCACGAATCTCACCACGCTGACGACCTTGTAAGTCGCTGCATTCAATTCCCATATCCCATCCGTCTCAGCAACAACGTGTCTCCCTGGGGTTGCAGGTGCAAACTTGGCCGAGCCCGAAATCAGAGCGTGTAAAGATTGCATTTGAGAAGCGTAAAGGATCCGGAGATCAGCAACGGATGAGCGCGCTGCCCGTCGACGGTCTGAGGGTCGTTGGATATCAGATAGAGGACATGAATTAATGAACGAGATTGGGAATACCTGCGATGGATGCGGATTCGTCTATATGGAGGAGAGAAGGCATGCTTTTCCATTCCTGGAGACTCTCTTTGAGTTCGAGCATCTCGTTCTCGAGTACGCTGATCTCCTTTGAGACGAGAACGAATTCTGCATAGCTAGATCGAGCAATAGCGTGTCAGATACATGGAATGGAGTAAGGGTCAACACTGACTTTTTGAAGACGTTGCGCTGTAGCTCGACGGCGGTGTCGTCCTTGAACGAACGCAAGGAGGACTGGAGGGACTTTAGCTCTGCCTCGGTAGAGTTTGCGAGTTTCGCCTTGAGGTCTGATGATAAGAATCAGCAAGAACTACCTGTCCTTCTCCGTACGACTTGCATTCGTCCGGATCAAAGTCCTCCTTGTCGAGCAAGCTCTGGTCAACAGCGCGAGGGTCCTCCTTTAGCTGGGCACCATCCCTCACGATTTCATCCTGATCCCTCGCCACGCCAGGTCGCAGTCCCAGTGGAACTGTGGGCACCGCAGGCACGGAGGCGTCTGTGGGAGAAGATATGGCTGCATATCTGAGGGACATGCGCTTCTTCATCTTATCGTCCACGGTCGATTTTCTAGCATTTTGTCTTGTGGCGGTGGAGGGGGACTTTGCTAGCTTTGAAGGTTGTCGTTTCACTGGGCGTGACTCTGACGGTCGACGAGAGCGAAGAGACTGCATCTTGGTGGGTCGATTAGCGGGTCGATTGGTGGGTCGATTGGTGGTTGGTGGTCAAGTTGGTGTGTGAACCAAGCGGGTGAACTGGTTCGTCTCGCTAGTACTCCTACGCTCAGAATCGCTGTAGTCGTCGTGCTCGCCATGTACGCTCACGACCAGTCTCGTCCCAGCTCGTTCTACGGCCCAGAGTTCGGCACACCGGACTCACCACTCCCCCCACAGAAAGATTTTCTCCCTTCCCCTCGTCGTCCTCGTCCACCCCGCGCAGCCAACTCTCCTCTCCAACAACCTCTAGACCAATCATACGATCCAGACGACGTCCCTCTCGGCGTGCTAGACTTACCCGCCAACCATCTCAATCAAGAACATGACGACTTCTACGTCAACGGTCCACAACAACTTGGCCAACCATCTCATCATTACATCGACCAATCTCATTCTCCTCTCCGTCCCATCCCAACTTCTGCTCATTCCGCGAGGGCACCTTCTCCACCTGTTCAATCAAACGGTCGTTTACTCGATCATTCCCATCTACGTCCAGGAAACCAAGCCTCCCTCCTCTCTCATGACCGTACACTCGAACTTTACCGTGCAAATGCAAAGAAAACTCAAGATCCTGATATTCAGTTCGAATTCGCCGTCTTCATGATCGATGCTTCAAAGACGTACCCCATCCCTGATCCAACACCAGGAAACGTCATGGAGATCGAGAAGGCGATCGAAAAGAGAGACAACCTCATACACGAAGCACTCGCGCTTCTCAAACGTCTCGCTGACCGTGGTCACCCAGAGTCTCAGTACTTTTTGGCAGATTGCTATGCCAACGGCATTGGAACTTACAAGGCGAAACAGGACTTCGATAGGGCATATCCCCTCTTCGTGCTTGCAGCAAAACATGGTCATCCAGACGCTGCTTACCGTGCAGGAACCTGCTGTGAGAACGGTTGGGGTTGCAGGCGCGAATCACCCAAAGCACTCCAATTCTTCCGTAAAGCTGCGGCGGCAATTCACCCAGGTGCCATGTACCGTCTCGGGATAGTCGAACTCAACGGCGAACTCGGTCTCGCAAAACGACCGAGAGAGGGTGTCAAGTGGCTCAAACGCTCCGCAGAACATGCCACCGCAGAGTTCCCACATGCCCTCCACGAGCTCTCGCTACTACATGAGAAAGGCATCTACAACGTCGTCTTCGTGGATACCGAATACGCCATCGAACTACTCGCTCAAGCATCAGAACTTGGTTACGCACCCTCGGCATATCGATTAGGGGAGTTTTATGAGTATGGCAAGTTGGGTTGTCCTCAAGATGCCGCTCTCTCAATACACTATTACGTGAGTCATCGGACCCGCAGTCTTCCTATCGTATACTGATTTTTCATGTACAGAACATTGCGGCGCAGCAAAACCATCGCGACGCATGTTTCGCTCTCACTGCATGGTATCTCGTTGGTTCACCGGGCGTACTTCCGCAGTCCGATACAGAAGCGTACCTCTGGGCGAAGAAAGCTGCCGATGCAGGGCTAGCTAAGGCCATGTATGCCGTTGGCTACTTCCTCGAGGTCGGAATAGGCACACCGCCCGATCCTCAGGAGTAAGTGTTCATCCTCTATTATGTGGCTGCAATTGACCTTTTGGATGCGTTAATAGATCTCTGAGCTATTACAAGAAAGCGGGTGAACTTGGGGATAAACGTGCACAACAACGCTTAAAGGGTAACCCCGTTCCAGGCCGCTCAGACGCCGTCATGCGTGGTGATGGTTCTGACGGAAAGAATGGGAACGCGGCGAACAAGGACTGTGTCATTATGTGACAGACTGCTCCCCCTCTTATTCACCTTTGGATGTTGACTTTGTCTTCATTTCCGTCGCTACCCCCTTGCGCCCATGGACTCCTTAACTACCCACGGACACGGACATTGGAAGGGTGTTACATCTGATTCTATCTTGTTTCTCTTTCCATTTCGCCTACCCCCCACTTTCGTTTTTGAGCCTCGAACCTGCGCAGGGCTATCCCCATCCCGTTCGTTTTGTCCCTTTTTCACATCCATCGGTGACCATCTCCACACGTCCACTCTTACTCCGAGTTTCCGCGATCTACTAAGTTAGTGTTTGGCCATAGATATCCGCTGGGTACACGTAGAATCACTTATAATATTGATCTCACTCCTGAGCAGCCGCGCTTGAATGATGGAGTACTTATTATAAATCTTTTTTTTCTCTCCCAGGTTTCTGGCCGGGTATACTCGAACAAGTACGTTGGGGGTGAATGTTATCACTGCTGAACTGAGACCGAAGATGGCGGCCATTCCCAGCGATCTCTAAAATGGACCAGAAGTTGGTTGCGGAGTCCCGCTGCGGTCGCGGTCAACGTTGGATACCGTATAATAATGACTCTACTTAGGCTCTCATCCTTTGCGGTCTTCCCCGTCTTCACGAATAACTTGCCTACTGAGTACACCATGAAATCAACTATCCGTCCAGTGACTCTGAGACACCGGTGGTAATCCTGTTCCACTTATGAACAAATAGCCCGATGTCAATACTGATTTCCACACAAAGGCTCGAAGATTCAGACTTACGCGATCCGTGGCTCGCTTGCTTGATCATGGAAGTCAGGCTCAGGCGTGTTTTCAGCTGGCGTTCGAATTCCATGGCTGCTCAAGGGTTCAGCGGATCGTCTTCCCGTCGACGTACATGTGTCCACTGGTGGTGTCGTCGCCCATGCTATGCAATCCTTACTACCTTGTCGCCTGCACATTCCCAAAATTCCAGTGTAACGACCGCCATAAAGAGCTTTGGTGGATGGGCCGAAAATGACCAGAATATCCTAGGATTCGAGAAATCTCGGTGGTTGTCTTGATCGCACGTTCTTCGTGTTCAAGGACTTGTCTGTAAACCTCGGAAACCGTGTTCAGATTCCGAGAATTTTGATCTGCTGTTCTCAGAGAATCTGAGTTTTGGAAGAGCCGGCAGTTGGCTGTTCCATTTCTCAGATGTCCTCGCTGTTCTTGGGGAGTGGTTGGCCAGTTCCGTACGAAGTCACGACTATATTGACTCCTAAAAACTCGTGCAATTTACGTTCCATCCGGAAACGCCGTGCAGCACATATGGCGGCAGTCAATTATATTACACCCGGGGAAATAGAGGTTTGCTTCGAGGTGTGCGAGGGCTTGTTCTGTCTGTGATTCGATACCGCCTTCGACGATTGGAGGGGTCGAGGTTGCCCGCTTTGATGGCTTGAGAGCACGGTCTGATCGCACATGCTAGTGGGGCGGGGCGGTAGGGGGGCTGGTACTCGAATAGCCCGTGCTGGAGTAGTTGGCAACTTTAGAACATCTTGAACTCGGCTATTCCTCGCAACAGATCAAAAGATTTGAGAACCAGAACATGTGTATCCTTGAGCTTGATCCCCGTCCCAGTGCGTCTATCGTCCGCGCATGATTTCAATTCGTCGTATTGATGAGAGCTCAGTTCTACTCGGCAATCTCCGCGCCCACTCTGACTGTACTGTCATCGCTCAACTTGATGCTCGGACGCTCTCTTTCCCATCTGAATTCAAGACCACCATTGCTGCCCTACGCATCATTCCACCGACTACCCTCGATATCCATGTTCCGTCGCGAAATATCCACTTCACCAGCCCCAGAAGGCGAACGAGCAGCTAAACGACCCAAGCTCGACCATCTCACTCCTGAATCATTCAAGAATGGCGTATTCCTCGCGCCAATGGTTCGTTCCGGTGCTCGTACGACAATGTTGTCTTCATAACCATTGCATCTTCTCAATATTTCTATATCACAGTTCCAACACGTCTCATTGCCCTCAAACACGGCGCAACTCTCGTGTGGGGACCAGAAGTCGTAGACAAAGCAATCCTACACGCAGAACGCGTTGTTGATCGTAAGTACACCTCCCACCTTCGTATATTCCCCCCCCCCCCCCACGCTCAATGCTCGGGTCTACACAGCTGTCACTGGTGTCGTATCCTACAACGGCAAAACTCGCGCCATATTCACAACCCACCCAATCGAAAAACCCTACCTCATCTACCAAATCGGCTCCGCCTCCCCCGAACTCGCCGTCCAAGCCGCCAAAACCGTGATGCAAGACATCTCCGGTGTCGATCTCAACTGTGGTTGTCCCAAGTCATTTAGTACACACGCAGGCATGGGTGCTGCCCTACTCACGAATCCGGACTTGTTGTGTGCGATTTTAACGGCATTGAGGGAGGCCTTGCCGAAGGAGATGACGGTGTCGGCAAAGATTAGGTTGTTGCCGACACAGGACGAGACGAAGAAGTTGGTGGAGAGGATTGTGAGGACGGGGGTGAGTGCGTTAACGGTGCATTGTCGGACGAGAAATATGAGACCACGGGAGGCGGCGTTGGCGGAGAGACTGAGGGAGATAGTGGACTTTGTGAAAGGACTGGGTGTGGACATTGCAGTGGTAGAGAATGGGGACTGTACGGGTTGGGACGATGCGAAGCGGATAAAAAAGCTCACTGGTACGTGCTGGAATGAATCAGGTATCGTATACCCAGTGACACACGCCTTTCAGGGGCATCCTCCGTCATGATCGCAACAGCGGCAGAGTCAAATCCATCATGTTTCTCTTCGGAATCTCTCTGGGATCTAGAAAGCACACTAATACCATCCTATCTACGACTGGTAGGCACAATCGTCATCAACCAATGCCTGTCTCACATCTCGCGCTTCACCTCCACAGTCAAGATACCTAGATAACTACTGGGCGCTCACGAAGTTCTGCGTGAGCCAGTTCAAGGCCCCACGTACCGAACTCTCCAAGACCGAAGCACACGATTTCAAAAGACATATTATCGCCGCCAAAGGGTACGACCAAATCACTGAACTCGTCGGAAGTTGGACTGGGGAGCAAGATTTTGCCGAGATTGTGGCTGCGATCGAATCGCGTCAACCAAGACCACTCACGGTCGACGACTCGGAATCAGATGTGTCTGATGAGGTGGCATTGGATGCACAGAGTTTGGAGTCGGAGGAGGAACCACCAATATCGACGCCTTCCGAACATCCGAATCCAGAGCCGCCGACGTCGGGTGCACCGTTGGGACCTAGCAATGTCTTGCGGATGCCGCATCCTGCGGTTATCACTGGGAGCCATATGATCACGCCTTCGCCGACCCCTCATGCGACCTCACCTTCAAATTGATTTTTTTGGGGGGGAGGTCACGTCTGGATGTGATCAGGTATTGTTGAGTTTAGATTTTTGGAATGAACGTAGCATACATAGAACTTTGCGTGTAGCATGAAATAATTGATTGGTTTGTGGAGTAGAAGTTACGAAAGACAAGATAAGGATTTGGGGAGGTTTCCAATCAACTGCTCCCATCAACGAGCCGACGCACCTGACCTCTTTCGATGGTAGAGCCACACGGGATTGGGGCCCGTGTGGTCCTCCCTCACCGAGAGAATCGGTCCGTGTATCTACTATATTAATTACCAGTCAAGTTGGATGTCGAGAATTATCGCCAGATCGATTCTGCAACTGCCAAAGTCATCCGTACCCCTCTACTCGACGACGACCCTCACTCGACGTTCACTCGGCATCCACTACACCAGGAAAATGTCGACCGTAACTACCCACCCTTCGCTCTCCCCAGTCACAACCCAAGGTATGTATCCCAATTCTCTGAATCCAGTTCCTACTCTCACTCTCACCACTTCCATCCGGAACTTCAGCCGCCCCGTCTGCGATCGGACCATACTCCCAAGCCATTAAAGCAGGCGACCTCGTGTTCCTCTCCGGATGCCTCCCTCTCGTCCCTTCCACCATGGAAATCATCGCGGGCGGTATCGAATCACAGACCGAACAAGCCTTCGCAAACCTCAAAGCAGTCCTCGAAGCGAGCGGGTCTGACGTCGGTCGCGTTATAAAGACTACCGTGAGTCTCTTCCCCCCCCCTTCTTCCGACAGCTTGAACCTTCCAAGTTATGGTGGTGCATGGACGGCCCAACTGATCCTGTTCCGTTCCCGTGACCACAGGTGTTCTTAAAGGACATGAATCACTTCGCCACTGTCAATGGTATCTATGCCAAGTTCTTCGGGGACCACAAACCTGCCCGTTCAGCAGTCGAAGTCTCACGACTCCCAAAGGATGTCCTCTTCGAGATCGAGTGCATTGCCAGGTGGGTTGTCCATGTCAAATTCTGCAAACATTCTTTACCCATTCGTTCTCCTGATAGTTTGAGGAACTGAAAGTGAATACCCGGCGGGAGAGTTAGGGGCGAGGATACACGATTCATTGCTATAGATCTACCAATGCAATCGTCTCCTGTTCCTTCATGAGCTCAGTCTCGTCACCAATAAGTAGGGTGCGTCGACCAGCCCTTCGTGATGTTGCATCGGTATCCACATATGAGTCGTTCAAAATAAAACATCAAAGTCGTCGGGATCATCAAGTAACCGTCTGTATGTGCCTACGCCATCTGATCGGCTTTTTCATGCACATCGCTTTCCTTCTCCGTCGAGTGGTGATGTTTCACACTCGGCTTCCACGACGCCGAGTTCCAAGGCTTGACGCCTGCGCGGTACATCTCGTCAACCTACAACAAGTACGCGTTATCATGATCAGCGATCGACGCCCATAGTACTTCTGGCAGAGGAGAAGCGTACCTCTTCGAGACTGAGCCCCTTGGTCTCGGGAATTGCAAAGTACACGTAGACGTAACCAAACACGAGCATGCCAAAGAAGATCAGCAGGATCAGGGGCCCGATTCTGTGAACGCAGGGGAAAAAAAAAAGGAATCAGCAGGGGAGATAAACGAGAATTCTGCTAGCTCGCTCTTACTTTGCTGCAATACGAGGAGCGAAGAACGACAAAAGGAAGTTCCAAATCCAATCTGCACGATGTCGCATGTTTTAGTTCGTTCAAACGAAATCTCTCAAACCATCAAGGATAGACTCACTCGTTGCACTTCCCAATGCAATACATTTGGACCTCACCCGCAATGGGAAACTCTCCCCAAGGTACACCCACGGCGTCGGTCCCCAAAACATCGAGAACCCAAACACGTGAAGGACAGCGAAGGCGATCAAAGTGTCTCCACCACTCCTGTTGCGAGAGGTGAGTTGGGAGGCCGGAGTTCCAACGGGGGCAAGGGTGTAGTGACCGACGAGTCCAGCGATGAGGGCACATACGGCTTCCCAGAGGGCACCTGTTAGGAGGGACTGGACATGTAATGGGTAAGAGTTGTGGATGGCGGAAGAGAGGGGACTTACGCGACGACGACCCCAGGTTTCGATGAGGATCAAAGCAGGTATCGTTCCAGCGACTGAGACAGCCCCAAGAATAGTTTGGATCACATATGGCGAAAGCCTTACAACCCGATCAATCAGAGACTCATTTAACTTGTTGCACGGCCAAGACCTACTGAGTTCCCGAACTCTGGAAGAAAGTGTCTCCGTAGTAATCTATTCGTTGACTTAGTCGGAAACGGGAGCACCCCCAAAGTTGTTGACACGTACAATAGAAGTTCTGTCCGTTAAGCTGTTGGATGAACTGGAGCATCATTCCGTTACCCGTACGTCTCCACAAGGCGTTACGCGTCGAGAAGCACTCGGCCCAGGTTGCCTTACCACCCTCGTTCTCGGCTTTGATAGCCTCTGCGAGCTCAGCGACGTGTGCTTCGACGACATCAGAGTCAGCAGGAACGGAGTTGAGCTCCGCAATTACAGCACGGGCTTCGTCCTCCCGGCCCATGCCCAAAAGATGACGACTATTCACATCGACATAAGCAAATATACACCAGAAGGCCAGTTAGCGGCAGGGAGAACTTACGGAGATTCCGGCAGGAAGAAAATACCAGAGAGTAGAATCAGCCCCCATACCATCTGCAAACCAACCGGGACACGCCACGACGCCGAGTTTTTAACCGTATGCGTCGCAAGATCGAGGATGTAACTCAAGAATATACCAATGATGATCTGAAGTTGATAGAGCACGAGCATCATGCCACGAATAGATTTGGGTGCCGTCTCGCCGTTGTACAATGGCACGATGGCTTTGGAATCAAACAAATAATCAGCATGTAGTGGTAAGACTCGGGAGGAGTGGAATCAAACCTGATAGTGCACCAACTCCCAAACCGGCAATGAATCGTCCGATAGTGATCTGGACGATGGAGTATGTGGTTGCCGTTTGGATGGCCACCCCTATGGTAAATATACCTGACCATATGAGGATAGACCCACGGCGACCCATTCTGTCTGTCGTGAAGGCCTGTCCCAAAGCACCGCTGTAACGACATGTTCACGATCAAAATCGAACTGACGGCTCTGTTGAAGACGGATCCTTACACAAACGTCCTACACAAAATGAAATCATCAGCGGAGTGCCTCGTCGTAATAAGAGGAAATACTCACCCAGCAGACAAGAGCGATGTTATGATACTTTGCCGCGAACTAGACAAGTAATACGTCCCATCAGGGGCTACTTCTCCGAAACGCCGAATGAAGTCCGGCATGATCAATATTCCCTGACACTAGATGAACAAGGCACGCTCAACTCAACCGGAACCGAATGACGCACCGAGATCACACCAATATCATATCCGAAGAGGAAACCTTGCGATACATGTTAGTCTGCCGGAAGAAATGTATTAATACCACAGCCCGAATAAAAGCGCGAGAACTGTAACGGACAATACTCACACTGACTAGACAAGCGGTAAAAAAAATCATACCTCCTGGAAAAGAGTCGTAGATTAGCTTCATGAGACCTTATGTGTATTTATGGGCCTTACCGAACGCAATGAAAATAGCAAGCAATACAGCACGTCGATTAGTCGGAACGTGTTGTGTTTCCGCCATTGTTGGGGTTTTGAGCTTCTCTTTCGTTCCTATGGTACCTTTGCAAGAGAGCAAGATAAGTGGGGAAGAAAGGGGATAGCAAAGAAGCGATTCTTCGCCTGCTTGGGCATATTTGAGGACGGAAGGTGTTTCCCAAGGGAATTAACCACGGCTGTCCGTTCCCGGCCCGCTTCAGAGGAGGTACGTACAGATTCGGGGTAAGTAGATATCACCAGAACTGTTTCCGCGTGGATGACCGGAGCGCGAGTTACCGCCGGATTTTATCCCGTTCAAAAAGCCGTAACTCTTGCGGTTTAAACCAGAGTTTGCACATGGACCACGACAGTTAGCCATGCAGATACAATGATCTCAGTCATCGCATGAACTTGGAACCTGCCTTGATAACATTCTTTAGGGAACGATTGAATAGGATCTAAACCGTGACGTCGCATGATGGCGGATGGTACGTGGGGCTCCGTCTTTCATGGTGGCGCAGGGAGTGCCAGCCTGAGACGGCCATGTCAAGATGACAGTAGGCAATCAATTCGGACAACAGTAACTTGAAATACTTCTGAAACTTGGGTGGGGCTGGTGACCGGCTGCCGCTCGTCAATATCATGATGAGGGAGTGCACTGTCAAACAATCTTGAGACCCGAGTAAGGGGTATGGTACATTGTATCCCGCACACGCACCAACCTGATAATTTTCAAGGGAGTTGTTTGTGGTCGCCCTGGTGTGGTAGAACTTCGAAACGCATTTGAATTCGATCCTAGTCACTCTTGTGTTGCTCTGCCAGTGGGCATGCCCGCTTCATATCCTGTAAATGATAGATTGATGAAACTGTAGGACGGTCACCATCTCGCGAAAAATTTGAACGTCACGTTCAAGTGGACCAGGAGAGGCACTGAAGGTCACCGGTCACGTTGAAGTTCGAACTCGCACTCCAACTTTCAATTTCTTTGTCACCGTGGCTCAGTCCACAGAGATGCGCGGGACTAGAGAACTTGATCAAGAAAAAACTAAGCACATTCTAATCGTCGTCCTCGTAGCTCGTATGGATATTGATACTTAAAGTTTATTCCAAAGGTGAGGAATCAAGGGATGACCATCGTTCCTAAGTTGCTGCTGGATATATTGGCGCCTCAAAGAACCCTCACGAAAACCTCACACCTACAAAATTTATGTCAAGCAACGTATGACGGCATTGAAGGTTTTACTAAGTTAAGTCACACGTTCATTGCATGTTCACCGGTGCACCTCTCCCGATCCCGGCAGGTAACCACTTCCATCCGAGGATCTACTTACAATACATGCAGCATGTACTCAGGTTGGCTCTAATAGACTTGTGAAAGATACTCATCTTGAACTTTCGGCTCATTCTATTTAGCTATAGCAACGAGGTTGCAATACCTTCGTGTACATTAGCATGGATTGTATTCACCCAAGTAGCCAGAGGAAGGAACTCGTGATGAAATATGATGCATACCACTAGAATTACATTGTATCAATTATTTCCTTTAGCTGGACCTCATCTAAGATCTCGAATCCCTTTTCGGGAGTAACCTTTGCAAGCTGGACGTTGTGGTGATCAAGTTTCTCCTCCATTACTTGTTTCAGTACCCGCAGCGTCAATTTTTGAGCTTCCAGGAGAGTCATTTGCTAAAAGCGCGTCAGTCAAGCAGAAAATTGGCGTATTCTGAGAGTTACCTTGTACCACTTGTCCTGAAGCTCGCTCTGTGCTGCTTCTGAACCAGATCCAATCGCTTTTGCATCATATCGCATGAACGTCCCTGAAGGATCCGTGTGGTATCTGTGACGTTCACGAATCTGATGAACGGCGTCGAAAAATGCATCTTTGATGTCACTCACAATTGTGGTCCCAGCTCATCAATACCTGCAATAAGCAGCGCGACACCAAAGGGCCGACTCATCATCGCCTCCTCATCGTGTACACTCTCGCCGAACCTGAGAGCAAGATCACACACCGCTTGTGTGACGCTCTCTACCTTGATACGTTCGTCATATGTGAATGAATGATTCTGGGCCGTTACACGTGCGTGGTCGATCATGGTACGCGCGTCTGCTGTGAGACCGGACATGGCACAGCCTAGGTGAGTATCGATCTCCATGATTTTCTCGATGGAACTGGATTCTAGGAGAGATGATTGAACGCGCTTCTCGACAGCTAGAACGACACCGGAGGGAGTGCAGACGCCGATGGTTGTCGAGCCGAGCTGGTGGATGGGTGAAGGGGTGATTAATGCAGGGATAGAGGGATATGGATAGGTCGCGAACGCACTTTGATAGCCTCGATTGCATATTCGACTAGATCGTCACTTAGAGAGGGTGTATGGACGTTCAAGGGTGTATGCTTACCTTGGAACAATCGACCTTCCGGCGAGAAGGTGTTTACACCGCGATCTGGAAAGGTCGATTGATTACAACGTTGGTGTATGGTGCGAGAGAGACTTACCGTACTCTGAGCGCGTCAAGAACATGATATATGGATAGAAGAGAGCTGGAGTGACAGGTCGATGCTAAATGACACCTCCATCTCGACGCGCGTCGGGGTGCGGTGATGGGAAATAACTGCCTTTTGCGTACGAGATATCAGCACTACACTTTGGCTACACTCACGACTACCCTAATTGGACTACATGTTCAGCACATTAATGAAGTCTTCGTCCCAGACACGAGGCTGTCCCCAACAGACACGGGAATTAGTTTTGAATGATGACCACACCATCTCTAGGATCCGTCGAGCTGCGCTCCATTCTCACTTTCACCACCAAACTTGCCCGTCTCGCAGGGACGATCATCCTAGAAGGCTCCCAAGCGATCCAATCCGCTTCCTTCGTCAACGAGAAGAAGAACTCGGCAGATCTAGTCACAGAGTATGATGTCGCTGTCGAGAACCTCGTCATGAGCGAGATCAAGAAAGCTTATCCGAGCTTCAAATTGTTAGTCATTTCTTCTCGACGCGGACATCTGACGCGGATGCTTTAATGTCTACACGCCCGCTTGTTGTAATAGTATCGGAGAGGAATCCTATTCGTCTGGCGTACGCCCCGAACTGACGGACGACCCGACGTTCTGCGTCGATCCCATCGGTGCGTTACTCGTTTGCTGAATTTTGGGTCTCAGGCACCACATAACTTTAGACGGCACCACCAACTTTGTTCATGGGTTTCCTTTTTGCTGCATCTCCCTCGGTCTCATCTATCAGAAACGTGCTGTTCTGGGCGTCGTTTACAACCCCTTCCTGGACCATCTGGTGGGTACATGGATGTAATCTCGTACGTGGTGGCTCACACTCATGTCCTCGCAGTATACAGGGGTCGAGGGCCAGGGGTCGTACCTCACCCGGAGCTCCGATCAGCCGATGATGCTCCCATTGGCATCTCCGAAGCTACTTTCCTCTCTATCCCATGCATTGATCGGTGTGTTTATCTCAGGCGTGTCAATTCTCGCCTGTTCATCCTACATACCACGATCCTAGATGTCGAATGGGGCTCTGACCGAGCTACGCCGGTGATCGACTCAAAGTGCGATGCATATATGCGCCTTGCTGCCGACCCTGTCGTGGTGGAACGCGGACGGATGGCACATTCGCTTCGAACGACAGGGAGTGGAGCGCTGAACTTTTGTCTGGTCGCTCAGGGCGGTATCGACGTCTGCTGGTGAGATTTATCCGTGGGTCATGATCTGGAGTGTCGATTGATCTTACACGTTAATTAGGGAGATCGGATGCTGGTGAGTATACTCTTTGTTACCATGTGTATATGCTAACACTGTCATCAGGCCCTGGGATGTCTGTGTAAGTCCCTGACACGTCTAGCTGGTTCGTCATCCAAATATATCCCTCCAGGCTGCGATCGTCATTATACAAGAAGCAGGCGGTGTTGTGACGTCTCGATCTCTCCTCACATCTGAACGTCCCTTCACGCTTACCCCGGAAGCCCTCATGGGACGTGAATTTCTGGTCGTCAGAACTATCCCATCGACACAAGAGGAGAGTGGGAGGGATGCACAAATGCGCATCGTGCAAGAGTTTTATGAAACCGTTGGGGACACGTCTTCGATGCTACGGGGCTAGGTGCCAAAGGGCGCCCTGTCCGAGGCTGAATGTTCACATTGTGCTCGGCTTGTAAGCAGTTGTAACCCACTCATGTTTCCAGATAGTATGATGAGCTCAACGCCCCGCGAGAGAGGAGGCTCGACGGTCGCTACACCAGTCATTCCTTGTGGTATGATTTGTTGCTGTACCCCCCTAGTAGGGCAAGTGTCGAACCTGTTCAGTCGAGTCACCACGAGATTTGAAAGTCTCGCCCTCTCCTCGCATTGGAGCACCCCTTCGCGCTTACCCCGGAAGTCTTGATGGGACACGAGTTTCTCGTTGTCGGAGCTATCTCAGCGACACAAGAGCAGAGTGGATGGATGCGTAGATCTGCTCTCATGAAACTGTTGGGAATACCTCTGCGGCTAAGCGCGAACATGTACATGGTGGATGGAGAACGGTTCAATTTTGTAGATACGGACAACGACTTTTACATCGTAGACGGACTACCCGCACGTTCGTGGATCTACAGAGTGTTGGTGCGTATAGATGAAACGTTCTACCGGCGGGAGATCGGCGTCGATGTATGAATCGCGGCCATCTATGGAGTTCGGCACAGGACTGCTCCACACGCTGGTATCCCATTCTACCTCCCAGACCCATCTCCTTCAACCACCGTCATGTCAGTGACACTTGCTCCCTCCGAGCTGCGCTCGATCCTCGCCTTCACGGTCAACCTCGCCCGTACTGCAGGCACACTCATCCTCGAAGGCTCTCAAGCCATTCAATCTACGTCTGATGTCAACGAAAAGAAGAACTCGGTCGATCTGGTGACGCAGTACGACGTCGCTGTCGAGAATCTCGTCATGGGCGAGATCAAGAAGGCTTACCCTTCGTTCAAGTTGTGAGTGATCGTTTGTGATCGTCGGAGCTAGGAGGTTTGACTGGACCTATCGCGCTGCCTTGGTAATGGCGTGTTCATCAGCATCGGCGAGGAGTCGTATTCTGCCGGGACGCGTCCCGAGCTGACAGATGAGCCGACGTTCTGCGTAGACCCTATCGGTGCGTATACGCGATCCGCTCCATTCCATTGGGCTCTCTAATACTCACTTGACTCATCCCATCGCAGATGGAACCACCAACTTTGTTCATGGCTTTCCCTTTTGCTGTATCTCCCTCGGATTGATCTACCAAAAACGTCCAGTCCTCGGTGTAGTATACAACCCCTTTCTCGAACATCTCGTGAGCTTTCATCCTCCGCATCTTCGCATGGGAACAAAGCGTTCATATTGCTCACACTCATGCCTCTCTAGTACACCGGAATCGAAGGACAAGGATCATATCTCACCCGCGGTACCGGTCACCCACAAAAACTCCCCCTCGCATCTCCAAAACCCCTTTCTTCCCTCTCCAAAGCCCAAATCGGTGAATACAATCTCTCCCTCTCCGTCGTGTTGTACCCCGGTTGATCGACTTACTCTGGTGACGTAGCCGTCGAATGGGGATCCGATCGGGGCACGCCGACGATCCATGACAAGGTAGGATCGTTTTTGAAACTTGCTGGTGATAGCTCTGTGCCTGGTGGACGAATGGCACAGTCGTTACGTTCGATGGGGAGTGCGGCGTTGAACTTTTCGATGGTAGCGCAGGGGGGGTTGGATATGTATTGGTGAGTCCCATCTCTGGTATTCACAAACATGTTTGGGGAGATTGACGCGATTATTAGGGAGATTGGATGCTGGTGAGTATGCGTCGTGTCGAACGAGTGGTGGCGCTGATGTCATGATATTAATATTAGGCCGTGGGACGTCTGCGTGAGTGACAGTTTCAGATTCACTAGTTTCCTACTTGGATTGATGCGATTGATGCGACGTTGTAGGCTGGTATAGTGATCGCCCAGGAAGCAGGCGGCGTCGTTACAGGCTCGCACGACGTTTTGAACGCTGCGAGCTCGGACGTTGACCCCTTCAAAATCACGCCCGAAATCCTGACGGGTCGCAAGTACCTCGTCATCAGAGGCATTCCGGATCAGCCCAACGAGACTGGCAGGCAGGCTCAACTTCGGATTGCCAAAGAGTTTTATGCGACCGTCAACGATACTCAGGCAAAGTAAGAGCCTGAAATTTGTAGATGTTGTACGAGTCTTGTATAATACATGATACATGGAGAGAATATTGAGACAGAGTCGATGGAGTGACGCGAGTACATAGCTTCTTGTTTGTGAAAGAGTGGAAAGACTAGATCATTTAAATTCCTCGGGGAGCTGTAAGGCATATGCGTCGCTGTATAGTCTCCAGACTATGACAGTGATGGTCAGTGCAAGTGTCGGCCACCAGGTGGGTTGGCCAACGCAAAGCGCGACGACACCGTAGAGGACACCGAAATCGAAAAGATAGTCAGAGGTGGAGCCCTGAGAGTCATCAGTGGTAAAGCTGAGTATATGCGAGGGAAATCCACCGTACCATGCGTGCGAGGACCCAAAGGATAATGATCTGGGGGATCGCCGAAGGAGGGCCGGCATATTTCTACGTACTTATTAAGTGAACGTTACGGGTGATGGGAATTTCGAACGTACCGTGGCGACAGCCAAGTTGTCGAGGAAGAGGAGAAGAGAGATACCTGCGAGCGGCTTTGCGACGAAGTGGACAGCGGGTTCGTTTGCGGTGCAACGGTCGAATCCGAATGGACCGAGTACGACGAAAGCGGTGAATAGCTGGATGATCAGGTTGATGGTCGCTGCTGCGAAAGCTAACCAGAACCATTCCCAGGTCCAGAATACCGACCAAGTGGCTAAGAGGTGGTTATATGCGCGGTCAACGCGGTCGATCGGCTTTGACTCACCCAAGCATACGTTTCCGATGGCGTACCAGAGAGGATACACGATATGGCAAGACTCTGGAGGGCCAAAATCTTCATCCTCTGTGGGGAATAAAGCCTTAGCGATACGCTCGGACATCGTTGGATGCTGTACGTCTTCTCTGACGAGAAAGAGATCCCTAATGAAGACGAATTGCAGGAATACATATAGTGCAAAGAAGAGTACGATCAAGTGTGTGTTTGGTGAAAACGCATAATAGTTCTTCGTGACATTAGAGTGATGAAGGGGTCGATGAAGTAGAGGTGGACGTTCGACTCACTGCCTCTGTCACCTGTTTGATGTTTGGTGTTGCCAACGTAGCATATGTCTGCGTAGCTATGTAGATCGCAAACGACCCACAAGCGAGTGCCCGTTGTACGCTGATTCGGTAGATCTTCTCCTCGGCGTCCGACATGTTTTGAGAGAACGAGAGTAGAGGGAGACCCCTATCCAGAGCTCGACTAGTTTGGTTTTCGACGTCATCGACAGATCGATGAGTTCAATTGACTTGGGGTTTCTTCGACCGTGGGTTTCTCTCTTTCCATCAGAGTATTTCTTTCTCTTTCTTCGAACTTGAAGGACGTTGTTGCGAACCGACGTCATGACCTTGTGCCTTGCGGGACCTTGATTACGACATCTCTCTTGTTCCACATCCCAGAGTCCTCGAGTGCTACGCTCGACGTATACTGTACGACTACTGTCAGACTACTGTCCGTGATACGGAATTGACGAGCCATTGCAAGTCGAGCTTTGTGCGGCTGTCGCTGATCGGGAAGTTCTATACCTGGGAGGGCCTGGAGGGGCTGTGAGATGGTTGTGCTAGATATAGCTCCCACCTAAAAAAGATCGGACACGGCCAGGCAAGTGCGTGTGAGGCTGACGGTTGCCTCCTTCATCAGTACGCGATTTTACTCCTGCCCTCCAAAGTCCGTCCAAGAGGCGCACTCCCTTCCCCACCATGGGCCATCCGGACATGTATCGCAGACAACAGCAATCCACGAATGCTCCTTCTACCTCCTCTCCGTCCGCACCACTTACGACAGCACCAAGCACATCCTCATCTGCGCCCCAGTTCGGTATAACAGGTGGCCCCGGCTTCAACCCAAATGCAACAGCAGTCTCCAGCGTCCCTGCCAACGGTAACCCAGGCCAGATCATATTCACCCAGCCTCCTCTCCAATCCACCTCATACTACAAGATCGCTCAGGGTGAATATGTCACCTTCGGCTGGAACTTCACATACCTCGCTGTCGCTCCATCCGCCATAACCGTGCAAGCCGCTTGCGAAAACGGAAACACCTATCCAGTCGGTCCTTCAAATGGTGTCATCCCAGGAGATGCTTCGAGCGTCGTCTGGTATCCATATGGTTACCAGACTGCCAACCCCAACTTGCCTCTCGTACAAGCCAGCTACACCCTACTTATCTTCGATTCAGGCGGTCCAAGTGCAATCGCAACTCCTGGTTACCTCGAACCCAACAGCCAGCTCCGGTTCGCATTGTACACCCCACAGGCGTACACACCTTTGGCAAGCGGTACTTCTTTTTCGTTTTCATGTCATCATCCGATGTGGACTGACGGACTTTGTTTTCTGTTCAAGGTTGGACATGCGCAGGTTGTGGAGGAGCGCTCGAACAATTCAAGGCCCACCCCGCCTCAATTGCACTCCTCACCACCCTCCTCATCATCTTCCTCTCTGGGTTCACCACCTTGCGTCGAGTCTGGGACTAGGCGCATCTCTCTTTTGGAATTTCAAGGTCGACCTTTTATTGTTAGGGTTTCCAAAGACAATTTGAAACGGACTTGCATCTGGACATTGCACATACGTACTAAGGTAGATTACGTTCTTTCCCCTCATGCTGTACCAGTGGTTAGTCTGCACATCATATCACCTCCCGCATCTGTGGTATAATGTTCTCTCCTGGATACTTAAAAACTTGTTAAAGCCCTTATGTTTCACAGACATTCCCATGCAGATTGCTTGTCATACCACCCTGTTGTCGCTACAGTGGACGTGTTTTGTTCTGATAATGCATGGGTGCAATCGATGTTGACTAGACTCTTAAAGAAATGATAGGCGCTTGTGTTATGACGAGCGTGGTATATATCGTGGTTTTGACATTCTTCCGTTCTTCCTCGCAGCCTGTCATGTGCACCCCCGCGGCCCGCGCTACTCGCCTTCTTGTCTTTCCTCCGTGGTGAGTGATGAAGAAGCTCTCACGAGTTTTAACACTTCTCATGAGCAAATCCGAGTCAGAGGAATCCACTACGAGACCCGTTTCGAGCTCGTCAAGGTATCTCCTCGTGATAATCTATACGGTTCTTCTTGTTCTTCTCAATCATCAATGAGATTTCACTTATTTTCTACCAAGGCCGGAGAGACCTCTAGTGGGCCTATGTTTAGGACACCCCTTGGGGCGCTCTGATGGACTCCCACAGTCTGACGTTGATTTCACAACATTGAACCGCTGTGGCCGCTGAATACTGTGTTCATGCGTTGGTCCCTCCTACACCAACTCCCATGCTCCAATGAAACAAACGGCCACGCCTAACTTCGTCGAGGTTTCAGCCGTCTCGGGCCCCCGTTTGTTTGCCAGAACGGGGTGGTGACCGCAACTATTGGAGGGTCCCAGAATAGTTTCTCCACGCAAACCTCCTCGTTCGGGTTCGTGAAGACTCGCTCACCTTCGTTAGATCGCCTTGGCCCTCAGTAAACCCTGGTATGTGTTCCATTGAAGAGTCCCCTATCGTTATCTCGAGTTGTTACAGTCTCATCACCTTTCCAGCGTCTTTCTACCGACGGTGAACGCTCTTTTCTCAGAGCGCTGTCTATCCTTCGATTTTTCCGGGGTGACCTAAACTAATTCTATCTCCAAATGTCCCCGGAGCGCATGACACCGTTACGAAAAGTCATCGGACGTCCGGGGGACGTGCACTTCCTCCGAGCACGGAAGAGGATTCACATTTAAGCCAGTGTGTGATCAAGAAGAAACGGACACGTCCTGGCTACGTTGCCTTCTTCCCTGTCAAAACTTTTTCTCTTAGAGTCTAGAGACTTTCTTACGAATCGACGACGAACATGGCTGCTGACGTACCAACGAGTAGGAGGGCAGTGTTGCTTGCCATCTTCATTGCCTTTGGTGAGTGCTATGCTCTCTGTGACCGCCACGGGGTGACGAAACTCATATTTTGCCGGGTTCGCAGGAGGTAAGCACTTTCGATTGTTGCGGATAAGATATAGTTCGACCTTTGCGGTTAGGATTTCTGTTCGGATACGATATGGGTGTCATCTCGGTAAGTGTCTTATAGGCTTTTCTCGTTTGTGTTGTGCTTAACAATGACGGACAGGGCTGTCTTATAATGCCAGACTTCATATACCGATTCGGCGAGATGAATGCCGCCGGCCAGTACTACCTTTCGAGTACAAGACAGTCAATCATTGTCTCGTTGCTTTCCGCAGGGTAAGATTTCCGTTTCTGTCCCTCGACATAGTCCTGAGCAAAACTAATGATTTCCATAGAACGTTCTGGTGAGCTGATAGTGGGTCACTCTCCACTAACCTTGGCTTATGGGGGAAATAGTGGGGCAATTTTGCAAGCATTTACGGCTGACCGACTGGGACGTCGAGGCTCCATTCTCTTCTGGTCTGCAATATTCACCTCCGGTGTCGCCATCCAAACAGGGACAACGTATTCTCTAGCCCAACTTGTCATCGGGCGTTTCATCGCAGGACTCGGCGTCGGCTCTCTATCAGGTTCGCACTTGCGTGAATTCATGATCTCAAGCTCACTCTACTTTAACAGCCATCGTCCCGCTATACAATGGAGAGACCGCACCCAAAGCGATTCGTGGGACTATCTTGGTTATATACCAAATTCAAATCATCACTGGGTACGCGTCACATTCGTCATATCTCTACCATACGTTCATGCTTATATTTCTTTAGAATTTTCTTGAGTTATCTCTTCGAACTCGGCACTCACACGCTTAACAACTCGGGTTCGTGGCGCATTCCAGTAGGTCTGCAGATGGTATGGGGATTGATTCTCCTCTCTGGCATGTTCTTCTTGCCCGAGTCTCCGTAAGTCTCTCGGTGTCCATTCTTAAAGCTTGACTCCACTCACCTGGGGTACCTCAGTCGTCACCTGCTCGGAACTGGTAGAGCGGACGAGGCACGACGCGTCATCGCCGAATTGAACGGTGTCCCCGAAGACAATGCCTTGGTCGTCGAGATAGTTGAAGAACTCGACTTTGCTATCAAGGCTGAAAACGAAGGTGGAAAAGCGACTTGGTTGGAGTGTTTCTCTCCAAGAAACGCCATGTGGCGCCGTACGATCAATGGAATGATGCTCCAGTTTATTCAACAGCTGAATGGACAGAACTTTTATTGTGCGTTCATTTGACCCCTGATGTCGAGGGAGAACTTGGGGTTGACATGGGTTTTTTGGACAGACTATTATGGGGACACGTTCTTTGAGAGCGCTGGTGCTGGGTGAGTCTGCATAGCAGTTCGCGTCGGGATTTTGCTCATTAAAGCGCACAGTCTTTCGCCTTATGTTATCCAGACGATATTGGGTGCCGTATCCGTTGCAGGTACGCTTCCAGCATTGTACTTCATTGAGGCCTGGGGTCGCCGTAAGGTCTGTCGGTATTCATGAATCACGATAGATTTTCAGCTCACGATTCTCTCTAGTCTCTCCTCATTGGTGCATTTGCGCAAGCAGTCTGTGCCTTCATCGTAAGTCGCTCCCCACGTTGCGGCGGTCCCACACCGAATCGTGGCTCCCCTCTAGGTTGCATTCGTTGGCCACTACTGCCTTGCGGCGACTGGTACACCCGTCTCTGAGCTAACATCACGCAACAAGTCAGCAGGTGGTGTTGTGATCGCGTTTGCTGTCCTCCAAGTGTTCATCTTTGGTACGACGTGGGGTCCAACGCCTTGGGTGTACCTCGGCGAGTCTTTCCCTCTGCGCGTTCGTCCCAAGTCGATCGCTCTTGGAAGTGCGTCGAGTAAGTGTCCTACGCTCCGCTGGATGTATGCGTGGATTCTGATGATGCCACTGCGTGCGACAGACTGGTTCTGGAACTTTATGTTGTCCTTCTTCTCTCCTAGGATCGTTGTCAAGTGAGTCAAACTTTGTTTTCTTCCCCTCATTCGTCGTCGTCGTCGTCGCTGACTCGGAGCATGGATGGTGATTAGGATCGGTCCCTTGATCATGCTCGTCTTCTTTGGCATGCTCGTCGTCGGGTTTATCTATGTCTATTTCTTCATTCCAGAGACAAAGGGTATCACGCTCGAAGAGGTAAAAAAAAATCTTGCGGTCATCACAATATTCCACTCACTGACACACGCGCCTGTCGTTTAGGTCGACGAGCTGTACCGATCTGGTATTTCAGCGTGGCGCTCTGCGGAATGGAAACCTAGCGTGAAGCATTATCACGATCATCAAGAGAAGGGCACTCCAGAGTCTGCGAGTTCAACTGGGCATACTCTTTGATAGCGAGTGGTCGGAGCTGGGAAAGCAGTGGGGTTTGGGTAGAGATGACTTGTGATGATTTTTAACGCTGCGACGTTGGTACACTGTCTATTAATTTGAAAATCTGTGAAGCGGGATGATGAGGACTCGGAGTCTCGAGCTTGACGCAAGTCCCAAAGCCAAAAGTATGCAGCCTCGCTTATGCACTCGTACAAAAATGAGCATAGTTCCTACCGTGAGTGTGCAGAATCGATGCAAGGTACTACCTTCCATCTCAAGGCCGACTCAAGCACTCAAATCCGCCCTGCTAACTCGAAGGCGCTGTCTCTGCCAACCAGCTCTCCCAGTCCCTCATCGCGTCACATAGCGAACTCGAACGCGAGGACCCCTCTTCCTTGCTCTTCTCACCATCCACGCCCTCCTTCCACGAGCCATCCGACAGGCCAAACACACCCTCGACGACAGCCCGTCTCAAGAAAGGCACAAACACGCGCACATACGCCGCCCCGACGGCTCTAACGACCGCTACTTCATCCTCCTGGCCTTTCCACCCACCTGCATACCCAAGCAGTTCCTTCCCACCACGCGCCAGTCCCGCTTCGAGCGCCTCACGCACGCCACGCAGTGCACCCATCGGTGCAAGTGCTCGAAGACGGTTGAGTGCACGGAGATGGGCATTCAGGTTTACCGCGATTGGTGTGAATGCTGTCAGTTGTTGTGGGGGAACGTGTGCAGCGCTTGATGGTGGGAGGATGAGGGAGGAGAGTGTAGGTGTAGATTGGGAGGGGGATATGAGCCATTTGCTGGGAGGGGTGGGTTTGATGCTGGACGAGGGGGTGTGTTTGGAGAGCGTCGTCGACCATTCGCGTGCGGCGCCTAGTCTGAGGTCGCGAGCGAAGCCGTCCACGACAGCGGTTGTGATGAGTGGGGACAAGAGGATGCGGAAGTCCTGAAAGGAGCGTGATTGACCTGACGTCAATATACAGTCGAATTAACCATCACTTACCATCCCTATACGCGCCATCGCGGAGCTGCAGTACGCCAGCTGCGTCGCAAGTGGAGCAAGGTGGGGGTAAGCGCGTCGGAGGTACGTTTTCACCGTCGGAAGCAACAAGCCAAGCAGTGTTGATGGAAGTGTATGTTTCATCACGGGATTGGGAACAGGAGATGATGATGGAGGGCCATGAGGTTGTGATCGCTCGATAAACATGGTCGTATACTGCATAACGAGGTCATATGCGCCCTCCCGCCAAACATCAATATATTTCTTGAGGAAGCGTGAAATGTCTTCAGCTTGTCTGTCCATCTCTTTTTCACGATCCGTAGTGCTGCTTCCACTGATGCGGTCATCTTCGTCGCTGGATGTGGTGACCGACACGCCTGCATCTCTCTCCACTGTCTGGAGGGCGTTTTGGAGGCATTCGATACGTGCACTCACGAAGGCGAGAGCGAGTTCGCTCTCGGGCATGACTTGCATCCGGCGGAGGAATTGGACAGCCTTCCAGAAGGCGGGCAGCTTCCGTCCAGGTTCATGCAAGGTATTGAGCAACAATAACCGCATCGAACGCAACGATGCCGCTATCTCCGTCTGCAAAGAACTAACAAGCTGAAGGGGCGCAGCTTCCGCAGACCCTGGCCCCGACCACGTTGCATCATCAGCATCTCCGCCCTGTGATCGAATGCTAGACAACGCGGTGAGTGCCGAAGTCGCATGGCCCGCGAGTGCCAACGCCTCGGCATAGAGCCCATTACGGACACACGTGTCCATGAGGACGGGGACGTCGAGCAAATCGCGAAGTTTATCGTATTGTTCGAGAACGACGCGTGTTCGTTGACGTTCTTCGATCACATTTGGACCGCTCTTCTCGCGGAACGTGCGTGATACATCGTCGAGAGCGGGGAGCGCTTTGTCGAGGAAGATATTGAGAGAGGTATCGAGTGAGGAGAGGGAATTCAGAAGAGCTGAAGACGTATTGTGTAGAGATAGGATGGTTGGGTAGAATGTATGAGCCAAGGCGTTCAATGAAGCAGTTAGCGTATGGGATTGGGTGGAGAGCGATGTTGGGGTCGCCTGTAAGTCAGACAACGGGATGGACGGTAGACTGCCCAGATACGATGCGTTTTCAGAGTGTTCCGTCACAGTCGTGAAGGACGTGAATAGGTCCAAAAGAGTTGTGAGCTCGCCGTCCGGGACAGCGAGCTCGGAGGTCATGGTTGTAGTCGCCAGTGCGTTAGGTTAGACTTGGCGTTCGATCGACCATCAGGGGTAGGCCCAACATTTCGGTAAATCTTTGCTCACAACGATACAAGATGTCTCACTGGATTCCATCGCACATGGATAGATACAAAACAAATAATGAGTACTGTGATGAGTCGTTGCGAAATAGGGTCGAATGTTAACGAAGTAATGATATGATGTGGTGTATAAATGCAAAAATAGTGATCTCGAACGTCGAAAAGAATGCCCATTGAAGCTACAGCATGCGAACTAGAGGAAGGTAGAGCGCACAGAATGAAAGCAGATTGTAAAGGTCGCGTTTGAAAGATTGAGACGTCTTGCGGGGTGTATCGATGAATATCGGTTGCTTAACACAACCAGTTAGTAATGGGTTTACCGCGCTACATACACAAAGAAGAATACACAGTTAAAGACAGACGATCAAGAAGAGAGTATACTCACCACCATCGCGCGATGCACACGGACATCGTTCGTGATACGGAGCTCAACACCGCGGAATGCACACGTCATCTTGAGCGCGGACAGCTGTCGGTGGCTATTGCCCTTGTCCCAAAGGTTGACCGTAATGCTTTCCAATTCGTCGCGGGTCTTGACTACTTCGACAAGGGTCTGTAACGGAGTATCCTGGTCTATGCCGAACGCAAGATGCTGAATCCCCTTTGGAAGTTGACGAAAAACAACGGGAATTGTTGATGTAGATGGGCGCTCCGTCCGTAGCTGCCGAAGAGAACGGCATCGGATGACGGCGTTGGCGTGTTCTGATGTTGTACAGGAAGGGATGGCGAGTTCGTGCAAGCTTTCAGTGTGGTTCCTGGTGAGGTAATCGAGCATGTCCAAACTCGGTTCCCGGTCGAGCTCGATGGCACGCAGGCTCTGTACTTGCGAAGACGTGTGAAGAAGCCACTCGAGGAAGTCCAGCGAGGGTTCGAACTGGCAGTTCATCCTCAGCCTCGTGAGGGCACACCCGAACGGTGCCTGGGTCAACCCTGGGGAGAAATGAGGCGTCTTGCCGGTGATTGAGAGCGACCTGAGGGAGGGCCAGATATCGAGTAATTGGACGATAGACTGATCATTATCCGACCAGTTACTAAAATGTAATGAAGTGATCGATGGGCCGGTGCGAAGTAGTTCCAAGGTAGCAGATTCGAATGAGGGTGCTGGTCGCCGCATACGCTGCAAGGCAGGACTGCCGACGATATCTTTGCCTGGTTCACCACAACCATAAAGCGCAAGGTTGAGCTCGCAAAGGTTAGGACAGAGGGTGACAGCACGGGCAAAACAGGTCTGCTTCAGAGGACCAGGCTGGTTGGTGTCCAAGACAACATGCATCTGAGCGACTGAATCACCCAGGATTCTGCCGCACTCCGTGGAGCGATCGACGGCGGAAACAAACGAGTTGTACGCAGCCTGCGAGCAGAGTTGTACTCTCCTGAAGAGAAGCTTCTGCGCAGGGAGCGACCACGACTTGCAGACAAGGGAGCAAGTACGGAGGAACTCGGCGTCGACAGTGCCGTCATCGAGGCAGGATGTCTCAAGGACGTCCAGTACGACCTCGAGTGGTATCCCATGCGCAGGAACACGCGGCAATTGCGAGTTGGTAGGGAGTTTAGGGGGAAGGGGTGCGACGGTTAAGTCGAAGGATACCTCCTGTGGTTCAGCCTGAAAGACGCGTCGTGTCAGGAGGTATGTGTACGGGTGATAACGGGGGACTCACTCTCTGTGAAGGCATCCAGAATCGTAAAAAGTTGATCAGACCCATGAGTATATAGCGTTGATTATAAGGACGTTAGTAGAAGCGTTAAGGTGTGGTACAAGTATGAACACCGTTCAGACGGGGCTTGTAGAAGCCTTTGGAATCGGGGGAGGCGGCAGACGATCGAGCGGAGGACTTGATCTGAACCCATTTTATATGTCGGCGGTGGCCCATGCCAGACCCTTGACCGAATCTCAACGGAGCGGACACGGCGATTTCGCGTAAGGGCTAGATTTGGTAATACTGCCTATTATTGCCAGTCTTGTGGACCGCCAGGTCAATGACCAAAAAATCATCGAGCATAATGTGCAGTTCGGGTCGCCCAGGATAGTAAGCTTCGGATCTCCAGCTGAACCACGCTGTATTGTTCTCTCCATGTGGTTGCAAACGTCTCCCAGGATAATATGAGCGCCGGACTTCCAATGTTATCCTGTTCAGTCAGTACAAAATAAACCTCGGCTCACGATTGGTCCCATCAATCCTCGTATGTTTTGAGTCATCGCTCGATTCAAACACAATATGCCAGTGGCTGGTCAGTAGCCGCAACTCGAACCCAATGTGCACCAATTCCGCGAGATTAAAGCACTACCTTGCCTTTTGCGCTCACAACAATTGCAACACCACCCTTCTCACAGGACTGTCCCTGGCGCTGTCTCGTCAACGATTGGCTGAGAACGTTTCGATGAACGAGACATTAGCATCGTCGGCAGAACGTTCTCAAGCGAGTCATCTCGCAAGACGAATGCTTTTCTCATTCCTCGGGTCAACGACTGAAGTACTGATCTTCGGAGAAAAGCATCGTCAATTCTCCGGGAACCGACTTGGCATCGTTTCGTCCGTTTCGTCCACGGGCGACCAGTAGTCTGCAAATGATATTGAAACCTGCTTTTGACCTGTGCGATTGACAAGGTCTGGGTCGAGCAGAAGGTTTGAAACCTGTCGATGAAGACAAAAGACCGTTCTAGGAGACGATGTGACCATGAAGACGGGTTGGCCCTGACGTGAGGTCATTGTGTGCAAATTGGGCACGGGAGCGGTAGAAATGCGTCCTTCGGGCCGAATGCGGAGTAGCAACAACCGATGGCAACCGACCAACTCGAAGACTTGAGTGTTGGGAGTAGCCCCTAGTACGTCGAAAAGGTGCGGTAGATACACAGTTGTTGTATGGAAATCTGTATTCTTGCTAAGGAGCTGGGGAAGTGTTTTTCAAGGTGCAGAGTTCCAGGTCTTATTCTCGTGGCGCGGAAGTGAGGGTCCATATACGAAACCTTCCAGCAAACGAAACTATGATCCATGTGAGTTTGAGCTTGCTGCTTATCGATGGGGAATTGAGTAAGTTAGCTGATTTATCTGATGGACAAGATCGTCATCATCACCGCGGACGACGTAAAGAGTTGTCCCGAGAGCACCGGACGAAATTGTTCCAGAATGCCACCGTCTTTCTTCCATTCTTCATCGCGCGAGCCTCAACCTTGATTGAACAATGACGTTTCCCCACCTTTCCAATCCGAGACATTCCGCCATTGTCTACCGCGTCGGAGCCGTAAGCAGGCTGTATTTGTCAAGAAAGCCAAAAGCGAAGGAGTCCGGGAATAAGATGAGAGTCAGATAAGCATTATTTGGTGAAGCCGGATCACGAAATGTGCGGAGAGTGGTATCCCGGAAAGTTAGTTTTTTTGCTATTGTGTAGTGGAGCGTCGTCATTGCACTGACGTGGCGGTGAATCAATCGCCGTGACGACTGGTTCAAACATTCTTGGAACTGACAGTGCTGTGAATGGCCGGCCATCTCTGCAGCTGGCTTTGCAAAATGTTGCTGGCTTATTGTACAGACAGCGAGCTCACGTTCAAGGTTCGAGAGCCACGAAAACAAACATCGCCAATCTCAGTTGCACTGCCACAACTGTGGGCAGCTGAGTCTCCTCCAAGTCGTGGTCGTCGCTGTCCCCGTCGACAATGTCCAAATCGACCCTTTCGTCCGTCGTCTCAAGCCTGGTACGGGCCTCGATGGGCTCATCCGTATCCTCCACGGTTCCAGACCAAGACCTAGATAGACACGTCGCCGAACTCATTCTCAAAGAAGCGAAACAGAAGGCCGAGAGCTATAGCAAGTTGGGAATCGAAGCTTATCTTCCAACGGGGTACGTTACGCTGATCTATATTGTGGTGTGATGGAGTTGTGACATGGGTTTGATTGATATCCTACAGCCCGGACCCAAATGCACCCCGTCCAAACAAGCGCTTCCTGTCATCTATCATTCGGAGTACGGATGACCATAACAAGACTATTATCCGCGCACAAGCCTTTGCGGCGCAGGAGATAAAGAGGGAGAGAGAGGAGGAGGAACGGAGAGAGAGGAGGGCACGTGCAGAAGAGGCTGTAGCTGCCGAGCGCTCGCGGCGTCGCAAGAGGAGGGACGGCTATGACTCAGACGGGTGGGATAGAAGAAAAGAGAGGGATATGGAACGGTCGAGGACACACACGAGACATAGGGAAGGCGATTGGAGAAGCTCGAGGACACACACGAGACATAGGGAAAGCGATGGGAGAAGCTCGAGGAGGGAGAAGGAGGGAGACCTCAGCGAAGACGAGTATGACCGCGAGAAAGAACACAGACGGAGGAAGCGGAGACACCACTCGCCCTCGGGCTCACAAGATAGAGAAGGTGAACGCGAGCGTGATACAGACCGAGATTGGAAACACAGGAGCAGTCGTCGGCGGACACCTACGAGAAGCCGGGAAAAGGACAAGGAGGAGAACTACCATGATAAAGAGCGCAGCAGACGGAAGCACATGCGACACGAGAGTCGAGAAGACGAGAAGGCTCACAAACGTCGACGACACACGAGTCGATCTGCATCTCCTTCGCGTCACTCTCTAACCTCCAACCAAAGTCGAGCTACCTCATCGCGAAAACGCAGTCGTTCAGCAGCTCTATCAGAGGAATCGCGTTCAAAGAGAGAAAGACCGGAGCAAGAGAGTGCACCGCGTAATATATCTTCGCCCTCCCGGTCCTCACAGACTCCCATTGAAGACGATGCGATCGATGTCGACTCTCGCCGTACATCTGAGGGGAAGGCAAGAGACAGGGGAGACATCCAACCTCTTGTCAGTCCACCTCGAGTACGTTTGTCCTCTCCTTTACCCCCACCTCCACCCCGTCGCCCTCGGGGACGTCCCACGTCGCATTCATCTATCCGTTCACCTTCCTTCTCTCCACCTCCGCTGCCCCCCTCCGCTCTTCCCTCCAAAATGGACAAATACTTTGAAGATTCCTATGACCCCCGTCTCGATGTAGCTCCACTAACCGTCCCTATCGTGCCCAAGGCTGGGCTCATAAATGATTCAGAGTACGAAGCTTGGGATGCCATGCTCGAACTCCTTCGTCAACGCCGCGAGGACAAAGAGGAGAAGAAACGGTTAGAGAAGCTGGGCTTCAACACGAGCGACAAGAAGATTCCGACGTCGAAGCTCAAGCAGTATAGCGAGGGCGGTGATAGTCTCATGGACATTGAGTATAAGAAAAGAGGGAGCGTTCGGGAGTGGGATTTGGGGAAGGAGGGTTTGTAACTTGCGCGCACACGACTTGCTTATGCCATCTGTAGAACAATTGCCCTGGATACCCATTGCTATCTAATCCTGACATGGACGCTTGTCCACAGCCAAATGACCTTGACTCCGACGCGCACTTTCAACGACCCAACTCGAAGAAACACTGAATTGGTAACAACGTTTCTTTTTTTTACTCTCTGTCTGCCCCGATGGTTCTTGGCTTGACTTGGCACAGATCCCGAGCAGTAAAAGGTGGCTGAAGTCCTTCCCAACAGAACCATCTCAATTAATCATTTCCGGTATTTAAGCTTCTCCTTCTGCGGCCATGATGACCGTGATGCATCGCAGCCTGTAGACGCAGCTTCTTGAAGGGCGCCGCCGTGGTTCTCGCCGCTGACACCACAGGCTAGTGATAGTGCACTGTCGGACAGCTTTTCCGTTCACGGGGTCAGATCATGATCACCCAGGGCTTGGTGTACGGCCGCGGTCCCCATAACATCCCGTCCATCCCTTTCAGACTTTTGTCGCCTACGTTTCCAAGTGGCACAACATCAAAGTACTCATTGACACAACTTACTTCTGGTTTGCGCTTGGTGCGCAGCCACAGATTCCCGTCTACGACCCAACTCTCAACAGTGCTACCGTATTGGTTTATCAGGGGCCATTCGACCGTAAGCGGTTGGATTGTTTTAGCCTATTCAGGTTCGTTCTGTGTATCATGGCTCCATGGCTGCATGTTTGTACGGATACCGATCCATTCGAGTTGCATGGGGTGGAAATGTCAGATCTCCACACCGATGGAATGGATGACAGTGCTCCGACGGTCGAATGAAAAGAACAACCTTCGAGGTAATCTGAAGGATAAACAAACCAGAATCTACACAGGAACCACCAAATGCCACCTATCCATTCCGACTCGGACGTCTAATAGAGTACACCAAATTTACACGTATCTCCTCCGTTGGCAGCTGAGCTAGTTCACGAAAACAGAATTACTGCCCCATGATCTGGCGCATAACAAGCATCTCCTCAGCGGAAAGCTGGTCCACGTTTGCAGCAAAGTTATTGACGTTCCTCGCCGCACTATCTTTGAAGAACGTGATGATATGGTCCTATTCCACAGAAGTCAGTGCCGTTCCACCACATCGCATTTGTCCAGGAAAGACGAGGACAATATATTCACCTTGATGTCGATCTGAGAAATGGGGTCGTTCTTGAGGTCTTCATCGTCGCTTTCGTTAAAGATGTCGTCATTGTCGAAATTGGCTCCTCGGGGACCGAGCATCTCAGAGAGGAAAGTGAATTCCTCCTCTTTGAATCCTTGGTTCTGTTGTTCTTCCTCAGTCCATTCTTCGTCCTCGTCGTCACTGTCTACGATACCCTCTCCTCCGGGGAAGGAGACGGTTTCGGATTTAGAGCGTAGGTCGTGCACGAGTAGCTTGAGGGCTTTGACTGGGAACGTCACGGATGTGAATTCGAGGGGTGCTACAAGAACGAGAAAATAACAGGTGAGAACACCAATCAAATCACCGTCCCAGTCGCAAAAGAGAGAATCAAAATTGACACGCACTCGCCTTGGTCCGGGATCTCGTCATAATCACTACCACGGCAAGAGCGCGATGAAAGTCATTAAAAACCAGTCCCACGACCGAATACCAAACAATGCGAACAGACTCACCATTCTTTGTTTCCGGCTTGATGACAATATCACCCTTGACAGTTAAGTTCTGCAAACTTGGGCGGCCAGACGCATACAGCTGAGCCAGCGTGAGCGTACTGATTCTGGTTGGCCAGAAACCTTGGAACGTTTCCGCGTTTTCACACCAGGTGTGAATCAGGATGTCGAGGGCAGTTCGACCTTGAGCCGTTGTCGACTCGAGCATACTCAGTACTGTATTCGCCTGGTCGTGTAACAAAAACACAAAAGGAATGACTAGGCTTTGCAGGAATGTGGCAGTCTTCGCGGTGAGCATTCGTTCTACCATCGCCTGAAGTAGTTCGGGGAGTACGGGAAGGACAGCGTCTCCAGCTCGGCGGAGTACGTGGATGATCAGGTCACCGATCACGAGCCCACCGGATTCGTCTTCGTTTTGTAGCAGCTTGGCGATCAGCCTCAGGACATGCCCAAGGCCAGATTGACCAGAGGGATCATGCCATGATAGAATTTGAGAACAGTCCTTCCGAACGATAAGCGTGAGGCAAACGACACCGTTCTGCAAAGGTGTCAGAAGATGAGCTACAGATCAGAGTAAGCGCTTACGAACCTGTAGGACATCCCTATCCTCCGCATCTTTCAAACATGTGAACAGGTTGGGAGCGAGGAGGGTGAAGAAACCTTTTCCAAGACCGCCCTCTGGGGCTCCTTGGACGAGACTCGAAACAAGATCGATCGCTGAACCTGCAATCCAGGATTCCTCAAGCTTAGCTGCTGAGATAGCAGTGCAAAGGGTTGGCAGGGCCTGCTTTACGACAGTTTCATACACGCCTGGAGCGGGCGATTTGGCAAGTGAGGCAAGGATATCTGTGAAGATCGAAAGGAAAATGGGATCTGCCAGGGATAGAGTCAGTCTTTATACCGCTGCATCGACCAGGCTTACCTTTGCTGTTCTTTGTCCACACTTCCAGAGTAGCGAGGACAAGCGAGTTGGCCAAGTCAGTTGTAAGCCATGAAGCCTTGTCAACATCAAGCACAACTGACACCGTCCCCAGCACTAGAGACAGAGTGTCCTCGGTGGTGACGAGCAGGAAGGGCCCGAGGTCCTGAGCAATTCGAGAAACATACGGAATTAAAGCAGAATCTTCGGCCCCTTGACAGAAGCTTGAATACATCCAATCATCAGTTGGGCAAATGATTGAATATACGTAAATCCTAACTTGTGCACGGCCTTCACAGCCGAAACTTTCACGGGAATGCCGGACGAACTAGATTCGATTACGTGCATCGCCGCTTCGAGATATTGCCCTGCCATCTGCAGAGGTAGCACCTTTGCAAACTGACTTGCAAACACGAAGCCCCTGCCTTGGAGAAATGGGAAGTCTTGTCGCAAGACGAGTCAGACTAGGCAAAGGCGATAGTAGAATTTCAGCTGACCAGCTTGGCTTAGAAGGGAAGGTATGACGTTTGCGAGCAGCTGCTCGATATCGAGTGGCTTCTGGCGTCCTGATTCCTGCTCGTCTTCAATACACTCGAGGATGTCCTCGGCTTGGGATCCAACTGCTGCAAGTGAGGCTTCGAAAGGCTTCCACCTGTGGCTATCGAGTGAGTCGATTTTCAAGTATCACCTAGGTTAACTTGCCAATATTGCACTCCCGATTTTCGAGAAGCCTCGCATGAGCTTATGATTTGCTGCAGGATGTCCTGGAAAGTGGCGCAAACTTCCGCTGGCGAGCGGCCCAAGATGGTCTGCGGAATAAGATCAGTTCAGCCCGTGTAAGAGCGTAGTCCCATACATTCAGCAATCCAAATCCAGCCACGCGGACACCGTAAACTTCTGTCTCATCCTCCTCTTGTGCGACGAAAGCGTTGGCGTTCGTTGCCCACGTATCCTCCTGATCAGCCCGTCAGCAATCACAATGCCGAAAATGAGAGCAACCTACGTCTTCCGCGGTCATCTGGGAAAATTGGAAAATTGCACCAACTAGTTGGATAAGATTTTGGGGGTTACTATGTCTGTCAAGCCATTGTTTCGCCTTTCCTCCACGGACGAGATTGGAGAGGAAATCAAATATTGGGCTGATAAGATGTGGAAGTTCAACGGGCTCCTCTTCAGTCGATGGGGGGACTGATTCAGTTGCACTGATGTAAAACTTGTCATAGCTCGCAAGGACACCTTTGAGATCGGAGAGTGAGCAGTCTAGGAATGACTCCGCATATGCCTTCAACCCTCTAGGGAATGCGGTGTTAATTATGTCCAATGCCTACAGTCCCAGCGTATGTCAATGGCACAACATTGCAATAGTTTGAGCAGAGACTCACTTTGTAGACTTGGATCCTGACGGACAAACCGTCCCAACTGGGTTGATTTAGTGTATCGAAGATAGAGTGCTGCAAAGTGGCTCTGAATGTATCTAGCCATATCGGTAGGATGTTCTCAGTGGCCTCCTTCACGGCTTGCGGATGCTGCTCCTTGACCATGTAGAGTGCGGTGACACATTGACAGAAGACGGAAACACTTCGTGAACGAGTTAATGGGCTGTGTTGCTGAATACACTATGAGTTACAAAAATTTGTGAATCACTGCAGACTCACCTGTGCATCATTCAGGATCACAAGGAGGACTGGGAGGAGCTGGCGGAGCACGGGTAGAATTTGATCTTCGGTGAGGTCTGATTTGATGAACTCGGTCAATACTTGCATCGCCCCGTGAACTGAGTTGGGAGAACTGGAAGAGATGAGTTGGATAAGGCCGTTGAGCAGCTCGGGATATTCATCGGGCCAGTCACAGGAGGCAATCGAGGATAGCGCATGGGCCTGGGTATTCGGGTCAGAGCCAGAGCGATCGACATAACCATGACACGAACACTAAGTGATCTTATTTTGCGATCCGGATCCGAAAGCCCATTGAAGACATTTTGGCGAATCCGCACCTTTGTCTACATGGACATTAATCAAAGTCGGGGATGAGGTGAGCGCGTTCACCTCTACGGGGGGTGCATTCCCTTTGAACTGAGGGAAAAATGGAGACCATCGCTCGCTCACGTACTTTCTGAGGATGATGCTTGCAGAGTATTGGGCACCAATTTCAAGACGCGGCTCGGGACAAAAGATCAAAATCGACTTATCTGTCTAAGGGACACTTCCGCGTCTTGGGCCAATGCAATTTGAGAAAGCGCAAGGCCTGCCTCTGTAAACGCGTCAAGATGGCATCAGATTGAATGTCCTCGTTCGGAACGGCCTGGCTTACCTGGGTGCTGCAGCACCTCGGCAAGCTTGAGCTCTGCTGCAATTCTGATATTGACATCGGCACTGAGGGTATCTTTCAATATCTGTGGGATGTCGATCGTCGCCATGGTCGATGGTCAAGAAATGAGCGATGGCGTTCGTGTTCGCGCTCTGTCTTTATCTTGTGCTCCTCGGTGCGGCAGGTCACGTGCCCGACGGACGCGTCGCGGCAATTTCCGCGAGACAAACTCAGTGAAGGCTGGGGCAGAGTGCAAATTGAATTCCGCTCGGTCTCCTCCTTGTCTCTCACCATCATCAACACGTCCGGTAACCTTTACAGATTGTGATGGCTCCCAGGAAGAGAGTTCAGCCTCAGTTAGCCGAGGCTATTCAAGCGCCTAGTGATAACGTCAAGAAGCGCAGAGCCTCCACCCGTATCGCCAACTCGAGTTCGAGTATGGATTCGAGGAAGAGGCAACGGTTCACAGATGCCGACGGGGACGAGTCCTCTCAAGTCGAGCAAGTGAAATCTAAGAAACCCAGATGGGGCCGAGTCGTAGGCAGACTCGCCGGCCTCATGGAAATGCCCATGGATATATTCTTCGAGGTGCGCTCCTGAATGTTATTGTTATTCCTAGTGGTAACACGGTATTTTATCTTGACTCTTAGATATTTGGGCATCTCAAGCCTCTCGATGTGTTGCGCCTTGCGCGCACCACCAAGCAGTTCAGACGCTTGCTCATGCACCGTTCTGCCCTATCTATTTGGATAACCGCCCGTCAAAACGTGCCCGATTTGCCGGACTCTCCCCCTTACATGAGCGAACCGCACTTTGCGAATTTGGTATTCGATACACATTGTCATGTCGGATTTATCCATTTCTTGCATTCTACCTTGCCCCTAACTATCATGCAGGAATGTTTGGCTCCGAATATCCGATCGGTTGATTGGAGGATTGGAAGGCGTATTTGTTCCAAATGCGCCAAGGAGTGGTGAGTGTAACGTTCGGCGCGCATCTTCCCATGGTTAACCGCCGTCCAAATAGTATGGTTGATGACTATCCCGTTTTTGGTGGGGAGTCTGTGTACAAAGCAGTTCCTAGTAAATACGGCAGTAAGGGCAGAGTCGTTGCTAATCTTTCCCTGGCCTTGATTCGGACCTTTTCATAGAACGCGGACGCCCTTCTTATTACTCCAAAGATTTGCAAGAGTTCCAACAAAAGCGGGCGTCTTTTACCGACCCCGAAGAGCGCGATAGATTTGTCAAGGAGCGGCAAGCCTTGGTTATCCAAATGGAAAAGGTACGGCCCGTCGCAGATAACTGCCCGTATGGTTACTGATGATTCAGTGACTTATAGCATGGTGCTTTGCTCGAGGCTTGGGCGACTAACCAAGCCAAAGATCGTTCGGAGCAGCTTGATGACCTCAGGCGAGAAAGAAAAGAAGCGTGAGTGCAGCTGAATAGCGTTCGAGGATACAACTAATTGTTCTGCGCAGCATCATTGAGAAGTTGACGGAGCTCGGGTGGGGACCAGAAATCCAACAAATTCCTTATCGTGATGACCTATGTCATCATCGACTCGTGAAGCAACCTACTCGCTTAACTCACCGAAGTAAGTTACAAACATTATTTCTATACGTCATCTCATCTGTCGCAGTCTGGGCCAATATTCAGGGCGAAATGATCAATTATATGGAGCAAATGAAAACCCAGCGCCTTGATCGCGAACGCAAAGCCCTGATTATTTCACGTAAACGGATTGCAGTATCCATACTCCGGGCTTACAAAGTCTCGCAACTCCCCATGACGAACGTCATGCCAGAGCCGATTGACTTTTGTGCGATGCCACAGGTTTTGGAAATTCTGGAGCTCCCCACCGAAACGCAAGTGACCGAGGACACGTTTGCGCCAGTGGTTGCCACCATGGACACGCTTACCAGCGAATGGCGTAGCCGAATTCTTGGGATGCTCGTTCAAAAAGTCAAGGATTCGCTATACCCCAGGTCCAAGCTTATTCGGTCAGGCAACGCCATCGATTCCACCAGTACTGATGAGAAGTCAAGCTCGTCCTCCACCGAACCTACTGGTAAAGGAAAGGCCAAAGCTATCGAGCCCCCCCTGCCAGACGAGGCTCAGATTACCCAGGATCTCCCCCTCGCTACTACTGTTTTCAACTGCAAGTGCTGCAACCCTCGCTTTGGTATCTTCTACAGCCTGCACGACTCTGATTTCAGCTCTGATTCCGACTCAGACGATGACATTTTCGACCCGTGGGGATTTGGTCTGGCTCCCCGCCCTCGCAGAGTCAAGTCCAATCCACTTTTCTTTCCCAAGGTCATGGGGCATCGCTGCTTGACCAAACAGCATGGCTTCAACTGGGATAACCCCACTGGCGATCCCACCAAGCAATACGACTACCCCATAGGCAGTCGCTCGCGGTGGAGTTGTGTTCCTCTTCAGGTGGATGAGAAAGCTGGCAAAGTCGTCGCGAATATCGTCGAAGCGTGCGACCTAGATCCTAAAACCACGACGGCCGCCGAGATGGATCGGCTCAATCCAGAGCTGGCTTGTCTTGAATGCCTTGAGTGGTCCGACGAAGTGATGGACGAAGCTGAAGCCTCCGTCTTTGGCTGGCGCGCGGCAGTAATTCGGATGCTAGTTGCTTTTTCTACTTTCAAATTAACGTTTTACTAGGTCGTTCACAACAACCGCAATCATGCGGGAAAGGCAACTGTTCGGTGGAAACTGATTGACGAAGAACTGGAGCCGACGGTGGTCGATGTCAACCAGGAAATCAAGGCCAGCCAGGCTATCCTCTCTGCCCTTGTTTTACAAGGCACGCTTCCAGACGGCATTGACTTTGGTCCTCCCGAAGAAGCGACCTGGCTTTGTGCTCATTGCCTTGACCTTCCAAATGAGAGGGAATGTGTCGAGCTCTCCAGAGTCAAGGCCCATCTGAACGACGTGTACGCCCAGCCTAATGGTTTATTTTCTATCCAGGACTAACAATCTGGCATCCTAGGCACTCTATCTCAGATCCACAAGAAAATCATGACTACTATCAAGATTATGAAGCGCCGCAAGGTCGGAAAACACACATCCCTCGTCGAAAGGTCACGCTGTCCATGGACAGACCGGACCACGTTCCTGTTCCAGGGGAGAAGCACTTGTTTGATGACCCTTGGTGTTGCGGGTTTTCGGATGAGTATGACGAGTTTGAAGACGATTATTATGGCGATTTCTTCTAAATGGAGTGTGCTATGCACGGTCGATGGACTTCAAGTTCGGTGTAAATTATGTTTTTGGGTGCTGCGTTGATACGTTAGCCAGTTTTGCTTATACGTTACGAATCTTTTATTGGGTAAATGTGTATGCTCGCACTTAATGCCAACTATGCCAACTGAATGAATGCGGGTTGGGAAGAACAGAAATGAAGAAGCGCGATTAGTGACGATTAAACAACTAATTCGCCTTCTACGCTGCCTTGGTCAAGGCCCAGTCGAGGCAAGACTGCCTCGTAACGATCCCGATCCATTTGCTTCAGATACTTGAGTATCTTGGCTCGTTCGTGGACGAGGCTACGCAAGCCCTTACGATTCGCGACATCCTTGCGGAACTGTAACAGATGTGTCCACAAATTGCGGATCTGGCATGTCAGAAGGGCGGCTATGGAGAAGTGAGTGGTCCGAAACGGATAGCATATTGGAGTACTCGTACCTTGAACCTCCGGCCGGCCTGTGTCGTTTGACTGCTCGGGGGTCGAGAATGCTGCGATGATACGTCTGCGGTTCTCGAAAGCAAAGCCTTTCGCGTTTGCGTTCCGGAGGTCGACAAGTTTCGCGAACATGTTCGCCTTTTGCAACTCTTCCGCCATAGCCTCCTTCGTATTCTCGACCGTACTCTCGTCGAACGTTGTCGCGCCCTTCTCGGCCGCCAAGATAGGCAAAACTTCAAACATCAATTTCCTCCCCTCGCCTCCTTCAATCCCATAAGTTAGATGTGCAGGTATATTCACTTCGCCTTCCGGAAAGCGCACGACCTGGGACTGTGCATCGCTAGCGTGAAGCTCGTCCTGCGTGAGGATGGTCTTTTGAAGGTCGCATCCGATCCACTTGTCTGGTTTGTCGTACTCGGAACCGAGGACGGCGTAAAGACGGGCAGCGTCTTTGCCTTGTTTGATGTCTATCTTTTTCTGTGCCCTTGAGACCGTTTTCTTGGCCTGACGGATGGCGGTGGTATGCAGCTCTGCACGGCTCGAGGACGCGAGACAGCGTGAAGCTACGATGCGGAATGAGATGACAGAAAGATGCACGCGCGTCCGGACAACATACCCTGCGTGAAACACGTCTTGAACATCACCCAAGTTATGACAGGAAGTGCAGGACCGAGCGAGTTCCCAATTATAGGACACCGTGGGAAAAGGATCAGCCGAGCAGTATAAGAATTGAAATTTTTACTCTCTTCTTCTTCTTCTTCAAGGGAGAATGCCACGCTGCGCGATGTAGATTTCTCTACCCGTCGATGACAGTGCCAGTGACTTCGAATACGGAGTCCTGATCTCTCGAGAGCATTCACCAGCCTAGGAAGTGTCGTGTCGACGCTGATACAGGACACGGCATGTCGATATAACCTGGAACATCGTCGTCGCACTTATGTAGCGTTTTCGTATCACCTGCAAAATCATAACCTGGTTCATCTTTCCGAACTATTACCCTTGCGACAAGGCTTGCAGACCGTTGGACTCGTTTGAAGCACGCTGCGGGTACCATCGATCTAGAGGACATCAATCAAATTACGCTTGGAGTCGATCATCTACACTTCCTGCGCCTACAACTACAATCACTTTGGTTCTACCTTACACTCTTTCTCTACATCCGCAAGTAGTTTCTCCCACTTCCCACCATGCCAGGAACGAATCTTGGCCCATTCCACATCCTGATAAATCCTCTTGAACCAAAGAATGCGGGACGCGAGAATGATATCCGCATAGGAAAATGTATCTCCCATGATCCACTTTCCGTCGACTTTGTCGTACCACGTCTTCATGGTATCAAAACCCTTCTCCAGGGCTGCCAAGTGCCCATCGCGGGCTGGTCCTTCAGCAGACCATTCGTCAACTTGAGCTCCAAGCATTTGTTCCCTCGTTCTGATGAAGTACTCTGCACCGCGCTCGGTCAGAATCTGCGACGTGCGCAGGTAACATAGCCTCAAAGCTCCACCCGGAACGGCAACCCCAGCTTCGAAGGCGTTGATCAAGCCCGCAGAGTTGTTGGGGAGGATGGGTTTCTCAGGGTAGGTCTTCTCCAGGTACTCAGCGATCACCCAGGAATCGGTGAGGAGAGCACCAGTGTTGGGGTCGCCAAGAACAGGGAGCGTGTATAGCTCTGAACCATCAGGTCGTTTGTTGGGGGATGCCCCGAGCTCTTTCAGCTTGGGAGAGATATCTGGGTACTCGATCCAGACGGTCTCGAAGGGAAGTTTTTTGTAGCTCAAGACGAATCTAAAGGACATGATCAGCGGAGGGGGCAACCTAAATGACGTGTTGGCTCATACCTTGGCTTTGCAGGGTTGGGTGTCCAGTTGTTACCTGGGAGCTTGGAGGGGATGTCGTAGAGGACGAGAGGCAACATTGTGGAGTGTCGCAGTTACTGTGTCAGTTGATCTCTTCAGTGGGAGTCCGTCAGCTGGCCTTTTATCTGGTTGTCAGCTCATCGGGGATACAACTTCTGACCGTGTCACGTCCGTCGTCACCAACCTTCGGATGTTTTTCTACTCATGATCACCTGCCCGTGCTGTGTCGTCTGATGGAACTCCACAAAGGCAGCTAGATCATAGAATTATCACTAACTCAAGCTTAAGCGCTGGATTGATTACTCCCATGCAGGTGCGCATGATGAGAGAGGGCGTAAATTTGACTCGCAGAATATCAGAAGGAATTGTGCATCGAGTTCAAGTTCTTGGGGGTGTTCTCAGGGGCTAAAAATACTCAAGATGGTATCGTGGGAAAGTCTCGCGATTTGCTCGAGCGCATGTACGGGAGGACGAAGAAATCTACACCATGGCACCGACGAAACGAACGGCTGGGTCGTCTCCCAAGACCCGTTCCTCCTCCTCTAAAGATGTCTCACTCAAAAAAGTCAAAGGAGAGAACTTCTATCGCAATGCCAAGCAGGTCGCTAGAGCCAAAATGCTTACTGGCGGAAAGGCCGTCCGGGACAAGGACGGAAACATCATCAAGGCAGCTGCCTTCCAGAAAGGAGAAAATGAGACCATGCCAGGGCGTGTCCAGCCTGACCGACGGTGGTTCGGTGCGTGCTATATCGTTTGGAGATGTTTTACGATCGAATCGCTAATCATGGGTATCACTCATCAGGTAATACGAGAGTGATCTCCCAGACCGCGCTCGATCACTTTAGAACGAGTTTGTCCACCAAAAAGGATGACCCGTACTCAGTCCTCTTGCGCCGAAACAAACTCCCTATGGCACTGCTCGACGACGCAGCTAACCCAAATATTCGCAAAGTGAGTCTTGATCATGGACTATGCGCACGTCGTAATTAATACGTAACCTGGCTAGCGATCACACATCGTAGAGACCGAACCGTTCACTGAGACATTTGGGCCCAAAGCCCAGCGAAAGAAACCAAGACTGAACGTCGGAACGTTCGAAGAACTCGGTAAACTTGGAGCGGCGGCTGCAGAGGAAGCTGAACGGACTGATGTACCTGTTGAGGGACCTTCGGGTTCGTGCAACTGTATTTTTACTTCTCATTTCTTTCATTGACGATACGCTCAGGGGAACCACAAGAAGTCCTAGTTGGAGATTTCCAACCTGTGCATGCCGACTACATCGAGCCTATCTTTGCAAAGGGAACATCACGGCGTATATATGGAGAACTCTATAAAGTGATAGATTCTTCGGACGTCATCTTGCACATTCTGGATGCTCGCGATCCCCTCGGGACAATGTGTGAGTCTGTGCTAGAATATTTGAAGAAAGAAAAGGCACACAAGCAGGTCGTCCTTGTTATCAACAAGTGCGACTTGGTGCCCAACTGGGTAACAGTAAGTGTTCACGTGTTTGATATGCAGCGGGTGGTCCATCTAACATCTGGCAGGCAAGATACATACAACATCTTACCCCGAGATACCCCACGATTGCGTTCCACGCATCACCCAACCACTCATTTGGCAAGGGTTCTCTCATACAACTCCTTCGCCAATTCTCGCAGCTTCATTCGGACAAGAAGCAAATTTCTGTAGGCTTTGTAGGATACCCCAACGTCGGGAAGAGTAGTGTAATAAATACCCTCAAAAGTGGCAAAGTCTGTCGCGTTGCACCTGTACCAGGTGAAACCAAGGTCCATCCCTTTCTCAATACCATCGTTATGTGACTGACCCGCCTTCTCCTAGGTCTGGCAATATATCACGCTAACAAAGCGGATCTATCTCATCGACTGCCCTGGCATCGTCCCCACATCTGCGCACAACTCGGAAACCTCCACAGTTCTCAAGGGTGTCGTCCGCGTCGAAGCCCTCCCAAGCCCTTCGGAACACATACCCGCGCTTATGCAGCGCGTCAAACCGCTGTATCTATCCCGCACATATGACGTTCCTCTTCCAGATCCAAACGACCCGACTCATGGGTGGGTGCCCGAAGATTTGTTGAATACACTCGCAAAGAAGAAGGGCCGCCTTCTCAAAGGCGGAGAACCCGACGTGGATGGCGTTGCCAAAATTATTCTGACCGATTGGGTCAGGGGCCGCATACCATTTTTCGTTCCTCCTCCTGAGCGACCTGAGGAACTAAACAAGGCCGAGGCGAAATTAAAGGCGAAGGACAAGGGTAAGGGTAGGGCAAAAGCACAGGAAACAGAAGAGGAAAAGGCGGTTGTGGGCGTCAAGCAAAACCTCAAGTCGATCATACAAAAGAATACGTTCCTCGCCGAAGACATAAAGCCGTTGGAGGATGATGGTGGTGCCGAGGGAGAGATCGTACCGGACGATGGGTCTCTAGATGAGAGCCCAGAGGGATCGGAGGACGCGACCGATGCTGGTGTTGATGAGTTGTCATGGAACGACGTGTTCAAGGAGCAGGCCGATCCAATTTTGGGTGGTAACAAAGCCCCCAAGGCAGTCAAGCAATCCGTTGGCAATGGTAAGGTTCCTGGCATCGCAATGTGGTTGATCTTACCTTCTGGCGGTAGAGGACATTCCTTCAGACGAAGAATCGCCTGCGCGTCCCACGAAAGAGGCCCGAATGAAGACCAACAAAGTACACTATCACTTTTATCTCATTTTACGTTCTCTTGCTCACGTTTATGCAGAAAAAGGCCGAAAACTTTTACACGAAAGGGAACGTCAAGAACAAAAACCGCGCCAAGGCAGCATTGCTCAAGTCGCTACCTGTTGGCAAGAAAAACGAGGGACGGAAGCGGCGCTAAGATACATCGCTGTTACTCGCTGTATCTACGACCATTCTGGACGTTGTCCTGAATCCACTGCTGAACGCTTCATTGATGACCGACTGCTGCGCAAAAATATAGTAAGGTGCACACTGCATTCGCATGCGTTGACCGCATTTTCGCCGAGCGACCATCACACGTTTCCAAAGTTCAGCTTCACGAGCTCATCATATCTCAGAGGAGATAATCAGATTTCCCACGGCGATTGTGCGTATAAGATTGCATCCGCCAAATATCCACCTCGCATCTCTGCTACCTCGACCATGTCCGTCACAAAAGTACACGCGCGCCAGGTCAGCCAAACCTGCGTACATGTGTGCAGAGACTCACCGTGAAGCGTTCTTGTCCAGATTTTCGACTCTCGCGGAAACCCAACCGTCGAGGTCGACCTCTACACCGCGAAGGGTAATCACACCCAGACATATGCATATATCGAACCCAACTTATGATTCTGACAGGGCGTTTCCGTGCTGCTGTCCCTTCCGGTGCATCCACCGGTGTGCACGAGGCCCTCGAGCTCCGCGATGGTGACAAGTCTGCCTACGTCGGCAAGGGTGAGTTTTTCTAGGATCGCGTCTCGTATCACGCGTTCATGCCTCTTTTTATCAGGTGTTTCCAAGGCTGTCGCGAACATCAATGCCGTCCTCGGCCCTGAGCTGATCAAGTCTGGCCTCAAGGTCACACAGCAGAAGGAAATCGACGATTTCCTGATCAAGCTTGACGGCACTGCTAACAAGGGCAAGTACGGTGCCAACGCCATTCTCGGCGTCTCTATCGCCGTCGTCGAGGCTGGTGCAGCTGAGAAGGGTGTTCCCGTGTACCAGCACCTCGCTGAACTCGCTGGTGTCAAGCCACCCTATGTTATGCCCTGCCCAGCTTTCAACGTCATCAACGGTGGCTCGCATGCTGGCAACAAGCTCGCGTTCCAGGAGTTCATGCTTCTTCCCACCGGTGCCTCTGACTTCACTGAGGCCATGAAAATTGGTACGGAGACCTACCACACCTTGAAGAAGGTTATCAGTGCCAAGTACGGTATTGACGGTCAGGATTTGTGTACATTCCTTTGCTTCTTTCGCTGACTGACGCGACTTTCCCCTATCAGCCGTCAATGTTGGTGATGAGGGAGGATTCGCTCCTAACGTCTCTGGTGCTGATGAGTCTCTCGAACTTCTGAGCGAGGCTATCAAGCTGGCTGGTTACGAGGGCAAGATCAAGATCGCCCTTGATGTTGCATCGTCCGAGTTCTACAAGGACGGCAAGTACGACCTGGATTTCAAGAACCCTAACTCCGACCCCCAGAAGTGGATCTCCGGAACCGAGCTCGCTGATCTCTACATCAGCTACGTCGCCAAGTACCCAATCGTTTCCATCGAAGACCCCTTTGACCAAGATGACTGGGAGGCATGGACCCACTTCACCAAGGAGTGTCAGGTTCAGATTGTCGGTGACGACTTGACCGTCACCAATCCTTCGCGCATCAAGACTGCTATTGAGAAAAAAGCTTGCAATGGTTTGCTCCTCAAGGTTGGTTGATTATCAGCTCAGCCGAGCGAGGAGAAGCTGATAGTTTACCCCTCAGATCAACCAAATCGGAACCATCTCTGAGTCCATCCAAGCGTACGGTTTACCTTTCTAGAATTCCGATGTATGCGCTCACTGTGTCTTTCAGTGCGCAACTCTCTCAGTCCGATGGCTGGGGTGTCATGGTCTCCCACCGCAGTGGTGAGACTGAGAACACCATCATCGCTGATCTCGTTGTTGCTCTTGGTACTGGTCAGATCAAGACTGGTGCACCTGCACGGAGCGAGCGTGTCGCTAAATACAACGCCTTGTTGCGCATCGAGTAAGTCTGATTGGCTTCCTTCTTTGAATATGCTGATTTGCCTTCGTAGGGACGAACTCCAAGGCACTGGTGTGATTTACGCCGGTGACAAGGGACTGTCTGCTGGCCTCAATGCTCCCGCCCTTCTTAAGAAGTAAAAAAATGTGGACTCGATAGTCAGCTTACGACCGAGAGAAGTTGCTGAAGCTTGTTGTACGATCCATTCTTAGACAATTGTATTGGTGTGCTCATTGTACACTGACGAATTTCAATCTCGAGGCGAATGCAAACGTTCCACGTCTACTAACCTGTGATTGACGCGATGCACGTTCATCGACGCCTTCTCGGGAGAGACAAACACTTGAGATAGTAAATGGGAACGATCACGTGCCGATCAATTAGTTGTGCCTGCGCCGTGCTCACTGTCAAAGTGCAGCGCTTTTGTCCTGTGAAATTTGTCTCAAAATAATCGCTGTGAGTCCTCAGCAAGCCCTCCTTGGTATATTTAATAAGCAGCGCCGCATCCCACCCATCCCACCCTCAGCCATCCTTGGTGAGTTAGCCCCTCGGCTCGCGCTCAGGTCTTCCCGCGCCCGAGCCTGAGTCAGACCACGCCATATCTGAATCAACTATTTAAGAGCAACACCATGCCTCCTCTCGTTCTCTCTCATGTCTACCACATCATCTACCAAATCCTCCCACTCTTCTCATGACGCACTGAGCGCTACCCGCCTCAACGTCGAAGGCGCCGCTACCAAGGAAGTGCGCGCCCATGAACATGCTCTTCACCGTACCAAGGAGCGGCGAGGGCACGCGGTTATGAAGGAGCGTAAGGAGAAGGTTGCAGCTGCGAGGGTGTTGGGGTTGAAGGTCTCCTCCCATGGAACAAAGCTCGTCCGAAAGTTGAGCATGGAGAGTTGGGATGGCGATGATCCTGAAGTACGGACCGGGTCGAACGCGGCACTCATTGACACGTCAGCTGTGTCTGGGCCAGTACAAGCGGAGGAACGCCAAACTAACAGGAGCTCGTTCATGACGTTGACGTTGGGCGATCTTATCTCGAAGCCTCGTAAGATCAAGGGCCCGGGGAAGCGTAAGTGCTTTCACCTTCAAGGGTCGCTTATCTGAACGACGCCGCCTTTGTAGATCTCGACTTCGAAGTCATCCCTCCGATTCGGCACGTCATCGCTCTGGACGACGCCGAGACTGACGAACCTTGGGAATATATCACACGTGCTAGCTTGAACGATGGGTCTGCCTGGAAGGGCAAGTCGTATGCGCAAGCTGTCGCTAGTGCGATGTAGAAGGCTCCTCTCCTCCCCATGCGCACGGAGATGATGGATATCTTATTACCGATTTCAAACGACTCTCCTTCAGTTTTAGATCCATTCGCTATAACCACATACATACTAACGTTCATAATTTGCCTAGCCTCTTATAGTGTTTGGACAGTCAGCTTTGCGTTAATCCATGATTGGTTTCGTTTCATCGACGGATACGCCGCACACGATTAGGGTGAAGTTGGCTGGCCTGTCTGATTCATATCCGCTGTCAACTCATCAAGAGCGCGAATGAACAATGAACGTTTGAACAACGAATGCGGTAAGAGCGCCGGATATCATTTCACACCTGCTCGGTGGCGGAATAGCCAATGAGCCTGCTGCGCATAGAATCACATCCGCTTAATTTATTAAATATTCAGGAAAGCCACCGATCTATCGCTACAAAGCGAAGGGGCAGCAGAAATAAACCCAGCGTTCATGAGAACCTTGCTGGCATCGTGGGCATAAAGATCGGAAGGGGGTGTGCCTAGCATGAATAGTTTATGAATCATTTTCCCGAAAGAAATAGGAGAGTCAAACGTACCTCTGTATTGAAGACATATCCTAAGGATAATTCAAAGTGGTTAGACAGTGAAGGATTCTACGTTAGGGAACATACCATTCAATGGAAGAACGCTAGCATCCGAAAATAGCAGGTACAAATACTTAAGGGTCTCGCTCTACAAATTCGAATTGGTTAGGAACAAGGAACCGATCCGACACGAAGGGGCTTACCAGCATGAACGTCTCCATCTTGTCCTCCTGCACAACAGGAACCTCTTCCACGTTCCTCACACTGACATAGCCACCTGTGGGAGCGCGGCAGTGTTTTTCGATCGCTTGAAAGATAGCCCAGCCCTGATCGCGGTACCAAGTATCACCCGTTAGTCGGAAGGCGATGAAGAGGGATTCGACCGTTTCTGGACTGTAAAACTCGAATGAATACCATCATTTTTGGCAAGGCTTGAAGGCTTACCGCAAGATATATCTTGCGTCAAGGGAAGGTGCCTGCCCAGGACTGTCAAGATTTTTGAAATTATAGAGTCAAGTCTACCGGTAAAACTGTTCGGGGAATTGTCTCCTCACCGAGATCCCTTGATGTACCAGTCAGTCCTATTTGCCCAGTCGTTCACGCCGTCTCCCGGCACATGGAAATGTACGATTTCGGGAGAAAGTCCGCTGCAGATATTAGGTATGCATATGGGCATTAGGCAACCAGGAAAGCATAACTTACGTTTTTGTCTCGTGAGTTGCCATGCATGTTTTGATAAGTTCAACACCCGTGTGCCAATCGCGCTTAGCCTGCTCAGAGAGCTCGCCGGGGACCGGAGGGACAGAAACGTGGTCCACAAGGGCCCCTGCAGTAGTCGCTCCCAGCATAAGCGACCCACCTAAGAAACAAACAAGATGATCCTGCTTGGGATCCAGCTGCCAGTTCCTGTCAAAATAACGATGTGAAGATCCAAAGAATTATAGGAGTTCTTTGTGCACGAACATGTCTCCTCCACGCGGAGTGAGCTCTGCAGTATATAGAAGCTGTCCGGAAACACTGGTTTTCACGAGTTGATCATGAATTCCCGTCATCGCATGGTCGTACATCTACAGCGTGTATGAACATCCCAACAGGCATCGATGACTTCCGGAAGCTTACTTCACGGTAGACGTCTTCCGTTTGGTTCTAAGGCATGCCTTCAGAAAAGGTCAACGATAAATTTTCGGAAACTCACAGTTTGAAGGTACTGTTTTCTGTGGGAAACGAGTAAACACTGGACTGAACGAAACTCAGCCTAGGTACTCACAATAAGTACTCGTAGTAAGAGTCTCCACGGGAGCCAAGGCGGATAGATGAGATCCGATAACGACCATCTTTGGGGCTACACAAAACAAAGTGATGAGAGATAATTATACAGTATTATTTATGGCCACGTACTCGACGAAGATGGGTACAAGACCGTGCGGGAGTCTCGCAGCTTTGAGGACGGCCATGACCTAAAGATGTTGATGAACACGGACAGTGAGTTCATGATAGATAAAATTGGCCGTACCGCTTCGGACTTCTCCCAGTAGATATCCTCGTCTGTTAGGTACGAGAGATAGCGAAATTCAAGCTGCAACGTCGCAGCTTCCGCAGTACTGATGAGACCGTTGTTATCACGGTCAGGTACACCTTCCCGACGATGGAGGTTGACGGAAGAGAGTGGAAGACCAGAAGGGGTATCAAAGACAGGTATCATACGGTCTCCGAGTTCTTTTGCTTTCTCGAGAAAGATGGGGTCCTGATCTGAAAGGTGATATGCAGCCAGCAATCCACCCAACACGCGGATTGTTGTCTAATATGGCGCATACATGTTACTCATATACCTTGCATTCCCAAGTATTCAACAAGCTTACCTCGAACGTGCTGAAGTCTGCATCACGATCAAAGGACAGACGGTTCTGTATCCAGGATCTTGCCCTCTGATACTCGTCTTGCAAACCCATGATGAGCATTGTATCAATTGAGTCGGCAACGGTATAACCAATGCCCCCAGCCTTTGTGAGGTTCGCGCCAGTGTTGGTCAAAGGATGATATTCATCGTCGCCCATAGCATCGCGCTCTGAGATGGTCAGCGAGGAAAGTCGTCATATAATGACATCATACCATACGCCGACCAAGCATGCTAGAGGTCGAGATGATAAGAAATATAAACGCGCATTCAAAAGGGACGTACTTTGAAGGCCTCCACCACCGCGTCAAGCTTTGATTCGTCTGCTGCGAATGTCGGAACAACCCCAAGTCTGACTCCACGTATATGAGATTCAGTTTCACGAACGCCGCCACGTAACTGTGCCAATATCCACGTCAGAAACGGAGCATGTCAGTTTTCATGTTTCATCCACCTGATACAGAACGAATATTGATGCAACAACAACCAGACCAAGAAGCTTTCGAAAGGATGCACGAGTCTTCAAGTTCATGGCCTGCAGTAAACCATGCTACGATTATTGCACACGGCAAAGGTTCCTCGAGTAGTCTTACCTTTGGAGCGTCTTCGTCGTCTGTTCGAGAGGTGGAGGATGACTTCCTGTGGCGTATTTGCGAGTCTGCCATGCCTAAGTACCTGGCGTAACCGGAGTGGAAGTGACTAACGTTAGATGGACCAAAAAAGGGAATATCATACGTACTTCTGATCATTGTCCCCCCCTAATGCACGTTAATGGGTGAGTGGATTTCGTCGTTCTCGCGAGCCGTCGAACCTGAACGGTGAATAGCAAAAACGATGACGGTACAAGACTCGCTTCAACATGGTTACCCATCGTGTTGGTCCGTTCAGTTCAACTTTGAAGAATCGTATGGCGGCCAGAATTGACAAAAAGCATCACGACTGTCTATCTCAGAGTCGTAGTAAATAATACGGTAGTATGAATGGGTGAAGTTAGCGTCTCTGCCTTGTCGTGAGAGTGACTGCTCCTTCCGACGTACTCCTTGGGAATGTGTTGACGCGGGCATCATTAGACTTTTCTGACCCAGGAAGGGCTGTAGCCTGGCCGCTCGGCCTGTCGGCATGCTCCTGCCGAGTTGGCTGTGGAGAACGACCCTTGTTCCGAGCGCCCTTATCCTCTGCAACTCCAGTTGAGAGAGACCTACGCACACGGTACGTTTTGTCCAAGTCTGCCAACCAATTCGCTCGAATTGACTGCTTGCGAATCATCTACCAGCCAAACCAACATGGCTATTGAATTAACCCCTTTGCCATGGCCTGTCTCCGCGGATCCATCCACCTTCGATGACAAGTTTGGTCGCGAGGTGAAGGGTGTTAACCCTGGAGAGCTCGCGCCAGCTCAGTTTGCTGAGATTCGCGACGCGCTCTACAAGGTTAGCAGCTCCATCTTAATCTCCCCGAGCCCAACGTTTTAATTAGCGTAACCGCATGGCTCTACCCAGCATGGCGCTCTTCTTTTTCGCAACGTCACTCTGACGCCAGAACAACAGTATGCACTCACCAAGGTAAATTACTCACTAGTCTCCATACTACCTCCAGAGTGCTCATCAACTTGCGCCCATCACGCCCCAGGCATTCGATCCGGCATCCGAGTCGTATGGACATGGAACCAACAAAACGGAGTCCACGAAAAAGTCTATTCTTCATCCGGACCTCAAGACCATTCCTCGTGTACCCCAAGTGCAGCTCATTGGCAATGGTATTGTGACCGATCACGAAGGTCTCGCCACCGCCACTCTCAAGCACCCATCCCATACGACATTTCACAAGACCCGCGTATCCGAGGAGGATGAAGCCAAGGGTTACACCCGCTTCTACCGATGGCACATCGACGCAGCTCTATACGATTATAACCCACCTCACGTGACCACGCTTTATGGTATCACGGTGCCTAAAGGTGATCGTCAGACCGTTAGGTATGACGATGGAACCGGAGATGAGCTTTCCGTACCACTCGGTACCACAGCGTTCGTCTCGGGGAAGATCATGTTCGAGCTTCTGCCACCAGAACTCAAGAGTCTGGCAGTTAGAACATCTGTGCGGTATGCACCACATCCTTACGTCTGGATGGCTACCGCTCGCGCTATGCCCACCGGCTTGGGAATCGAGAACGAAGGCTTCGAGCTTCCTCTGGAAGAACTGCCCGATTGGGAAGAGTCCAAGGTCCAAACTTTCCCTATGGTAAGCCGAGCCATGCCAACTAGAGAGTGATATCGCTGAAACATACCTCTTTGCGGTAGCTATGGAAAAACCCTGTCACCGGAGAGCTCCACTTCCAGGTCCACCCCTGTGGGGCCCAGGAACTCATCGTCAAGCCTCTCCCTGCAGGCGCAAACCGCGAGGGTGCTCTCCACCCAGACGGTGCACACATCAAAGATCTCGGTGAGGTCCGCGCGCTCCTCTACAAGATGCAAAGGCCTGCGATTGCGCCTCCGGTAAGTATGACAACCTCACACGTTCCTATGGCAAGAACGCAGCTCACTCATCCACACAGCTCGTGTACCCACATGATTGGCAAGCGAATGACCTCGTTCTATTTCATAACCGAGGACTCTTGCACACCGTCGTCGGTGCCTTTAGACCTGACCAAGTCCGCGCTTTCCACCAATGCAACCTCGCTGCGTCCGATGTTCCCGCTGGACCTACCGAAGATGACGTTCGCAAGTGGGCCTAGATCTGATGGTGTCCCTCCCTCCCTTCGAACCATCGCGACTGCCACGTGTGTGGGCGCGTCAGTCTTATGGAAGCCGTCGATAAATCGCATGTCCTTTTAGTGGAAATTTGTAGGCTATTAACATCCTGCGGGATGGAACGACGACGTATTACTTGCCTTTCCTAGTCACACTGATCATGAATTTGTATTGTGGATTGATTGTGGAGGTACCACTTTGCTTGTTAACGTTGGAAGTCTTGTTACTGCAAGTGAAGAGAAGAAGATAATATTCCACCCAGATTTCCGATCGATACCCAACGCAAGAACGCGACACGCACTGCTCTGACATGTTTTTCAACTCGATTAATGCCGTTTCGAAATTTCATCGTTTCAACCCAGATCATTCTGGTGGTTCCCGAGTCCAAGATCGTGCGCCATGATCAAACGCGTTTCATGAACTTCATGACGGAGTTTTCTCATTTCCGAACAGTACTACTTAGTAGTGTCCAGAATATTCTGTATTACAACATTCCAGGTATAGCAGACCGTATCCGACCAAGAAAGTGAAGGACGCCAAGTGGGAGGCCAAGTGGGGGGGAGGCCATCGACTAACTGCCGAAGTTCGTGATTAGCTGAAAAGTAAGTAGCGTGAAGAAAACTGGCCGATATCAAGTATCACCGGGAAAGAAACTCAGCAGAGCAGTATGAAAGAGGAAAGAAATTACTATGGCACATAGAAAACGGCCCAGGCTAAGCACCGAGGCAGGAAAGGCTAACCAAACAACAGAAGCCATCCATAAGAAAGAGAATTATGATCAAACAGAATGACGGCGCGAACCAGACGGACATGGACGGGGTCTCACGGAACAATCAGAAAAAAAAGAAGATTCAACGACGTTGAAGATGATCAACATATTCAAAAATAGTTAATTATCTATCCTGAGGGTAGGCTGTGGACTCGATGCTCGTGCTGAGTCAGTCTTGTGACTGAACAGACACGGCAGACGGGGGAGGGGATGGCGCTGCAGATGGTATACCAGTCGAGCGTTCATCTGCCTCCGCTTCCGCTTGGGAAGCACTGGGTTCGGAGTCACGACTCGAGACCACCTCGATATTTGCTTGGATGCCTCCTTCGTTTGGCATATGCTCGTCACGGGCACTACTGGTGACAGTCTTGCTCATGACGTCGCCGTTCATTTGCTCAGACTGCCCTGCTTCTCGGACGGAGTATGCCGAGTCTCGGAAAGACTGTTTACCGAGATCACGGGAGAAGCTATACAATGAACGGATACCGTGGCCCCGGTCGTGGCTGCCTCGCGCTTCGACATCGGTGTCTGTCTCGGGTTCGCCGTCGCTTTCATCAATGGCAGTGCGGAGAGAAGAAACGGCAATATTGGTGTTGTTCATGAACCCGGCAACTGCTGGGCTATGATAGGTTGGGGCAAGCGAAGTGAGGGGGGGCATTGAATATGTCCGAGGCAGGGGAAGCGGGAGGCCACGTCCTGGAACTCGCGACGCAGCCAGACGATCGGCTGGGATGGGTGGCGTCGACGCGGCGGATTTAGTCTTGCGAAGCGGTCGAGTGGCGCGACGTGGTGTGTTGCCAGTTTTCGAGGACGCACGTTGTGGTGTCGATGAACTCTCTCCAGCCACAGTATCATCACCGGCAGCACCTGAGGCTGAGTCTACGGATGTCTGGGAAGAATTGTCACCCTTGTGTACGCGCAAATGCTGAAGGAGATTATCGTTGCGGTTGAAACGTTTATCACAAGAAGGGTGAGGGCATTTAAAGGCTAATCAGAACAAATTAGCTCGTGGAGTCGCTGAAGATGAGCGTAAACGATCGGGCTTACGTTTCTCGTGTGTGTGGATAGATCTGATGTGCCTCTTTAAATGCTCGCCACGGCTGAAACATTTGCCACAATCCTGCACTTTGCACACATAGACTCTTCCCTTTTTGCCCTCTACGGTCTCGCCTTCTGGGGCTGTATCCACAGCCGTCGGTACGCGTCGGCCACGGCTCTTCTTTGTTAAATTCGGAACTGGGACAGGAGGGGCGGTGCGTATTCGTGGACCACGTCGCTCCGCGGTAAATGAGCTAGATGAAGCATCCAAGAAAGTATATTCTCCAGCGGGGGGTGAAATGGATGGCAGGGTAGGTGTAGCTTCTATCAGTGGTGGTTGTTCGGCATCATCAACCAGGGTCGTAGAGGACGAAGTTGGAACCAAAGGAGGCGGCTCCATCCTAGGCATCTTTGCCAGTTGATATGAGGTATCCTGATCACCATCTTCGTCGGTTTCTTCGTCCACTGCCCTCGCATCAAAGGCTCGTTTCAGGGTTGCCAGGCTCTGTTGTTGTGATTGTGGCTCTTCGTCCGAATCGGATTCTCTTCCGTATTTACCCCAGCGTACTGTCGGACGACCGGTAGTTTGCGATCGCGTAATTCTTCGGGCGCTTGATGCAGATTCTGGAGGTGAAGCGGGTTGTTCAACCTGAAGAAAGGGGTAAGCGGTAATCCGAGGGTTCGGCGTTATCCTGGTTAGGGACTGGGAGGATAAAGGGTAAAAGTCTGCCAACCATTTTCTGCGGTGTATTGATGTCAATAAGGGTGGGTTCTTCGAAAAGGATGCTCTGTGGGGCCCCATTCGTGGTTTTTATGGCTTCTTGAGGTCCTTCCATTGTTTTTACACGGCCTGATGGGAGAATCAAAACAAGCGACTTTTTAGCGGCTACTAGAGGCAAACCTGGCGAGAAAGACAGGCCAATAGTTGGCACAAGAAAGATGTACGGTGCGGACAACGACGAGGACGAGTTTTTAAGAGACAAACGAAGGACTGAGGCGAATTGAGCAGCGATGTGTTGATTGTCGGAGCCCCTGTCCAAGCGGACGGACAGGGAAAAAAACAAGATCAAACGACCACGTGTCCACGGCGGAGTCCATAAACAATGACTAAGCAGGTCCATGGACCAATTGCTGCGAACCCCCCGATACCCCACAAACCAAGCCACAACTTCGCAAGTAAATCCATCTCGACAGTTCATACACGTTCATTCAGCTGTGAAGCAGCAGACCCGAGGAAATGATCAGACTGGCTCTGTCGGCGAACACGTTTCATCCTCGTGAGTTGTACATGGCTTACCAGATTTACCGTGATAGGGATCCTCTGCTCTCTTGCGGCACTCTTGTAATTTGAGCGCCTCTCCGCAGATACAGCTTTGGGTCAACCCGACCCACACTCGTGGCTCTCTACCGTCTTTGCATCCCTCGGTCTGTCTTCCTTCGGCATTCGCGCCGGACACGTCGTGAATACGCTCGGTGGTGTTCCATACCTGCACTCTCCCTTGCTTTATTCGGTTCCTGCCCTCCATTCTTGTAGCGCTCTCCTTCTCCTTCAGCTGCGCAATACTCCACTGCGTCGCCATCGAGCTCAGTCTGATGGCACGCCACCGAACGTTCAGATCCCGATTTCTGGAAGCACATCGACCTTCCATGCCAGCTGTTATATTCGTAATTCGGATCACTGGTCACAATTAGCCCCGTTTTTTCAGTTAGCCCGTCTCTGACCGTCGTCGTCGTCCTTTCGCTTGTCCAAGTGCATATCGAGATTATGATCATGGACCACACGAGGCGGCAACCGGCATCCTTACCACCAATATTCGGGTTCGTTGTTTCTTTCATATCCCAAGTCTCTCCTTGCGTCGAGTTATTGTATACCACAATCGCGAGGAACTAAAAATAACTATGGAAGCTGTTTCGGCGAGAAGACACAGACCTCGGATGGCACAGCGTGGCCGTAGGACAAAGTCAACCTTGCAATTCAAGGTACTCCACAGATCCGCGGCAGGACCTGATAAGGTATGTCAGTATTCTCATGGTCAGGAAATTATTAACCCCGATGGAGCGATTACCGGGTTGACATGGCCGCAGAGACCACACAACTGTGCATTTCACCGTCCCGCTTTCCTCTTCCGCACATCATGCCTGCTTTGGCACTATCGTAAGGCTATCTTAGGATCCCTGAGCTGGACTCTAGAGTATTCCTCAAGGTCTTCATGTATGATTAATTATTCCACCTCCCTTCTACCTTCATTTTGAGCGATACCTTCCAGTTTTTCCAGCCGTTCTCCAACGGAGTGTTCCGGCACATTGACACCTCGATATTCCCAACAAGATCTCGCCTTATCACGAAGCATTCGATGTGTATCCCGCTGTTTGTATAGCCAATCCACGGAGGAACCCGTGTGGCCCCAATCGGACGCTTTGTAAAACATGAACGTTTGTGTTTGTGTTTTTGAGATTGTAAGTATGGTAAGTTTGGGTGGTTGAATAATGACTAGTACGCGATAGAGCTTCAGCTCATCGACAAGGTTTGGCTACTACGCCAAGTGATCGGACTACTCCACAACCCCCGGCATTTTGCTTTTGAGGGTGAAAGTGAAGGTCTCGAGCGCAGGAACGTGTGCCGGACTTGCCTATTTCTTCCTTTACCCAGAGTTGGATCCTCACTACTTCGATCAGTCACACCTCGAGGTTTACCCGTGCTGGCCACGTGCATACACTACCTACCGAATTTGCAATCATTCTTGTCCTGATGTGAAGCTGACTGGTCCCAAAAAATACAACAGAATCCTGCCATTCAGGCCAGCGTTGGTGTTACGGAGACTGCTAGATGCTTCCAGTATCTAGTCATCATCCTGATCAATCATCAACCGGTACATGACCGAAAAAGGGATTTCACAATGCACAGGACGTGGAGCTTGAGCAGACCAGGTCAGATGAAACTAGGATGAATGTCATTCATTCGTTTCAAGACCTAGCCAACTGAGGACAGTGGCCCAAGCTCAAACTTCACTTCTGTAAGGAGTCGCTCCGCAGTGGTTCCGACTGTTGGTTGCCACCTGCCTGTTCCGTTGAGTTCAATTCATTCATCGTTCTCCATGCAGGCAGCTGATGAGGGTTCTGCTTCCGGCGGTCACTTACGTCTATGTGGTTCGCTCCCGCGTTCAACGGCCGGTCGATAACTGACAACAACGATGAAATTGATACGCAGCGAATTCATAACGAAATCGTGACAAAGAGGTACGAACAAACTGGAAGGCCCCGTTGAAACACTAAATAGAAAGTTGAGCGGATTTATGAGGTGATCGGTAACTTTCGAAGAATTTGACAGCAGGGCCACTTGAGCGCGCGCCGAGGATGAATCTTAATGAATTAACTTCCATCGATGCAGTGATGGACGGTGCGATACAGACAATAAGTCATAGTAGGCTGTATCGAATCTATCATGAATAGATCCTCAGTACATAACAACCCATCTGGGCGATTCCGTCCAGGGTTTCCGGGGTGACAGTAGGGACATGGATCACGAAGAAGGCTACAGCATTACAAGGACAAACCTAGCGGAGAGGGATGGAGAGACTGATGGATTTGTCAGCCGAGAAGTGAGGAGGGAGATTAAAGGCAATGTGAATGCATTGAGGGACAAGCAAGTTTTACGTGGCTGGCACCCCTTGGTTGGCATGCGTTGAAGGGACAGAGGAATGTGCATCTTAAGTCTACTAATACTATTTGAAACTGGTTTGGAACTGGGGCAGGAGCAATGATCAGGCTGTTACGTAGCCGAAAGGTGAAACAGGGACGCGATGTGGTATTTGAAGGCAAACCAAAGGAGATGAGCGAAACAGCGATGAGCAAAAAATGTATGGGAGCGGAAAAGAAGGAGTTGCAGGCTGAGATGAGTGACACGGAGGTGCAAGGGGTGCGTGAGATTTGCAGAGAGAGAATGGATATGGAACAGTACATAATGAGAGGAGAATGATAACGTTGAACAGTTGAGATGTGGCTATCAAGATCAGCTGTTCTGAGAGATCGGAGATGGAAGGCTGTAAACTTTAGATTCACCGATTCCCGGTAATGCCATGGCAGAGATCTGATACTGATTCAGACTGGTTCGTGCCAGACACACGACTGGGGTGAGATTGGTAGACTCGTGCGATGATCACCGACAAGTACGACGGTGATGGGAACTCGAGTGCGTTGTGGCAGTACTTGACTCTCAGAACCCGTCTCGAGTCGGAAGCACCTCACGCAGAGGATAACCCTTATGGAAAAGATACGCCGAAAGATCGTGTGCGTGAACTCGTCGAAGAAGAGTCAACAAGTATACACAGGTCAGTGAAATAATGGGCGGTAAGTACATTAAAACATCTTCGCGTCTTGTCTTCCCTCTCCCTGCTTTTCTTCTGTCGGCGGTGCTTCCTCCTGTACATCTCTGCCACGGCCCTTGCGTCATTCCCGCTCATTAGGCACTGCTCTCTTGGCTGTCCCCCCATCGAGCGCCGGCCGTCACGCGTCACTGCCGCGTCCGCGGCATTTCCTGACAGTTATACTGCAACTTTGTCCGCTGTTACCGATTCCCCGCCCCATTTAACGACCTTGACGACCTCTTAAACGATCGCCGCTCCAATTCGCCCCAAAACCCACGAGATCCCCATTTTCAGGTATATCCTCCATAAGGAGACTGGGATTTGCTCGATCGTGTCAAGCACCATTTCCTTGACCTCTGGCGCCTCCCCGTGTCTCCCCGTTAGCTCCCAAATTACAATTACCCCACAGCCACTTCGATCACCTCCAGTACCTGAACAGGCGACCATTGCCTGGTGCGCGTCGGTTTGCTCTTGGTATGACCGCAAATTTCCAACATTATCAATTGCATATTTCCATAGAACGCTCCGGCCGTTCCCCAGTCTGGTCTTGGCGTCAGATACGTGTCACTAAATAGTCAACTCTTACTTCACTTTCCTTAAAATGCACCCGGACTCCAACTCTTATGTTTCCTACTTCGCCCCCATTCATCGTCATCTTCCTTCGTCTGAGCATCAGACATCACTCCAGCGATCCGTAGGAAGTGCCAGAATGACTGGTTCTCCCTATCCGACCACTACGCAACTGCACTCGAATCCAGTCTCAGGATTAAATCACGAGCAGTTTTCACCACCCATTCAACCGATTTCGTCGTATCGTACGCCTTCTCACTACTCCCCGCTTCGACAAACAAGCCTGGGCTATAGCCCTTACTCATCGGAAATCGCAGCGGCTTCCGCTGAATCTCCGCTATCCTCGTCGTCTGCCAACGAGAGTCCACTTCCAGAACCACCCATTGATAATATGGACAACGATATCGCCGCCCACGTCGCGACGGGGAACGACGACCACTACCCTTACGCAGTGTCGGACGACATCGCTGTGGGCTATCCGTACGGTCACGTCGGCGCCCGACCCTTTCCTCTTCCGAGCTATGTTCTGGACAATCCAGAATTATACAAGCAGCCAGTCTCGGCACCGCTACCGCTCAATATCTCAGCAGCGATGGGTTACTCCTGGTCACCTGAGGCGAAGAAATTCCAGCCGCTATATCCGCCGATACAGCAAATTCAGCGGCAGGAGCATAGCCCCAAGTATACGTCGCAGCCACCAGCGGTTCCATCCGTCCATTTTTCCACAAGATCCAGCTCTACTGGTGCGCAGTCCTTCGGGCACGACATCGCCGAGGCCGATCTCGTATATCCCCCACCGCTCCCTCACTCCCGGCATTACACTAATGCCCCCACGCAAATGGCGCAGCATCGGTTGCCATCAGGGTACCCTAACCTCCGGCAAAGCACCAGCGCCAAGCATGAGAACGGGCTGCCGTTTCCTGACGTGTACAACCAATCAGCTGACATCGCGAGCTCGACCAATGGGTTGGGAACTTTTGATGCTCTCTTGGAGTCAGGTTCGCCCACATTCAGTGCTACACAAGTCTCAGGCGTTGCCAACCACTTATCTCTAGCATCTCCTCCCACCACGTCCTCGTCCACTCTGGATCTCGCTCTGTATGCACAGTCTCCGGGGAACCCGGCTTCGATGAATGTACCTGTACTATCCGCTCCTGTCCCCCGACGTTCTGCGTATTTTGGAACTTCGCTTGTCGATAATTGCGAACGCACGTGCCAGGAACAGGAACAGCAGCAGGAGCGACAGGCTTTGAGGGTACGAACCCAGGGTTTGCAGGAGCAACTAACCGTTCGGCCGGCTGAGATATCCCCGATTATGGGCTTTGCAGAGCTACCCGAGGGCGGCGATGAGGATGCTGATGGGGAGCCTGACGTCGAACCTTTCAGCCTCCATAATGGCCGTTCAATTAGTGGAAATAGTACGAATCGAGCTCGCCATACTAGGGAAGAGGGTATGTACAACTATGCGGTCATCGGAGGGTCACTTTCAGGGACAGCCAGCGGCGAAGACGCGGACGGGCTTGATGAACGCAATGGCCATGACCTGGACTATAGACCAGATGAAGACGACGACGATGGCGACGGCGACTTTGAGCCACGCAGCCGGACTACGTCAAAGAACACGCGAAGCTTACGTCCTCGTTCCATTGCGGGTAGAAACCCGGTGCGGTATCATCCTTATGGCGCTGATGTCCCACCCTCTGCCGTGAAGCACTCTCCCAGGTCACCTCTGATATCTGCCTCCGACATGTCACCTACTTCGTCATCTGGTCAAGCGGGGAAGACGCGGAAGAATTCCAGGACCCTCCCCATCCCTGTTCCTATTCCCAATCTCACGAAGAAATCAAGGGGACGCAGAGTGCCGACAGTGGCCGGAACGAACGTCGGGCGAGGTCAAAGAGATACGGCACTGGGCGCTCGCATTTATCTCTGTGACGTTAGCGGGTGCGGGAAATGCTTTGCGAGGGGAGAGCATCTTAAGAGGCATATCAGGAGTATTCACACCTATGAGAAACGTGAGTCCATCGCCCGTAGAAACGTCAATATTCTAACGACTGCTTGCTTTCAGCGCACAAATGCCCATATCCTGGTTGCGGCAAGGAGTTCAGCCGACATGACAACCTGGGACAACATATGAAGGTTCACAAGGATCTCCCCAAAGTTATGGAACGCATGAGGGCTGGAGAAGTGTGAACGCTCCCTGTGCACACGTAAAGGTTTCTTGGGGATACAGTCCGGGGCCGTCAATGGCACTCACCGCAATAACGGCAGTCGGACTTGTGACAAGTGGATAACATACGTTTCCCTTTCCGTGTTTCGTCTTCTTATTCGTCTCATTTCCTAAACGTGCACTGTTCATTCATCCTCGTTCTTATCCTTTCGGACATTCTTCCATGCTACACGCCGCCATTGAGGTCCACTGCGCACCGTCGATATACCCACAGGTCATGCCTTCTTCGCTTCGACACCTCTCGGGTTATGCTCGCCTGGCTTCCGTTATCTTCTCATGCCATCATGCTTCCATCAACTCCTCGGTCTCAACCTCTCTTGCGTCGCTATGTCTATCAAGGCAATTTCCGAGTTCGTATCCTCTCCTTGGCAGTGGATATCGCTCGCAATTGGTCGCGCAAACATGCTCATGCTTGACGTTCATGAATATTTCCCACCAACATTCCCCCTTTTTTCACAACGAATCCCCCTGAACGAGCATCGTTTATGGTTGGTGTAGATGCTGAACAACAGATTTCCACACCTTTTACGACCTTTTCTGTATTTTGTCACCGCTCATCCAGACGGGTTCTGTATCATTATTTCGCATCATTCACATCCGGACATTCCCTTGGGCTTCCGTGTTCTTTATTGTACCAATCGGGTCGGAGTATGTAGCAATACGTTATGGTTGTAAAGTATGATTACTTGGGCATTATGGGGTGGTCTTATCCTGGTATTATTTCCTCTGTGATCGCCTCGGTGCGGTCTCCCAGACAGTGTGTCAATAGTATATTTAGTCAATGCCAAGGAACGCAGCTCGTCCATATTCATGTGATAACTGGTGGCCGCTGCGGCCTGGAACCTACCTGATCTTGGTCACTGATCACCGTGCCACGGGCATGTTCGGCAGGATATGACCGATCAACGCAAGTCATTTCACAAACCCGCTCAAAGGTGACTCAGCGAATACAATGCACCGGCTGGGCAAAAGGAATGTCTCGGCGGAACTCGTCGATACGAGAATCTGAGCTGAATCATATTACGATTACAGGAATGAACAAAGTACAGCTGCGATCATGTGGCTGTGGAGGGAAAAATAATGAGTCAGACTTGATCGAGTGAGAAAATGAACATACAGGGTACGAAGACCAATATCGTCGCGATCGGGGTAACAAGGAATGGCAGGAGTTAATAGATAGCGAAGGGAGACACCTGACGTGATACTCTACAGCAAATGTGGTTGTAAAGACACTTCATCGAGGAGGGCAAGAGACGAGCCAAAAAGGGACACCGAAATTATGCATCGTCGGTCAAGATCGCAAAGAATTCTTGTTCGTTGATTTCCCCATCCTGGTCAAGGTCGAATTCGTCAATCATCGCTTGCCTAGGAAATGGAAGAGCAGAGGTGAGCAAATATGGAACGCGGATGGAAAATAATCGATTTTTTCGGGAAATAGCGGTGAATAAAAAACGGCACGGCAAAGGAAGACTGGTCACACAGCACCGTGTACGGAAGCAGGGTTTTGGGCTCAAGTGCTGCGCCAAGCACTGGCAGGGTCTTACGCCCTGAAAGTGGAGAAGGGCTATCATACTCACAGCTCATCATCCTCCAAACGGTCACCAATTTCCTTGGCCACTCTTCTGAGATTCCGTAGACTAATCTTTCCCGTGTTATCGTCGTCGAATAATTGGAACGCGCGACGGATCTCTTCCATCGGATCTCGTGCGAGGATCCGCTCGCTCACTGGAATTCGAGGTGAGTAACGACATCAATAAGGACAAAATTAGTCGAGACAATGGGCGCCGTGAATCCGCCATCAAGGACCTTGCGACTGGCGTTAATGTCGCGTCAAGTGCAGGCTGGCGGGAGGGCGAAATTCTGCAGTGCGGCGCAAGAAAGACAAGAGCTGACTCAACTGATTTTTGCAAAATCCTCGAATTCCATGAGACCGTGGCCGCTTTTGTCATGATCTCTGAGAATCTTGAGAACCTCGGCCTTCTTCATGTCAAAGCCGAGCGCGCGCATCGCGACTTTGAGCTCGTGGTAGTCCAATGAGCCGTCCTTGTCCGTGTCGAAGAGTTCAAAAGCCTCTTTAATCTCTTGCTTTTGTTCATCTGTGAGTTCTGGACGTGAATGTGTCCGTCGCTTCGCTTTCTGTGCTGAAGTCGAGTACATCGTTGCAGGTGTTGTAGACGTGCGTTGTGCGTGGTCGCGTAACGAGAACAAGAAGTAGATCACGTGCCGGCAGCACACGCGTGTAAGACCCCGATCACCTGTAACAAGTTACCCCTCGGTCATTTCTTTCTTTGCCCTTGCCCTTGCTATCAGACGATGGTCGATTGTGAGCGCTGTGACGGATACTTCAAGTCCTGGTCCTCGTACGACCAGCATGTCGCAGACTCATCAAGACATAACGTCTGTGAGGACTGTAACAAGGACTTTGAGATGTGGGAGCGTCTTCGACAGCATTACATCCAGACGCCGCATCACCATTACTGTCGCCGTTGCAACACCTTATTCCCTAGTCGTACTCAACTCATCAATCATTGCAACAACGTACACGACTGGTGTGCCGCATGTGACCAGTTCTTTCAGAACGACATTGGGTTGGAGGAGCACGACAGACAGGTTCATCGATCTCATCTCTACTGTGCCCCGTGCCAGTATCTTTTTGACTCCGAGAGTCATTTGCGTGCAGCAAGTGTTTCCTTTTTTTCACGTTGGACGACGAGGCAACTCATGGTTCTATTTCAGCACCTGAAATCTGGTATTCATCAACCAAAGAATGTTCGTTGTCCATTCCACGGTTGCACGCAGTCCTTTGTCAGCAAATCCGCATTGATCCTCCACCTTGAGTCTGGTATTTGCGAGTCTGGTATTGATCGCCTCATGGTCGACCAGTTAATCTGGGAAGCGGACCGGAGACATCTCATCACTGACCCATGGGATGCGGATGGAGGATATACTTGTCCCGACTGCCATGCAACATTCAACAAATTCAGTTCTTTGTGCCAGCACGTCGACAGTGAAAGGTGTGGGCTATTAGGCTCGGGTCCGCTTCGACGGAGATGGCACCGTTTGATGGGGGTGCTTTGTCCGTCGGACGATTGATATTTAAAAGCCCAGGTGAGAGGGGTTTCTTGAAGGTAAACTGAACTTCAGTATTGAAAGGGACAGCCGTCCCTTCACTCCTAGGGTTTGTCTTGGGCAACACTGAATTTGGTTTGTGTACGAACATTGGCAGTGCAGCCTGAGGTTATTCATTGATCAGTGGCGCCTCTGGACAATCCATGTGTAGATGGTCGCCCATTCAATGTTCCAGATGCCTGTGCCTCTACCTTAAAGTTATGCCTACTATTTTTGACGATGCCGTATGTAGTACGTATTGCCATTATGGAATGTTTCATTGATACAATCAAGACCTTCTGAAAAGTCAGAGTGAGACGGTGTAGACCTGTTGACTTGACAGCGATCCAGCTGTCTTGGTCCCGACAGTTTCCCGCGTGCAGAATGTTGCTCAGTTATCTATCGTTTCAAGTTTTGTCTCTTCTTCCGCTTTTATGTCACGAAGTTGCCGCCAACACGGAAATTATAAACTTCTCGACCTCTCGAGAGCGGACAGTTGATCTTCCATTAGCTGTGGTCGGAAATTGGTGAGTTTCCTCCAGCACCCCTTTTAGCGAGGGAGGGAGAGAGTTGTCACCCATTTCATCGCGGTTAGGTCAAAGCTTGATCACTCAGATAATGAGCGGCAATGGACACTCGAACCTGCTGCGCTTCATACGCCTCTCCATCAGGTGTGTGAACAAGACGACACGACTGTGTCCTCTCACCGTCTCTTTTCGTGCCCACACGAACTGTGGCTCTTCCTTGACCTGGACGACGAGAAATGGATATCCTACTCCACCTTCACTCTTCGCCTCTCTTGGCTTGCTTCTGTACGTTCATTTTTCAATAATTAAATTATCCCATCTGTCATGGTCGTGGTCGCTCTCCAGGCTCCGTCCATTATTATGTTCTATCGTGCTCATGGCATGGACTTAATATCCACTTCACTAGACCCCTGCGGACTTCTCGATAGAGATCTACTCTCCAGAAACAGTCCTCGCCCGACTATCTAAACGACACCGGATCTCGACAGGACCTGCAAACACACACACCAACACCAACACCAACACCAACACCAGATCCTCCCCACACGCGCCCACGACTCGGTCCAAATATGCACGCATACGCGCAATCGACGCTGGTTTTCCCACTCCCAACTCGAACTCTCGAACTCGACCTCGTGTCCCCTCCTCTTCCTCTTCCTCCTCCTCCTCCTTCGTTCCTCACCCTGACAGCGATGTACCGGCTATTTTAGCGATCAAACGTCTGGACGGTTCAACAATTCCAATTCCATTCATCGTTATCTTGGAACCGTTGTACTTGGGCGTGCTACCGGCTTCTTTACTACCGACCGTGTGCTTCCTTATCCCCATCTTGTTTGTGGCAGCCTTGTCTGTTTCACGGGTCATCGCTTATTTCGACACGTTCGTACGGCAGGCGAGAGAGGATCAGATCAGCAGTAGCAGCATAACGACGGTGTTGGAAAAGAAGGATCGGTGATACGTGTTTCGGCCTTGCGGTCAACATGCATTTTGGGGCATGCTCGTTTTTGATCCCTACTCTCTCTATCAAGGACGCTCATCGAACCTTTATCAATTCAATATTCAATAATCATAGATGCTCGCATTGTGGCGCAAATACAATATTTCTTTACTGAAATATTCCAAAAAAAAAAAAAAACAAGTCAAAGAAAAACGAGGTGATATATCAACCACACCGCATCCTTGAATCGAATCATCAACAATAAGTTACAGGTCGCTCAAGCGACAAGAAAGTTTTTTTTTTTCTCTAGTCATAGATTTCACGAGATCTTGGGTATTCATTTTCGCCCCATTTCTGCGTGTGGGCTTTTAAGCAACGCTTTCGAATTCCACGAGATGAACCGCAGCGAGCCAGGCGAGGATAATTTCCACACGTGGACCGTGAAGTGGGATATTGATGTTCAACGGCTTCTTCTTGTTCCCATTCAACGGCTTCTCTGCTGTAGCTTGTGCAGCACGCTCTTTTTGTCTTGCCGCAACGGGTACAAGTAGGGTACGCATACAGTCCAGTGCCTCTGCAAGATCGACGCGGCTCTGGCTGAATGAGGAGGGGGTGTCACGCCCAGAAGTATCCAAGACCGGACTCTTGCCAGCAGACGACGTGGACGCGAACGGAACAGAGTAGGAGTCGGTGGTATCGCCCGAAGAGGAGGACATCACCTCCGACAAGGAGCTAGACGGAGACGCGGGAGGAGCTTCGATCGCGAACTTACTCGCTACAGCCGTGGTGCGCATCGCGGCGTAGGGCTTGGCGCCGACTTTCCAGCCCGATGCGAGACGCTCGAGTACTTCGACGAATTCGGCCTGAGCCATGGATCGGGGAGGAAGGAAGACTGGGTATCCTTCGAGCCCATCTACAAGTACGGCCGTGCGCGCGAATGTGGTCAAGAGCGTCGGTAACTCCGCGAGCATGAGTTGACAGATCAAGATGGTGAAATGGGATTCCACGAGGAGGGGATGATAGGTGGTGAACATGGCTGGAAGGGTTGACTCCACTCCGGCGAGACCGGAAGCGGTGGTGCTACGATTGCCTGGTCGCACCATCTCGGAGAGTAAGAACGCAATCTCAACTCGCCGAGGTAGACCAACCGGTCCGTCCTTTCCTGCCATTGGCGGGGGTCCTTCGAGGGTGTCAAAGTGACCGAGGAAGCGTTCGAAATCTCGGATGCACTTGCGCAGATAACCGCAAATGTCTTCACGGAAACCCTCCTCGCTCAACACACTTCGGTAGGCCCGTGCCTTTGAACTATCGCTCTTTCCGAGAGGACCATCCGGATTTCCGATCTCGACACCTCCGTAACGGCCGTTATCGAGATAACAGAGGCGCAATTCAGCGCCGTCAGGAGAAGACAGCGCCTTATTAACTCCCTCGAGTTTCAGGATCGCGGATTCGATGAGATAAAGCGCGTGCTGCAGATAAGCTGCGCCCCTCAGAAACAACAATTGCGGCTCGATAGGGTCTGGTGCGTCCGGTAAGACTGATGGGTGCACTAGGAGCGGCTCCCCATCTGGTCCTTCGATCGCCGACCCATCCGCAGGGTAGCTGGTGCCGTTGTGGGGTGCTTGTCCGTTGGACTTGTTGGACCCTTTCTTTTTCTTGCCATTCTTTCCACGGCCCTCGGATGGTAATGTGATGTCACGATGTGCCATCCGACCTCGGCGTGCCGCGCGAGCTTCCTTGAGGGCGTGCGTAAAGTCTTTTGTAGCGAGATTGTATTCGTCGCGGAAGCAATGTACGATGCCCCGTGTCCGATAATATTCGAGTCGCTGCGGATGTGCAGCGATGAGATCATCCAATACGTGGGTAGTAGTTGACTCGGCCAATTGTCTGTTCGCACTACTTCAACAGTTAAAAATACGTCCCTCAAACACGGTTTACGTACCGAGAGGGTATTTTCTCGTGGAAGAAGTGAACATACTTGGCATCGGGGTCATTGGGATCTGCAATCAAGGTCGCATGCGACTCGTTGAAAAGTTGGGGAACAAGAACGTACCATACTTGAGGACTCTTTCAGCAATGTCATCGAATACACTGCCCCCCTGCATGACCATCACGCTACTGGCGATTTCGTCGGCTTTATAGGCCACTGCAAGTTTCTGCACGGCTAGGGCTCGTAGTCTATGTACGCGCATTGCGCTCATGGCAACATTTCGTCCTCCTCCCATATTACCTGATCCGTCGAGGCCGAGGGTTTGAGCAGTCGGCCATGCGCTCTTACTCCCTCCGCGCATCGATCCCAAAGCCGCAGCAGACATTCCAGATGACGCACGTACCGAAAGCTCTGCGGCCTCGTCAATTAGTCGTCGAATTATTGTTACGCTACTAAATACGCCTGGATCGATGGGCGGAGGGGTCGGCTTGCCTGGTATAGGCCAAAGGAATGGAGGGGATGGGGAGGTATATGGCCCAGGTAAATGGTTGAGATTGCGTCGTGGTGAGTCTGGAGGTGTCTGATCGGAGAGGGTATGATGCCCTCTGTCACGGTCGCGTCGGGGGAAAGCGCGCCACTGAGGGTTGGAGTGAGGGGGGTTTGGAATCCGAGGGGAATTCAAGGTGTGTGCGGGTGTCTCGGAACCCGAGAGAGTCGCGGGATCCATGTTGAGGACGAGGAGAGACTCGAGCAACTCGAGTGGGAGCTGGAGCCATGGACCCTGATGACGAAGTAGAAAACACAGTATTATGATTCAGGTCGGCAAGACGATGTAGATAGATAAACTGACATGGTATGAGCTGATATATTTCCAGTGCTTGTTTCTACTGATGCAGAGCACAGGAGGGCGTTCTGCGTCTGGGCCCTGCTTCCGTGGAGCTACAGTAGATGTATCCTTGGTAGCTACCGTCTTTGCCTTCTTTTTCTTTTTCTTCTTCCGGGCCGTAGGGTCTGCTGGATTATTGCTGTCGCGGGTCGGCGAATCGTCCGTGGTCGGTGAAAGTGCTGACAAGTGAGCATCTGTGTCGTCCTGTGATGAACAGATATCTTGGCCGTGCGAGGTACTCATGGCTTTCTGTACGGTCATTACTATTACGACCGCTTGGGTAGTTGACAGTGATGGAGGACGAATCTTGTTCTCGTGAATGTTCGTCTATCATTTTCGCGCATGTCGCGAGGAATCAGGAAGTTTGTTCGCACGGACAATGTACTTGCTCATACCGCGATCCATCATGATACGGTTCCAACTTCCATCGTATTTTTTTGGCAGCGTGTTCTCTGTAAATTTTTGCACCGAATTCTTAGTAACTGCAATATCGTTCGACACCTTCCCCGTGTCTGACCGGGACCTGTCATATCGCACTAACATTTATCTTCATTACGAGACGATGCCTTGCGTGTCTTAGCCGCAAATTTCTCCCTCGCTCTCGCTGGTCTCCTTCCTTTGCATTGGCGGAGGTACCCTTTCTCTTATCTATCTTCAGTTTCATCGAGCACTCGTCGTTTCTTATCTGTTTCAGATTCAGCGTATTCAGCCATTGCGCCTTCGTTTCGCAGTTTGCTCGGCTATTGTCGGTTCCCGGTCATCGGCCGCTTTAGGGTTTCGCTTCCCTGGGTGACCGTTCCTCCAACTCCTGATGGGTCCTGCGAAAAGTGGTCAGATGACACCCACAGCAGACTACTCTTGCCATCTCTTTCAAGTGATCCTCTTGCGCAAGGTGGCGATTAATGTACCTGAGTCATGCCAGTTATCTTTCACTTTCCCGCTCTCGCCGGCATGCACGCACCCCACAATCTTCCGCACATGATCCAAGTTCCCCTAACGTAAGGCCGGCGACCATCTGACTGCCACCACATGCGCTCATACTTCGGTCTCTTTGGGCTTCTTGAAGATGTTCACTATCTTTGATGATGGCTTTGTTCTGCTTGACCGCTAGTCCACGCTCATGTTCACCTGCTGGCAACAGTATCTTCTTTAGACCTGACCACGCAAGGTAATTCACGGTCTGCAGGTGGTTGAGCGGACGAGAAGCGGTTTTCTTAGTCTGAATCGAAAAATGAATGGATAGCAGCTATCTTATCTAAGCATACACATGTCCCGGCGATAAGCGCCTCGGAGTGGTCGAAAATGTTCTCAGGTTCGGCTTGCGGCCTATAAAGAGGAGGGTCCAATTCCCAGATCCGTCTTCCCCTCCACTGGCCTATCAGCCTCAGTTTCTTCTCTGCTCTCACTATGGCGCCTGTTGCTTTTTATCCCTCTTATGTCTCCCCCACGACCATCCACAAGACTATTACCCCAATGTCTGCTAACTCTAACCATCCCCTCGACCCTCTCACTGCCGATGAAGTCTGTCTCTCTTCCGATTGGTCCTCTTTTCAGAGAACATTATTCACTTGTCCTATTTAGATTAACGCTGTGACCCTCGCCATTAGGCATTATACTGCTGCCAACACGCCCATCAAGGCCGTCCGTTTCATTACCTGCGCCCTCCTCCCCCCTCCAAAGAAGGCCGTCCTCGCTGCCCTGGGTATTCCGCTCGCACCAGGCAGTAAACCTCAGTCGCCCGTCGAGATCATCAGGAAGGCCGAGTCCGACGTGAGTAACACCCCCAGCGCCACTGCCGCATGTTCTGACACGATTCAATTAGTTCCTGGACGTCATAAATGGGTACGTATCTCCGTGTGACAATCATGTCATGACCTTGATTCCTTCCCCGCAACAGAGGATGCTACAATACTGTCCTCGCTCTCAATGACGGAGAGTGGGAGGTCGAATCACTGGAACTACTCCCGGAGGGGTCGCAACCCCAGATCACCGTCGAAGAGCTTCAACTTTGCGAAATCATTGTACGTAATGATCCTAAAGTGCAAGCGCTCGCCAAGCAAGTCGGTAAGCGACGTCAACCTTAATTTCATTCGACAGACTAACCCATTTTATTCAACGCAGGTATCGAGCCACACCAGATCTGCGCCGATGGCTGGGCGGTCGGTTACGACGATCGGTTCCCCAAGCACCAGCGTCTCCAGCAAGCTTTGATCTTTGCACGCTTTTCAGAGCATGATAATCTATATGCTCATCCTCTTGTCAATCTTGTCCTTTGGTTTCTCTATTCATGCGATTTTTGACTTTGAGTGCATTTATAGGATTTCGTTGCAGTCATTGACTCGGTTGCAGAAAAAGTCATCCAGATCGACTTCCCCGCTGGTTATAAGAGAAAATCTACTGGATCCTGCGAACTTTCTGCCGAAACCACCGAGGCTCAACCACTCTCCGATGCGGATGATTCGTTCGCCAAGTCAAATCGAGAACGAATACCGCCGCCACTCGGCCCCTTCGAGTACCTTCCCGATCTCATGGAGAGGACCGACCCGACCCACAAATTACGCAATGACGTCAAGCCTTTGCACGTTGAACAACCAGAAGGCGTGTCGTTTAAGATGACTGGGCACGTCCTCGAGTGGCAGAAATGGAGCATGCACATTGGTTGGTCCTTTACTGTTGCTTTGCAAAGATAGCGAGCTCACGTCACCCATCCACAGCCTTCAGTCCCCGTGAGGGTATTGCGTTATCGACAATCACTTATAATGACGATGGAGACATCCGTCCCATCTTTTATCGCCTTAGCGTCGCGGAAATGGTTGTTCCTTACGGTGCACCCGAGTTCCCTCACCCCAGGAAATTCGCCTTTGATTCGTGAGTAACCCCATCTTTGTGTGGTAAACTATGACTTATCCCGTTCTAGTGGTGAATATGGTATGGGTACTATGGCTAACGAACTTTCCCTTGGCTGCGACTGCCTAGGAAAGATTCACTACCTAGTGCGTTCCCCGTGTCCCTGATTTAACAGACAGCTTATCTCGTTGTAGCCTGGTGCATACGTAACTCATGGTGGAACCGCGTTCGTCATCAAGAATGTAATCTGCATTCATGAAGAGGATGCTGGTGTCCTCTGGAAGCACACTGACTACCGCCCAGGTGGTCGTACACACACCGTCAGAAGCAGACGTCTAGTCGTCAGCATGGTTTGCACCGTTGCCAACTATGGTCAGAGCATTCACCCAATTGCACTCTGTCGCTGATCACTGTCCCAACAGAATACATCTGGAACTACCACTTTTACCAAGACGGTAACATCGAACTTGAGATTCGTCTTAGTGGTATTTTACAAATCTATGTTGGTGGTCCTAACGAACCCTCTCCCCACGGAACATACGTTGCACCGGGTCTCAACGCTCACCTTCACCAACATATCTTCTCCGTCCGAGTTGACCCCATGCTCGATGGACTTCAGAACTCCGTCATCGAATCCGACATCGTCAGTCTCGAGGCGCCTACCGGTTCGAAGGAAAACTTTTCTGGTAACGGTTTCTACGCCAAAGAACGCGTCCTCAAGGATCCTGTCGAAGACGGTGCACGCGACTTTGACTGGGCCGCCGAGCGCCGCTGGAAGATCTCGAACACGAACAAGGCCCACTACGCTTCCGGGAAACCATCGTCGTATCAGATCATGATGAAAGGAGGTTTGCTTCCTCTTTTGTCGAAGAGTGATTCATGGATTGCAAAACGTGCTTCGTTTGCGCACAAGGCACTTTGGGTGGTGAAGGACGCCGAGGGACCAAAGGGTGGAAGGATGTGGCCTAGTGGAAAGTATGTGCCACAGACTCGTGATGAGCCTAAGGATTCTGTTGGCAGATGGGTCAAGGAAGGCAAGGGAAGCATCGATAACGAAGATATCGTGCTTTACCTCACTGTCGGTGCGTGCTCAGCTCTACTCTCGGCTCATCCCATGATCGATCTGGATGATTGTAGGCACGACTCATATCCCCCGCCCTGAAGATTGGCCTGTGTAAGTATCTGGCCCTCGTTCACCGATGCCACTTTGAACTCACATCGGACGCCACAGTATGCCTGTGGAACACATTAACGTCATGTTCAAGCCCAGCAGTTTCTTCACCAAGAACCCGAGCATGGACGTTCCCGGCACCAGGGACGATCACAGCAAACCAGCGTTCACCGAGCCCTACTACGGCTACTACGCCAACGGCACGAACGGTTCCAACGGCGTCGACAGAACTAACGGATCGACTTCGTGTGGTTGCAGGCACTGAGGTGTATGATTTCTAATATTTGTCGTCGTTCTCACTACATATGATCCCAGCACGTATAATCAGGCTGCCATTCTTCGTGTATTACTATAATACTCTGTGTATCTAGCTATGCTCCCCCCGAATCATGTAGCTCCGGTTGTTTCTGAGCGTGTACCGGGCTCTTCTAACACAGTCTGCGCTCTTGAGCCTATCCTCAATACGCTGATTGGGAGGTTGCGGAACTCAGCGTACCAAGAGGGTACTGTATGAAAGTGATATCCTCCGGCAGGGCGAAAGCCTCCAGTGGTATACAGAACTTGATCCAAGTAGTTTCAGAAACTCAATCCTTTCATAGTCGAACGTTTGGCGTCATTCTCCAACGTCCAGACAGTTCGTTTTGAATGCTGCGGCGTAGCAGTGCCTTCCTCTCCGGCATCCTCGTTTTCGTTTGATCTCAACGTAGGACGAACGCCAAGAGACGCACAGAGGGCCTTATACCGAGATCTTATCTGGTTCTGTAGCTTCGACACGTCGATCTCCGATTCCGATGGGGCCGTTTCTGATTGTGACTGTGCCGCGGAAGGATTGACGATTGGGAACCTGCGTACGAGCTCAAGGAGATGCTTGATGTGATGTACTGCTCGTCTATTAACGAAAACCAGGAGAGAAAAAGGTAAGGGAATAAAACCGGTCGGTCAGTAAAGCATTCGCTCCCCCTCCCCCCACCCCGCAAAAATCGACTCAACTGATCATCTTCCCCTCGTCGTTCATAAATGGCTTGCCACGTCGACGCAAACCCTTCATAGAACCCGATTTCTTCCCATATCTCGAACCCTTTTTGACGACCGAGTTCTCTGCCTTCGATGAGACCGTGTATACGACCGTGGGCGAAACCGTCTGTGTGACCGGTGTCGTAGAATCTGTTGGAAAAGTTAGGGATGGGGTGTGAATGGGGTAAGAGATTTTGGAGCTTGCGGACGTCTGTTCGAGGTGGACGAGTTCCTCGAGGTCAAATTTTTCTGTCATGGTGTTTTCTTGTTGTTGAGTTGTGGGATTTCGAGCAAAGGATCTTCTTTCACGATTAGATCTCATTAGTTGGTTTGTTTGATTCAGAGGCCTTTGCCAAACACAGTTGCCGATTGGCTCCGCGAGTACTACTCGCGATTTGCTCCCATGTTGCAAGAACGCTGACATTGGTTTCGAAAACATAGTAAACCTTGGTGAACAGGAAGTAATCTAATTGTATGGACTTGAACGTTTCAGGCTTTCACTTTAGCCACGCACAATTCGCGCATCTTTCGCCTCGACGCTCTGGAATGGTTGTTCAACCCGCCATCAAAAGCCCAACTCGCGTCCCTCCACGACTGACCATCCGAATCAGTTCTGATGCAATAACTTCGCAGTACCTTTCCACCTCCCGGCTTTACGTCCCCATCAGACCCAAAGTCAGAGTGAAGGAGGGTGTCTATACTCACATGCTCTTCAAGATAGTCGGTGACGTCCACCGCAAAACCTTCAATGACGACGATACACTTCCCCGGGTTGGATGTCGAATAGGTTCGGATCTCCTCGATGGTCCATTCGCTGCCACTCCAACTTTCGTCCGTCTCGTTTCGCCCATGCACTTTCTGGTTCATGTGCCGTCTTGCTTCGTCAACGTCTTCTGGACGAGCTCGCCGAACAGATGTGACTAGATTGAAGTGGTGGAGACCAGCGATGATCCATTTCGACGGGTCCCAGTCCAGCTTGGAGGGGCCAGATCTATAGTCGTGCGGAAACGCATGCTAGTTCCTGGTGAGCATCCTATCAGCGCGTGTAGAACATGTAGCTCACGTGCTACGAGAGCAGTCATGGATCAGGACATGCTTGGAAGTCGACGATAGTTACTCACGAAGTTATGGTTTCCTTCTCCGCCAGTCAAGATGGCCAGTATCTAAACTCGTTGGATCGTTCTTCAAGCCCGTCTGACAACATAGGGAGTGACGTACCAAGCTCCCCCTGGAAGTGTTCTCGTCCGTGTATGGCTGCAGGCCGTCCCAATGAGCCAAGCTGTCGATTCTTTTAAACAGAGTAAGTTAATCACGATTTTGGTTGCTCACGAATTAACAAGGAATGTAGTGTGCCAGACTTGATGTCGTCAGATCAAAAGAGTACTTGGTCGCCACATACTCACCAGACAGCCTGGTCACCAATCCACCGTAAATAAATGCTCCTACCATATCCCCCCATGAATATCCTAGGACGACCGGAACGACGTAGCCTAAAGTGAAAGCAATCGGAACTGCAGGACATCAAAACATGTTCGGAGCAAGGCAAAGTGGCGTACAGACCATAATACTTGTGCTGGAAACGAACGACTGATCATACTTTCAAGTTCGGAGCGCAAATATCTTTTTATTCCTCACTCACCGGGATCGCTATCGAGATCTTCCCGGTCTATAGTGTCGATGCGTTCGTACCTCGGCTTGAAGAAGATCCATCCCATATGAGAATAGAAGAGCCCTCGTGTGGCTGCATATCTTTGGGATATAATAGGGTCAGTCTTCTGCGCTCCTGTGGGTACTTCAGGGGCTCACGGGTCATGAACAGGATCATCCGTAAAGCGCTTTTGAAATCCGGCCTGAGTGATTCATCAACGTGAAGGTAAGGTAAGTCTCACATGGTGCAGACGGTGTCGAAGGCACCTGCGTTTCTGATCAGTGACTACATTTCTAGTGGGGTAACGCTAACGTGATCATACCACCACTGAACAAAATGTCAGAACACAGGCCAAAACAGTACGACTTTGTCCAATTACCTTTATGGAGCCCTGGAAAGCGCTTGAACCAAGCGCGACGAGGACTACTCGCACAGGGAATGTGGCTCGGAAGGCACGATGCGAATACAGTCTATGGTATCCGACGGTAATCCTGATGTCTGACTGTGAGTGTCTATTCACCCCGGTTTCGTCCATACCCCCAGCTCACCCCAAGCCAGCCAATTGCGTTAGTACAAAGGACATGATTAGCGTCGCACGAGCGACGTCGGTGGGCGGCCTACAATAAACGCCCACGATAGCTGCGATATGAACGGAGACGAAGAATATTGCGTTGCTCCACCATATCTTCAGGTGGGACTGTCCTGCAGATTCGGTCGTCATCCTGGTGGTACCAACGTCGGTACCGTGCTCGGGTGAAAGCGATTTATTTCGAGTATGCTAAGCTTTTAACCTGTCCTACTAGTCGTATCAGACGTAACTTTCTGACTTTTCGTAGAAGCGACCGAGTCGGAAGTCGAAGTAACCTTTCAAGAAGCCTTCCGGCCTTGGTAATAAAGTGCGTTACTTCCAAAAGTTTCTTGCAGCCACGGCGTCTAAGATTTGATTTCAATGGGACTCGCAGAATGTGTGTGTTGTCAGGAAGTATTTTTTATCAGATAACTCACTCCTACCGGAGTCGTTCCTTGCGATGGGGTGGGATGTTGTATGAACGAGATTGCAGATCACAGTTGCTTCGAAAGCGTCTTGATTCAGCATACTGGAGCCGAAATAATGTCTAACAGTGTCGTTCCAGGGCTAGAAGTACTTCTTGGGCCTTAGTGCAACGAATCGCGCCATTCATTCTCGCGGTCGACACCCTTGAAGTCGTTCCGGGCCGCCGCCGCACATACCGGATAATTGGATAATTGGTACTTCGAAAAAATCGGCGAGTGGCATGACCGGGTAATCTGCAAAGTTATCTCAAATAGTGCAGCCCAAGTCCGGGACCACCCAGCTCAGTAACTGAGGTCTGGGGCCCTGGTCGAGAATGGTTCGTTATCGTGACTGCATGCCTAACTTGGACATCCCTCCAAAAGATATCCCTTGCTGAATCTTATGATTTGCCTCGAATCATTGATTTGGACAAAGACCAAACCATAGGGTGTACATGAGACTCGAAGGCCTATCCCTCCACTCCCCGAGAGTTTCTATTCTCATATCCATGCGTAAAGGGTATATAACAACAATGAGCAACTTTTATAAGAGCTATATGATATCGTAAACATGTCCTCTCCACCTTGGGTGAACCTTAGATCACCCCGTGCACCCCAAAGCATAATCATAGTGCGCTCGCCCGGTCCAAGAGTCCTCTCACCCGTCTACTCAGCCTCTCAGCCTCCAGCTTGCGTTCCAAAACCTGTTGTGCTGGCATATCCTTCTTGCGCATCCAACCCCTGACCGTTTTGCCTTCGCTATCGGCGCGTTTCGCATGCAGGGCGGACAAATCAACGACCCGAGGTGAGGAAGAGAACTTGATGACATCCCGATATAGCATTTTGGTTTCTGTAGCCAACGAGTGGATGGTGGGCGGTGTAGAAGGAACGTCCGACTCAGACTCTTCTGAATCGGAGAACGTGGAGGGGTCCAAAGGAGGCGTCGGTGGCGAGTGGACCGGTTCAGGAAGCGGGGGCAAAGCTTGAATCTCTTTGAGTAGGTCTTGGCCTTTGAGATACGAGTTCTCTGTCCGGAGGAACCTGACCGTCCCACGGAGCGCTTCGATCTGCGAGGGAGTGTGAGATGGTGAGTCGAGCGGTGCCATTGGAGGATAACCTACTTGTTCTATCAGATGAGAAGTCTCGACACTTCCCTCAATAGGAGCGTTATCCGATTCGGTAGGTTGATTGCCAGCAGCTAAGTCGAGTCGTATCAAGCGTCCCGAGATCACTGGGCATAGCTAATCGCGTACCTTGTCTTTCTGGTGCAGCCATGGTCTTGAGCTTGCCATTCTCCTGTTCCAATGCATCCAAGTCAGCCTGCAACTGTTCCATGGCCTCTTCGTACGCCCGCTCCTGTTTCCTCGCCTTCGAAAGCTCGCTCTCAAGCTCGACGATCGTTTCTGTTTGTTTCTTGCCAGCTTCCATACGACGTTCCATGAGCTCGATTTTAACGGTGGACTCCTGTATGGTCTGATCTTTGGCTTTAAGACTGCGAACAAGACCTTGAATCTCGTCTTGTAGCTGGACGGCTTTGCGCTCCGCCTCGATGTTGACTGCCGTGCTTGCTCGGATTTCATCAATACGCACGACCCAAGGTGCTGTGCCAGTGACTGAAAACACGATGTGTCAATTAGGGACAAATGGGCAAACGACGAGATTGCGCACTCTTGACAACGTTCTCCGCTTCAAGTGCCATCGGTAACAACTTGTTGCACTCCCCTGCAAGCTGTGCGATGGCTTCACTGACCGCCTCCCAGCAAGACATACCAGGTCGCATATCTTTGGCGACTGTCGACATGGCCGTTTGCTTGGCGAACGAAAGGACGGCGGTGAACTGGAAGGAAGATTTGGCGCTCCGAGCATCACTCAGGTGAGGTATGACTTGTTGAGCGAGCTTTAAAAATGGTCAATCTCTAATTCCAAAACTCTAGCAGGTATGAAGATAGGCTTACGGATATACCAAAGTTGACGAGCTCGGGTACGGCGTTACTTAGCGACTTGAGCTGACCTACGAGATGGGTTTTCAGTGCTGTCGACTCCTGAATAACATCTTCCAGGCGTTTCGTAAGTTTCCTAGTTTAAATTCATGAGTTCTGATTACGGGAAGGCGGTCGTAAAATACTCACTTGGAAAGCACCTTCGCGCTCTTGCACTGGTCAAGAAGTTTCTGGAGAGGTTCGAAGAGCTCGACCTTGGGATCGTATCCACCCATCTCGAGGACAACGTCCTCATCACGTAGAATAGCAGCGACCGAGGTCTTGGTAAGACCGATCGAGGCAGCGAACACGTCGAGGTCATGGTCAAACGAGAGCGCGTATCCCAATTCTCGTTCACCAAGATCTTGCTCAAACCCACCGAAGTAAGTCTCAGCGAGGTGATCAAATTGCGCTTGCAACCTACGTGCGCGTGGGTTAGAAAGTACGGTTTTGGAGTGGGTAAATGATGGGCTCACTTCATGACGTCGCTTACGAATTCCATCTCACGGAATTCATCACGTCTCAGTAGATCGATGTGCATATCGATACGTTTCTCCATGGGAGCAATCTCAGGGTATATGCGCCCAATATTGAGGAAGGAAGTTGGATCACAACGGCGAAGGATTGCAGCAAAGCGCTTGCAAAGTATTGCCAGGCCTGCAGCGCGTCCTCTCATCTAGAATAATATGTAAGCTACCAAGAACGTATCAAAGGGAATGAAACACACTTCGCATATACCAACGAGCGTCTCCGACACGTCTCCATTAAGAGACTCGGGAAGCCCATGAGCCTGTCCGAGGACGGTATTGATAAGGTCGATCTTGTACCCCATCCGCTGGAAGAAGATGTAACAGCTTGTGGCATCGCCGTCACTCTCCATGTACACTTGCGGCAGGTACGGCTATGCCATCGGCAATTAACATCGTATCACGCATGGTATTACTTGAGATCCTCACCTGCACAATGGCGAGCAATTCCCTGCTTTCCCTCGCTTCGAGTTTGCGAACCTCAAGTTCAACAGTCTTGGCTTGATTTTTGGCGGCAGACGACTGGAGCTTGAGATTAAGAGACATCATTGCAGCTGTCTGCGATGCTGCGGTGGCAGACTCATGCTGTGCGGTCTGAGTCTGAGTGCGCAGGGAATCGAGTTCGCTGAGTCAAGAGGGTCAGAGTGGTTGAGGATAAGGGCGTCTGCAACGAGGATATTACCTTTGCAATTGTAGGACAAGCTCGCGGAATTGCGAAATAGTATTCTCCAGGTCTTGGCAGGCGTCCTCCACTGTGGAAATCTTTTGCAAATGTTCTCGGATCTGGGAGTCCTTGGAGTCTGCAGCGGCAAGATCAACTCGAGACGGACTGCGCAGAGATATTCCACGAACTGATTTCCTCTTGGAGGACCTTCTCAGTCTCAATATGATTTTCTTCGAGTTCATCGTTGAGCTCTTTGAGAGCTTCCAAGTCCTCAATGGTAATACGCATTTCCTCGATCTTCTCCCCGAGCATGAGGTTCCGCTCAGTAAGTTGTACTAGCATCTCCTCAGCTCCTAGCGCATCATCGAGTTGGGCTTTGAGGTCGTCAATTTGGATTTCGGCGTTGGTGAGTTTGATGAGTGTCGATTCGTATTGACCTGTTATTCGTCGGCGTCAGGGGTCACATAAAAAGCGAGGAAGGTGAGCTTCTAGGTGAGACAGACCTTGTAGATCATCAACACTTGTGATGTCCTTTTCCATCTCGGCAATGCGCCAGCGCTGTTCCTGTTCATTATGCTGGGACATGTCTCGGAGGCTAGTAGAGTGAGTGGTCAGGCCAGTAGGAGGGCATGACTATCACACACCGAATGAGTGCTTCTTTTAGCCGTTCATTCTGCTTTTCAAGCTGAATGTATGCTAACGAGGATTTGATGTTTGCTTCACCCTCCTCCCCAGCAGCTGTCTGACAATCAGCGTTGTAGACATTTGAATCACATAAATACTTACCACCGCCCTCATTCAGGACCTGCAGTTCTACCTCTACCTGGGCCAGTTTCTCCTTCACCTCTTCGAGCTCGGCTTGTGCTAGTTCCGCCTTTTCTTCCGCGACCTCTTTGTCTAACATGGCCATCTCCAATTGCTCCTGGGAGTCAATCCCTCTAGTGTCTGATAGTTGGGCAAGCTGTTGGGAGTCGGCCAATTCGCGTCGGGTGGCGATGAGCTCAGTCTGGAGTTGATTCAGCTTAGCTTGAAGTTTCGGACGAAGGGCTACGAATGATTCAGCTTCCGAGAGGCGTGTTTCGAGTTCACGGACGTGTCGGGCATCGTCTGCGCGTTTGGCTTCGAGAACTCGAGTTCGTGCGCGAAGCTCTTGTAGTTCGGTATCGTCTACCGTGCGCTGAAGTAAGCGAATGAATAAGAAAGTATGAATATTGATGTGATGCATACGAGACTTACTGTGGCGATGGGAGAGGATGGAACTCTTGTTATAGACGCTGTTCGGATGTGTCCAGACCCGTTGGCGAGGGTTGGGGGGATATCCGACGAGCCATTCGATAGCGAAGGCGATGACGTGATTTGGGCGGGAGGTAATAATGATGGTGGTTCCGGTATAGGCGACCGCTGGAAAGATGGTGACTGTGCTTGGGGTGGGGGAGCTTGGGAAGCAAAGGCTGAAGGGCGTAATGTGGGTACGGCGATTGTAGATTCTCGGGGAGGAGATGACGAAAACGAGGCTGATTGAACTGAGGTCGGAAGAGAAGGACTGGGTGGTACGACCCCATCACCAGAAGATGGACGAGTCAAGGGCTTGCGTGGTTGGAGTGAAAGTGCTGGGATACGTTTCGTGGGGGTTGGTGGTGCAAGTCGAGACATGTGTGGACTTGACATTCCGGGTGTTGGAAGAAGGGTGGATGGCTTGACCGGGCTGGAGGAGCGCGAGGAGGAAGAGGCAGCGCTGGAACGTATGGACGCGGCTCGGGCAAGGGAAGTGCTAGGTGTGCGTTGATGGCCGACGACGGAACGTGCAAGACTCGGTTGAGGTTGGGTTCGCTAAGTGAGATGACCGATTTCCGTCAATCGCTGTTGCACAAACCATCAAGACTCACGTTCACAGGGGGAGGCTCAGGTTCAGCGGCGAGGATCCTAACTTGGCTGGGACGAATGAACACGCCATAGGAAGGTTTGCAGGAGAAGTACGCGATTCCTTGGATGGAGCCATCGTTCTTTCCCTTTTGCTCGAATAGCTCGATGCCGACCCACTTGCCTGTGGCGAAGGAGGTCGTTCCACAAAAGCGTACGACGCCCTTGCCATTTGAGATCTCTACGAGCGCGCCAATTGGAGGGTCCACGACAGACATCCGTCGCGAATGCCAGGTCTACTTTCGTAGACCCAAATGACCTGAAAACGACGAAAGTTTTGGGTAAGTAACAGCGAGTCTACCACCGCTGGGCTGGGTCAGTCTCAGTCCGATCGAGGTGTGCTAGTCCTGGTGGCGGTGCTGCTAACCTGCGTGACGGACGTGACCTCGGATGTCACACTCCGGCCTTAGCTACTACAGCGGGCCAACAGCGGACAAGCATTCGCTGGCATTGGCGAACATCTCCAACGTATCGGTCTCTCGCTTGCTCATTGTCGTACACGGCGTCGAAGAAGTCTTGCATCAAATCACACACTTGCACAGAGCTCTGCTCGTAGCGCAGACAGATGCAAAACGGACATCACCCACACGGTGCGCCCGTTCAAATTCCACCCGCTGACATTTCCTTGACGCGCAGATTCAGGCGTTGATTCGCTCTCCATGTCTGGCTTCAGGGAGCGAGCTGGATCAGACATGGGCTCAGACAATGTCACCGAGCGAGGTTGGGGCTCCAATTCCACTTCGGATCCGTCATCAAACCAAACAACCGAGGGTCGTGGCGAACACGCAGAGAACCACCCCAATGGTAGGCGCCATGGATCAGAAGACACACTTCCCGATCCTGTACCAATCATCCCTTACTGGTCCGCTAAGCGACACCTCACTTGCGGAAATCCCGCACCGCACTCCACCTGCTCTGCCAAACTCTTCCCCTGGCGTGGCTCCGCCCCCGGAAAACTAAAGACCGCTAATGCTGGGCTTGTGCTATGTCTGAACATAGATGTTGATCCTCCAGATATCATCAAGACCAATCCCTGTGCTCTCCTCGAATGCTGGGTTGATCCCCACACGATGCCATCACACAAAGCTCTGGAAGCCATCGGTACAAATCTGCAACACCAATTCGAGGGTCTCAGTCTCAAGATCCCTTACAAGCCAATACTAGACCCTTCGTATGAAGACCTCCGTCGCTTTTGCTTGAATCTGCGCAAACAAGCCAAAGACGAGACCGTTTGTTACTATTATAACGGTCACGGCGTGCCTAAACCTACGCCAAGCGGAGAGCTATGGTGTTTCAATCGCAATTACACGCAATATATTCCTGTCTCTCTCATGGAAATCCAAAGTTGGATCGGTTCGCCAGGCGTCTACATCTGGGATTGCTCGGGAGCCGGTAACCTCCTCACAAATTTCAATAACTTCGCTGAGCGCCGTGATCAGGAAGTATTTACCACTCGCGGAGGGTACGTCGACGGCATGCAGCCGTACATGAACTCTCTCCAACTCGCAGCTTGCCTAGCGCACGAGCAATTGCCTTCGTGTCCTGAGCTCCCTGCTGATATCTTCACATCTTGCCTCACTTCTCCCATCGATATCGCACTCCGGTACTTCATCATGACCCACCAGCTGCCCTACAATATCACCCCAGACATGGTGATGCAACTACCAGGCGATCTTAAAGACCGCAGGACGCCTTTGGGAGAGCTCAACTGGATCTTCACCGCCATTACTGATACAATCGCATGGACAACATTCCCTCGGGATGTGTTCACGCGCTTATACCGGTCCGACCTCCTTATCGCATCCCTTTTCCGCAATTTTCTCTTGGCTGAACGGATCATGAAGAACTATCATTGCACCCCGCATACCTATCCTTCTCTCCCAGCCACGAATACGCACACACTTTGGGCTGCGTGGGATCTCGCCGTCGATACGTGCCTACGACAACTTCCTGATCTACTTGCGAAGAACCCCGCTGCAAATGCATCAGTAAGCTCGGCAGGGTTAATTGGTCCACGGGGAGGACACGTCGGTCAACCTACCCGTGTTGGTGGCTCACAGGCTGAGAAGCCATACCAATACATACCTAGCCGGTTCTTCGCGGACCAGCTGACGGCTTTCGAGGTCTGGATATCCCGAGGTGGTTCTGCACTCACAAGGCGAGGTCCCTTGTCACTTCCGCCGCAAATTTCCTTTGATGGCATAGAAGCTGCAAATGGCAGCGCCGCTATCGTTAACGGGACCCCGCCTGCAGCTAATCATCAGACGGACCGGGACCTTGTGCCGCGCAAGCCACCAGACCAACTGCCCATCGTTCTTCAAGTTCTCCTCTCACAGCCCCATCGACTCCGCGCCCTCATCCTTTTGTCTCAATTTGTCGATCTAGGACCGTGGGCCGTCAATCTCGTGCTCACGATCGGTATCTTTCCGTATATCTCCAAGCTTTTGCAAGCTGCAGGTCAAGATTTGCGTCCTGTTTTAATCTTCATTTGGGCACGGATCCTTGCAGTTGACCCCAGCGTCCAGGTCGACTTGCACAACACTCAGGGCTTTAAATACTTTGCCAATGTCTTGGCTCTCACCGACGAACATCCCCAACACGCTCTTCCTAACAGCGCGGAACACAAAGCCATGTGCTCGTTTATCCTTTCTGCTGTTGCTCGGGACTACTACAATGGCCAAATGGCTTGTTGGAGGGAACGTGTATTCGACAACTGCTTCGACAAGCTTGATGAAGGCGACTTCTTGCTAAGACAATGGTGCGCGTTGTGCATCGCACAGATATGGGAGGGGAACGATGAGATCAAGGTGTACGGTGTCGACCGTGGCACTCAGGATAAACTCATACTCATGCTAAACGATGACTCCCCAGAGGTCAGGGCCGCGGCGTTGTATGCTCTTGGCACGTTTATGGGCGCAAGCGGATCTGCAAATCCCACAAAACAAGGAGGTGGAGGTACAGGAACGCAGTATCAGCTTGACGAGCGGATTCACTTCCGCATGGAAGTAGCTGTTGCCACTGGCGCGGCACTTGCCGTGAAGGAAGATGCGAGTCCAATGGTACGCAAGGAGCTCCTCGTTCTCATCAGCTGTCTCGTGAAGGAGTGGAGAGGCTACTTCGTCATTTGTGCTTGGATCTACTGGGAAGAGGATAGGAAATGGCGAACAGACTCAAGCTCCCAGCCTCACGAAGAAGAAATGATCTCGTTGGCCGTCGCTGAATGGCTGGACGCGTTCGGCGATGACGACGGTGCTCGAGAGGAGAACCGAGTCTTACTTTCGTCATTCTTCACTATTTTCGTGGCGTTGCTCGAACTCACCACCGATCCATACCAAGAAGTCGCCACTCTTGCACAGACGATCACGGACTACATCATGGCCCTCCTGCTTGCTTCTCCGTTCTATCGCCTTGACATCACAAGTCTCGATACGCCGCCGGTACCACCGGACTTCAGAGGGAGCGTAGGTGTCGGTGCTCACTCCCGTGTTTCTTCCCTTCAATCTTCCCCTCTCATGCAGCACCCGCCATCTCCAGTGCTGCCTCGTCCGGGAGTCACGCGTAGTGACAGCATGACGAGCACGTTATCTTCAGGCGTCACTTCCACTATCCGACGTACTTCTTCATTTGCCAACGCCCTGCGCAATCTCGCTGGTGGCATCGCATTCCCATCAACCGACGATACCCGCGCCCCGCCTTCCCCTATCCCACCTTCCCAGTCCCGTCTTGATCTCCTCGGCGCGTCCAGACCACCGTCGCCAAACTACAACCTCGCACAATATACGTCTCCGTATTCTCGTCCGCCTACACCAAGCGCGATGGGCATGACGATGGTGAACTCGCGACCCCCTTCACCTACACAGTACAAACCGCACCCGGATTATCTCCCATCGCACGTCATGGAAGCGCTCATGGAAGAAGACATGGTGCGACTGCGCTCACGTAGGCGCGCCGCCACTCATGGGAGGAGGGGCGGCCCTAGCCTCGGGTCAGGGGGAGCCTTGAGCAGTCCGAGTGAAAGCACATTCTCAGTCGATTCGAATGGAAGCAATGTTCCGCTTGGTTGCGGGACTGGAAATGGGCTTAGAGACGTGTTGCCATTGAAGAGTTCGTTCTTTGACTGGTGCTGCGAATATTTCAAGGAACCGCAGATGAGGGTATGGTGTTTCTTTTTTTTCGTATCCGTCCTATGCTCACCCCATGGTTTACCACAGCAAGCGGAGGCGGACGAACCTGGTAGTATTCAATACAACTACCAGGTGTGGCGACAGCAACGCAACGAGCAAGTAATTGCAGAAACGGAGTCACAGGCACTCTTAGCTGGTGAATTCTATCCTAGAACAATACCCTCCGTCTCCCGAATGACACGGTTACATTTGTAGAGAAGTCCCGATGGGATCGTCCAGTTGCTAATTTGCAAGTCAGCAGCAACCCGCTTTGCATGACTCTGCATGCCTATGATCCCCATCTCGTCATTGCGAATGATATGGACATGATCAGGTTCGTCCGATGCATCCTATTACATGACGCCGCGCTGATCGTACTCAGCGTTTGGGATTGGTCGCAACGGAAGCGGTTGAACTACTTCTGCAATGGAAATCCAAAGGGAACGGGAATCACGTCGTTGCATATCATTAATCAAGACGTCGGCGGTATCATCATGGCAGGCTCAGGTTCGTCGCTCGGTCTTGTTCCAATTTTCCGTTTTGTGTTGAAAGCCCCTGTGCAGCGGAGGGTATCGTGCGCCTGTATCGTAATTACGATATAACTCTGGATCAAGGCCCACTTCAAATGGTCAGCTCTTTTCGAGGCCTGAGCGAGATGATCAACGTGCGGAGGGGTAGCGGACTCATCATGGACTGGAAACAATCCGGAGGATCCCTCCTTGTGGGTGGTGATTCAAGGATTATCCGAGTCTGGGATGCACATACCGAATCCCAAGTATTGGTAAGGAGCTCGTGTTCACGTACTCAAGAGCTCGTTATTGACTGATCGACTCAGGACTTGGAAACTAACTCGGAAAGCTCTGTTACCTGCCTAACTTCTGATCACGGGTCATCGTCGACGTTCATTGCTGGCTTCGCAGATGGCGTAGTCAAAGTCTTTGATCGCCGTCTGGAGGAAGATGATGCGGTCGTGAGATCTTACAATGAGCATCATGCTTGGATACAGAACGTCAAATATCACCCTAGGATCAGTGGACAATTCCTTTCGGCGAGGTATATATCTGTCATTCGAGTGACCACTGAAGCTGACTGACTGTTCGCAGCCTTTCCGGCGAGGTCCGTCTCTGGGATACCAGAGGTTCGGACCGTGCTGTCCAGGCATGGGATCCACATCCTGCAGGCCTATCGTGTTTCGACGTCCATCCTCAAACCGGTCTATTTGCCACGTGCGTACATCCTCTTCCAGCTTCAATCATCGTCGAGTGACATCGGAAATTAGGACCTCCGCTCTTACCCCAACAAACTGGAGACACCAACGTCTCATGATACATTCCCTATCTGACCCGGATACCAGTGCGCTCACCACGCTCAGTCTCCCAACCGGTCTTTCTGTATATCCAACGCGACCGCCGTCTTCGTACGTCCCAAGGTCTACATCGCTTGCATTCCATCCCGTGGAGATGTTGTATGCCATTAGTCAGCCTGATGGCTCAGGTACGTTTTTCCGCGTACGAGCGTTTTTCTTCGTGAGCTGTGCCTGATGCAGGTTTTGCAGTCAAGCTCTTGGGATGCAAGTTCAACTAGGAAGACGGCGTGCGGTCTGCTTCTTGAAAGGTTCTCTCATCCCTCTGCGCGATCATGTTATCCAGATCTGTGTACCCGATGTTGTTTAATGCTCTCGAACATATCTTCGCCGCATATATCATGTATTGTAGTGCATAATACGCCGATAATAACTTTGACGTTTGTATCAAAGTGCTTGTCGGGTCTAACTTCGGTCGGCGTGGAATTACTACTGTTTACTCCACCGATCGGAATTCGGACTCAACTGTCTATCAACTCGTATGGAGACACGACGCATCCTCCTCACTGCGGGATCCAATGCCAAGGGACAACTAGGAATCGGTTCGTACGACGACGCCCATGTATTCACGCCCTGCCAGTTCGCGAATTGCGAACCGAACCAACTCCCCGATCTCACCTCCCGGGTGCTCCACATCGCTTGCGGAGCAAACCACACAGTTCTGTTGCTAGAACACTTTGATGGATCTATCACTCTATGGGGAACTGGGGATGGACGCAGAGGTCAACTCGGGCCAGATTTTCACCCTGCGGTCGCTATTTTCCACAATCTCCCGATGCCACTCTCTGCTTCGTATGCATCCCGTGGATACACGTACAAACTCATCGCTGCAGCCTGGGAAACCACGTACGTCGTGCTCTCGTGTCCGGGAGACTCGGACGTGCTTATATCTATGGGGTCGAACGATTTCGGAGCGTTGGGAGCTGGAGAGGAAGTCGCGGGGTCTTCAGGGGGTCCGAGGGGCTCCCATGTCGTCAACTTCGACCATCTCTTCACCGACGACTCCGAGGATCGTGCGGAAGAACCTTCGAGGATAAGTATCCGATCCCTCCATTCCGGTCCGCGCCATGTCGTCGTACAGCTCATCATATCGACGTCGAGCAACCCATCATCATCCGGACCCAAGGTTGTTCTCGTTGGATGGGGTGCATCCAGGCATGGTCAGCTCGGGGAGAATGGAGGGGCACGATTCGTTAACCGACCTACTTCCCTACCCATAAATATCCAGGACGACCCCATTGTTTCATGCGGCCTAGGAAACCAACATACGGTCGTCTTACACGAGTCAGGGCGCATATCAGCACTCGGGTCGAACAAGCAGGGACAGATCCCATCAATCAAGTCTCCGGGGAGAATCTGTAGGGTTGGGTGTACATGGAACGGCACGTACGTCCAGCTGACCCAGGACGATGAGAAGCCCCTCGTGCTGTCGATGGGTAATAATGCCCAGGGGCAGCTTGGTCGAAGGCATACGGGATCTTCCTCTACAACGGCCGAAGCAGTTGCGCTTCCTGTAGATTTCGCTGTATCTGCTCTCATTTGCGGAAGTGAGCATGTCCTCGTAAGGATGTCAGGATCGATAGACGGGGATACCTCTCCGTTGATGGGATGGGGATGGAACGAGCATGGAAACATGGGTCTCGGGTCACTTGGCAACCTCGAGATTCCAACGCAGTTGTGGCCAAGAGAAGACGTAGCAGCATATACTCAATACCCAAAAAGATTATCAGGCACATGGGCAGGTTGTGCTACAAGTTGGTTACTGGTCGAATAAAAGGCTACAGATATGCGTGAAATATGGGAATGTATTCAGATAATGGAGGGATGCAATTTGTTAGCTGGCCTACTCCCTTGCCCAAGACGACTTATAAAACCAACATACGGTCGCCCGACACGAATCAGGCGCATATCAGCACTCGGGGTCAAACATGCATGGATAGATACCATCAATCACCGAGTCTTGGGGGACCATCGGTAAAGATGGGTGAACAAGTCGTGCACATGGATCGGGAAATATGTCAAGTTGAGCGAAAATGACAAACCCCTGCTTCCGGTAGATCGCTGCTCTTATTTGCGGGAGAGAGCATGAGGGTGAGACGGCGTTGATATTCCGACGCAGTGGTGGCCAAGAGAAAACATAGAAGTGACATATGCTCGATACCCAGAGAATGTTAGGCACATTACAAACGTTACTGGTCGAAGAAAGAATTACAGAGCTGGATACGCCGCGGGGCATGAGAGCAGCGTGCTCGGCGACAAGAAATCGGTTAGTTCGCATCGTCGAGGAGGTCCATATCTTCGTGAATCTGTCGAACCGTCGTGTCCTTCAGAGCGGCCAGCTAGTGAATGGGAGGTGAATATATGCGGTATACCTTTCCAAGACAGCGCACCCTTCCAATTAGGATCTTCAAATTTAAGAAGGAGGAGCACCATTAGCACGACAACAACTACGACGACGCGTGAGGAAAACAAATTGGACCTGAGCTGCATCTTTGGTTTCGTTATAACGATGTAGCAGCTTGATGTGACGCGAAACTATCTCTTCGGCGTTCTCGTTTTGTCTAGGACGTGGTCATCATGCAGCGTTCGATGCTGAAGGTCATTGGATGCGCATATACCCAAGCCTCTCCTGCAACGCGTCAATTTCGGCCTGAAGCTTCGCTACGTGTTCCTGCTGTTTCTAGATGGCAGACACGTTACAGGCTGCTTCTGTGCCAGGGACGTACATACCTCGGGGGATGTACGGGCGTACATTGTGAGCCGTTTGATGTGTTCAAATCTGATGAGTTTGTCGAACTCGATAGTGGAAGTCTGGAAGATAACTTGAATGAAGTGATGTCGATGAACCGTAAACGACACCAAACAGAGGTCGGTGACCACCGCAAAGCGCACATCCTTGCTGGCCAATCCACTCACATCATTCCAACATGGCTTGGAGATGTTCTGGGAAAACGAATGCCGAGCTTATTTCTAACCTCTCGAGGACCGGAATTCTCTCAACCGATCGCATTATAGATGTACGCCGAAAGCGTTCGTAGTTCCCAGTAGCCCCTGACATTCCAGTAGGCGATGTCTCACACTGACCGTGCCAACTACATTCAATATGCTAAGACATCTCAGGCATATGAAGATTCACCTCAGTACGTTGAATCCTTGCACAACGATCAGGTATTTGGTCTGATAGACATTCAGGGACATCGGCCATGCTGCAACCATCTCTGCCCCTCATATGGTAGATCGCGTTTCCTCATGCTCCGTCAATGGCTACTCATGCGACACATAGCATGCACATGCCCTGGAGAATCTCTCTCATTTCCTTCAGCCGGGTGCGGCTGTCCTTGATGTAGGCAGCGGCTCTGGCTACCTCAGCGCGGTCCTCCACCGCCTTGTTTCTCCGTCCCAACCTGGCGCTCCCCAGGGCACAGTAGTCGGTATCGATCACATACCTGAATTGGTCGAGTGGTCAAAGAAGAACCTAGTCAACGACGGTTTAGGTTCTGCTATGGAGGACGGCAGGATTCTAATGGTAACTGGGGATGGAAGACAAGGTAGACGGTCATTGCATTCTAATCATCGACGGTAGGGCTAATCCACCATCGTGCAGGTTATTCACCGTCTGGTGTGTATCCGTTGTATTTTCGCTCTGTTAAACTGCTTTACCTGTCTGCCTAGGGCCTTATGATGCCATTCATGTTGGTGCTGCATCCGAGAGGCTTCCCCAAGTCCTCATTGACCAACTCAAATCACCCGGACGGTTGTTCATTCCAATTGGGACTTACACTCAATCCATCTGGCAGGTCGAAAAAGATGTCGATGGTAAGGTAACAAAACGGGAGCTTATGGATGTTCTGGTTAGTATTGATTACTGTCCCCAAGCCTTTGACCTTGTTGAATTTGACGACTGATTCTTCCCCATTTCTCGTTGGTACGTGCGTCCCGAATTGTGCTTCCGTGCATCACCCGGTATTTCCGATCCTCATCGTCTTGCTCGTTGACCTCCTTTGCTTCGGCCCAGTATGTCCCCCTGACCGACCTTGAGAAGCAAAAGCGGGGGCGTTAGATGGGGTACCATCTATATAGGAATGCAGATGAGTCTGATGTATGGTTTCCCGGTCCAATCTTGTATGCTTTTATGTTTTGATTTCCGGCTTGTGCTTCCGGATATTTGATTTTTCAGGTATATCGCATATTAACCTCATTGTGTATTGATAAATAACAATTTCATGGATTTCGATGGCTAACTGTACAGTTAGTGCAATGTAACCGTGTAGAACATCTCCGGAAATGGTGGAATGTCATCGCAAGGGCAAGCATAGTAGGTACCTCGACAAGGTAGACATCGTAGTACTGTCACGTCCAAACATACCAGAACTACTTACACAAGAATGTATAGACACCGACAATACACCAAAGGCATACATAACCAACAGCACGAAAACAATAGCAATAAAGACTCGATAAAACTTAGATGGAGCACACCACTCTCCCAGCAGTCCATGCCTAAACTCTCGCCTTCTTAGGGGCAGTCTCCCCATCAGCCTCATCTTCATCAACTTCATCACCGTCTGCATCCCCCTCGCTGAGCTCGTCAACTCCTCGTTTCGAGCCCACGACGAACAGGGTTTCCCCGTCCGCTTCATCTGCATGGTATTCGTCATCCTCGTCATATTCGTCACCGTCCTCTTCGGCTGCGCCATTTTTCTGGGAACTACAGTCAATTCTAGTCTTCAATAAATAAGATGAATCATTGTACCTTGCCTCCTAGAAGGAGGGCAGTCATCTATAGAGTGCATGATAAGAGGGGCGGCGACGTCAAATAGAAAACAACTGCAGCCGTACATTTTCCCGTCTGCCTTCGCCGGCGCCCTCTTCGTCACCTTCTTCGTCTTCGTCAGGGTCATATTGGTCGCCTTCTTCATCTTCACCCTAGGTCAGCAGACGTTTAGTTTGCCCTCGCACGACTCGGAAAACAAAGGGAACAAGACGCTACCTCTATTTCATAACTGTCGCTCTCTTCCCCCTCGTCGTTTTCCTCTTCCTCTTCCTCTTCGTCGTATTGGAGGGTAGGCTCGAGAGTAGGTTCAGCAGCCATCGTAAGTCGTCTTTGTTAAGTTCTAACAGAGGGTGCTGTATGAGAATGGACGTGGGTGAGAACTTCCGGCGCTGGGATATTTAAGGGGAGTGAACGGGTTGCCATACCAAGGTGGGTAGTCGAAGGGACCACGGGGAGAGAAAATCGAAGAGTGGAGGGTACCAAATCAAAAAATACTGTTATAGGCTCGAATTTGGGGGTTGACGTTGAGGTCTAGAGTTCGTGTCCGTTGGTCGTCTGACGCTGTCAACGTGACCTAAACAGCTGTGGTTATATTATCCGTCTCTCAGCGATGACAGCTGAGTAAAGCGGGTCAACGGCTACAGAGAGGCCTAGGGGGAAAAAATACCAAGTAAAATTGAGTGGTAAATTAACGGAAGAACAACGGAATTGGAAAGAGTGGACTCACGAATTGTGTCGTGAAGGGACAACTGGCGAATTGAGAGGACGGACGTTGTTTTTTTGTTAGTGTGCCAACCCAGGTTTCTGCGTGTGATTTCTTACTCGAAACCTGTGAAGGGAGGTCGATTCTTGATAGGGGTACTTATAGAAGATGGTCCATGGTATACAATATTGTAAACTATCATCTCCGAGTCCTGGCATATTCCTAACCCCATCCAGTGGGAATTGAACCAGAGATGAGTGAAACAAACATAGGAAATGTGTTTGAAACTAGTCTGGAAGTTATGAGATTTCAAAAAGAACATGACATTGTAACTTCTACAGCCCATCACTGCGATGGTCATTCCAAGCATGCTGCATTACTGTACAGCGAGGTTAGTCTCGCCCCAGATATTGACGCGTGACGCGTGACGTTTGGCAGTCACCGGTCGGTTCAAGCCGCTATTATGTAAGTCTAATTTAGCAACGCGAGGGGCTTATTGCTGCCCCTTTACAACCCACTCATCACACCAACAGCACACACGCCGCCAAACTCGATTTTATAGCAAACTATGACGACCACAGCAGAAACTCAGGTGCGCTGATGCCCCGACCAGGATACTCTTTCGAGGGAATCTAACATTGCTGATACAGGCAAAGGCAGTTCGAATCCCGAAGGGCTGGGAAGCTGTCGTTCATGATGATATCAGATCCATGAGGAATATCCTCGCTCCAACAGTTTCCGGAGACCCCTCGAGCATCGAAGATATCATCGAAGACGCTTCAGGCGACCTGATTTGCTTCACATATGAAGGTGACTTTTACATTTTCGATTTCTCCAGTGAGCAGACGGACAAGGTGGTGTGCCCTAAGGGCAAGGAGGCGTTGTACGCTTATCTGGAGCAAGGAGGCTTCGCGGGGACTGATGTGGATGCTGATTGGAGAGCGGTGTACTCCGATTTTTCAGACTCTGGTCTACGAACCCCTTTGACTCTGAGTAGATTATGGCATGAATTCATAGCTTTGCACGTTCGGTTTTCAACTTTGCTGCTGCTGGAAAGGCTGTTCAGATCACGATATATATATAAGCATCTACCTGTGTTGCCGTACGGAACTCCTGGCAGCGGCATTTGCGGGTGGATGTCTTATTGAAAGGACAGCATCGCGCCCAAGTCATCTCGTTATGCCTACAGCTGATTACAGCGACTCATAACGCCAGAAGAGGGCAAGTAACAATCCTTGATGTCACCTTGTATGGGCTTCCGACAGAATCCGGAAACAAGTTCCAGTTGGATTGTGCAGATATCTAACCCTGACGAGATTGGTAAAATCACGGTTCCAAGGTGTTGGGAGAGCTTGAACAATATTGGATGGTCGGGGTTGTCCAGCTCACTGCTAGCGCTTAACTTCACACTGGAGTAGCTTTGACATCGCAATGAATGGTACGTAGCGAAGAGATATCAAGAAGCGATGGAGTAACATACAGTCTGTCTCGTACCGAATGATATTTTTCGACGGCAAAGGGCAATGAAGATGTCAAACGTGAGATTACGTTTGGGAAACGAGCTCATTCGCCGAAGGAGCAGAAGCTTTGAGCTAGAAACGAATATTAATCGATGCCGCCTTAGCAACACTTCAACCAACCTCTCATTCGTTCCTCTTCCATTTTACATCCTTCTCATCGACGCCATCGACGACCACAACGGCGAGTGCTCTCGCTGTGGATAGACAGAAGTGAACTGCTTGGCTATTTGTGGAAGGGCACACCTCAACGCACAGCTAAGCCTCGAGGCAGGAAGAGAACTGATCTCCATCTTTTTCCGCTGCTCGTGGCTTTCACGCCCATACCGCACGTCCGCCAAAAACTTTCCAATCTGTCAATCCGTACCGACCTCCACTCTACCTAATTCATCGATTCAGTTGGGCTTTCTGTCCTTCCTTCTCCCCCTCCTCCCACATAACCCGCAACAAGCCCGACGCATCTAGTGTCCCCGCGAGATTCTGCGCCTTTTACCCTTTCTCGTATGCATAGTGCTTCCGCCACTCAACAGCACGTCCATTTCTCGAAGAAAAGCTTCAAATCCGTTCTAGGCTTCCGTCCTCTATCCTTCAAAGACGCGAATCCCGTCCGTGGTCGCTCTTCCATCGACGCCTTTCGCCCGCGTGAACCACAGACCAGGGCTAGTGTTGACACTGCTAGAAGCTACCAACCCAACCGCAAATCCCGTCCAGAGCATTCAACCGTCACAGACACCTCTTTCTTCGAGTCACGCAACTCTTCTCCTCACCACGAACACGCCCCTCACAACAGCTCCGTCCGCAGTATGAATAACTTAGACACCGCTCCTTCTCGGTCCACGCGAAGACCTCCCGTCCGCATCGATGCCCAGGAAGGGCCATGGAGCATCAGCGTCGCAGAGACGCCACATGATGCCCGCTCGTACTCTATTTACATAAAGAGTGAGTCTCATCGTTCTATCCACCCTTCCTCCATAAGGTTTTAGACCTACGTGTATCGTGTACTGTCCTTTTGAGTCGCACACATCACGTTTCCGAGCCCTTCGCTGCCCTGTGTATGCGCCTTCGTGACGTTCGCGGGTATCCTATTATAGCTGTTGATGATCCGACCTTCCTTTTCTATCTCCCGTCGTTCAGCGTCTGTCTTGCGCAATTGCTAACACCGCCGTCTCCTATACAGCACCTACCCATAATCTTACCCTCACCCGTACAGCAACCGAGGTGGTTGAGCTTCATGCGAAACTCGGAGACTCGGATGGCGCTGTCAAACTCCCAAAGTTGCCAATAGACATCGCGTCCCTACCCCTTCAGCCCGTGAAGCGTAAATCCACGTTCCTGAATACCCTTTCGCGTCTTGCGTCGCCTTCTACGAATAAAGTCAGCCGTCACTCCTCCGTGCGGGCGCCAAGTAATCCCAACTTTGGGGCGTCGACGACAGACCAGTCGATCGTCTCACCCTCGCAAGAGATTGGCGACCCCTTCATGTCCCTTTCTCCATCGGCCAGTATCATCTCCAACGGAATATCCACTAATAGCACAATGACGGCTCTTGCTGCATGCTTGACGACGATCGCAAATGAACCATCGTTTAGGCAGACTCGTGGATGGAAACGCTTTGTTCATGTGCGCACGGACGATCTCCAGAGCGTACGCGTCGAGAGGGCGATTAAACGCGTGCGATCTGATCTGGCAGCGCATGTTGGCTCAAAGATTGTGGAGGCTTCCGTGGACCCAAGCTCAACCAACGTTAGCTCGACCGACCTCGGCGAGATCGTGGATGGTGTAGAGAGTATAAATGATACGGTTGAGGGGGAGGTTGTTTTGGACCTCAGTAAGAGCAGTCTTCGGGAGGAGGGCATTAAGGAGGAGGAGGAGGAAACCGAGCCAAATGCACGTCCGTCGCAGTCCAATGTCGAGAAGGTGGAGCCCGCACAGGAGGACAAGACCGACCAGGCTGCCACCAATATTGCCCCTGTTGACAGCTTCAAGATGGTTCCAGAGCAGATCGATACTGATGTCGCTACCAATGGAGCCGTCGAAGAAGAGGAGACGACCATCCCCACTCCTGTTGCCGACGTCCCAGCGTCGAGGATCCTTCGTTCGCATTCGGCCGATCCTGACAAGGCCAGCCGACTCTCACGGGTGTACACCTCATCAACGTTACAAGATGGTACCTCCTCCGCCACCGGTGACGAATCGTCGATATCCACGACTGCTCGCCGATCGCGCAAGAAGCGCTCGCAATCGACAGACCCTAACCGCAAGAAGAAGGCGCAAAAGAAAGTCTTCATCCATGATTTCGAGATGATGCGTGTCCTCGGAAAAGGTTGCGCTGGCAAAGTGCTCTTGGTGCGGCACAAGAACAGCGCAGATTTGTATGCGCTCAAGGCGATCACCAAGCGTCACGTCTTGGCGCACCAAGAACTGCAGCATACTCTGACAGAGCAGGCCGTCTTGAAGCGTATGGCCAAGGAAGCCAAAGACCCGTTCGTCGTCAAGCTTTGGTGGAGCTTCCATGACAAGGAGAACCTGTTCTTAGTGATGGTAAATCAACTTCTCACAATTAATTGTAACATCCACTCAACCCCCTTGTTTTTCAATGTTCACAGGACTTCCACCCAGGTGGTGATCTTGCCACGCAACTTGCACGTTGGGGCAGGCTTGGCCGTGACCGCGCACGATTTTACGCCGCGGAGATTGTCGAAGGCGTGGAAGGTCTCCACGCGGCTGGTGTCATTTACCGTGACCTCAAACCGGAGAACATCTTGATTGGTGCCGATGGTCACATTGTTCTGACGGACTTTGGTCTCTCAAAGGAGTTCCCCAGACGAGCGATGCCTGTCACAGCCCCGCCGACACCGAATGGGACTCGTGGCGAGTTCTATTCATCCCCGAGTATTGAACCCACGACGCCTCCATGGATGAAAGGCGAGAATGGCCAAGAGCCCTCGGTGGGCTGGGCCGGACATGGCGTTGGCTCTGCGGACACCACGACCACGTTCTGCGGAACGGCAGAATATCTTGCTCCAGAGGTTATTCAGGGCCTGCCGTATAGCTACGAGGTCGATTGGTGGAGTTTCGGCACGATGCTGTATGAGATGTTGACAGGCATAGTGCGTTCAGCCACTGACTCTTTACGCGTTTCGGGAGGGCTGACATTTGTGCAGACTCCCTTCTGGGCGAACAACCATTCCGATATGTACGTCAGGGTACTGCAGGACGAGCTGCAATTCCCTGAGGACAGAGCAATGGACCAAGATACGAAGAGCTTGATACGAGGTGTAAGTGTTCATCGCCTTCGATCTCTAGATGAGACTTTTTATACGGTTGAAATTATGTCATACAGTTGCTCCAGCGTAATCCTGCTCTGAGGATGTGCGAACCACGCATCAAACGGCATCCATACTTCTCTATGATGTGAGTCGAAGTCGAACACATGCTGTATTCACCTGAGTCTGACGTTCTCTCGTGCCCCAGTGATTGGTCGCATGTGTACTATAAACGCTACATACGTGAGGCTTTGGATCTTCTTGTATTGAATCGTTCATCGTCGTGTGCTGATACCTACTCCTTTTTCTCTTCTAGCCCCCTATATCCCACCAATCGACCCTTCGAATGCCAGTGATACCCAGAACTTTGATGACACATTCTTGGACATGGAACCCGTCTTAGATGATCCCAATGATCAAGATCAAACAGATACCGATCAGGATCGCGATCAAACCGACGGCGAAGCCGCGGACGGTGAAGAAGCATACCCAACTCCCTCTCACTCACGTAGTCCATCCGTACATCCCGAGGAGAGTCATGTCGACGTGTTCGATGGCTATTCATTCAAAGGACATCCTATCATCGTGGACGATGAAGACGATGATGACGGCTCTGGCGAGTCGGGACAAGAGGAAACTGACGAAGAAGAAGACCTCCCATCGGTTCTCATTGATATGTTGGATAGTCCTTCTCAGCCTGTTCTGGAGCCGGATGTCACCGAGTCGCCTGTTTCTGACGACCAAGTTGCCGAGCTGGTGCCCAAGACACCGGAGGCACGGCCACAGGCACTTCCGGAGGACATCCGCGTTCCGGACAAAGCTGCGACCCCCGTCGAGCCTGCACCACCCGCCGAAGCTCCCTCTACAACACGTACCGAGGCACCGTCGAAGCAGAGCTCTCCAGCGGAGCCAACGGAAACTGCTCCCCCTTTGCCAGCCAAAGATTCGAAACCGAAGCCCGCGCCTTCGAAAGCTACTTCCCGGAGTACTCGTGGCCGACGCGAGAAATCTGGTGTTGCAGCCTTGGACCGCTTCCTTTCTGATGGTCCTGACGGAGACGGTGATTTGACGGAGAAAGACGAAGAAGATGACGACTGGGACTTCATAGAAGCCGATGGTGAGGATCGCAACGGAACGAAGGGGAAGAGTCTCTTTGCTCGTGGTGTTGTAGATCGGTATAAGTTGGCTGTCTTCCGCAAGGCATCCACACCAGGACGCTCGTTCTCGGGCCTCTCGAAGGATGGTGACTTCCAGCTTGCGGAGCCTACAGACTCGCCAAGCCCTGCGGAAAAGCGCCGCGGTCGCGCGCCCGGTTTGAAATTCCGAAAGGCTCCAAAGCAATTCCTCAAAGGGAAATCGCCTCCTTCGTCCTTCTCTGCGAAGAGTGCCGCTACGATCAAGACATCCGCAGCCTCGACGGTTGCTCCTACAATCTCCTCATTGTCGAGCCATGGTTTGCTCACACCTTCCGTGTCCGGCACAACCGCTATGTCACCTTCGTTGAGGTCGAAGGAGTCAGCCATGTCGGTCGGAGATCAAAGCCAGTCCTCTGACCAGTCCAACGGCGAAACCGCAGAGCTCCCCATGTCGCTTCCAGCATCACCTGAGGCGCCGAAGCATTCCTCTCATCACATTGACGAACCTGAGAAGCTCAAGAACAAAAAGTTGAAGAAGTACAAGGAGAACGCTGAGAAGGTTCTCTCTCTCTTCGCTTCACAGCGTTAGTCACCGTTCCCTTCCCTTCCATGCGTTGGGGGCTGGGTCCTTGGCGCTATCTAAACCGACTAGATCCTCGCAAATGTTATCGATCTCTGGTGTAAGCTTCATCTTCTCTCTCATTATCGCTATGCATTACTCTTGACGTTACCACTACTTACCCTCGCACTTTTCTTGTTTCTCGTAATCGTTTTTTTTTTCATCACGGATTGCTACGCTGGCGTCCTGGTTGGACCTTTGCCTTCATTTATGGACGGCACGGTGCTTTCCTTCTTCAGGTCATTATACATACTGTCTTTCTGTCCCTACAAATTTGCATTTGCTGTCATGCTTAGGGTCCCCCGCATCAAACAACAACGATCCTTTTAGAACGTACCAGTCCGCTTAATCTTTCTCTGTCCGATGAATCTCTTTACGGTCCTTTCTTCAATTGCTCCAAGGAAAAAAAAACTGTGATTTCGTTTCATCTACTATAAACGTCCATTGTCCATTGTCAAAAACGATCGTGAGCGGTGTCAAATACAATAACAGCTGTTGGCGTCAGGGAATCAAGGATACAGTCCGACATGCATGAGGGGTGATATAGATATCTCTACCAAAATTTGAACATGCGTCGTCTCCGATGCGTGTTATCCTCCTCTAACACATTGTTCTCCCGAATGACCTTTAAAAACACATTCTCCAATGTCGCTTTTTCGACCGTGTACTCCTGGAAGTCGCCTTGGGTGGCTAGGATATGGAAGAGCTGAGCGAGCGTCATATCACCACCGTCACGAATCGGTACTTCGAAGCGAGTGGCGACGTCGTCAGCCAGGCGAGCGCCTGGAATGCGACTCATGAGGATTTGGGCTCTCGTCACATCTTCACGGGTCGGACATGGGAAGTGGACTTGGTAGGTGGCGTAGCGAGCGGCGAGTTCGTCGGTGGTGCCGACGGCTATATGCGCGTGATTAGGTCATGGAAGAGTAGCGAGGATTTGAGCTCACCGAGCATTTTTTTCGATATGATGCCGACCTTGTTAGCCAAGGCGGATGCTTCTTCCATGGAATCTAGAGAAGTGGGGGAGTCAAGTTCAACAGGGGTGGAAGATCGCAGTGAAAGGGAGGTAAAACGAGACGTACGGGTTGTAATCACAACCGCTTTTCCGACTGCGACGTTCCTCAAAGTACCCCACATCTCTCTCTTCATCTTAGCATCAATCCCGGTCGAGAATTCATCGATAAGCACGACAGCAGGGTTACCTAGACAAAGACAATCAGTCAACGAAACCCACCACAGAACGGAAACCCACCAATGAGAGCTATCGCGAGCGACAATTTACGCTGATTTCCACCAGAAAGCTGACTGGCCAAGCGATCTGCATACGTATTCAGCGAAGTGGCCACCATGAGCGACTCGACGTTCGAATCCAGTTCAGCCCCGCGTACGAGACCCTTCAGACGTCCATAGATCAACAGATGTTCGCGAACAGTGAGCTGTACATCAATGGCGGTGAATTGTGGGCAGACACCAAGCGAGAGACGGGCAATCCGTGGAGAGTTAACGACTGAGATGCCCCTGATCTTGACATCTCCCGTGTCGGGAACAACATCGCCTCCTATAAGATGATCGACGATTAAGTGCGGGACTAGATAACAATGTAAAACGAATCACGTACGGATCATGTTGAACGTTGTCGTCTTTCCCGCTCCGTTTGGCCCAAGCATGGCGAAAATGACGTTCCCCGCAACACCAAAGGAAACGTCGTCCACAACTCTGTTCCCGTCGAAAGTCTTGGTAACATGAATAACGCGGAGCGCATCGCTCGATTGAGCAACCGCCTTGGCCTCCTTCGCCACGTCCTGTCTCGAAACTTCATTTGCAGCCATGTTCTCCTCGAGTCGTGCCTGTTGCTTGCGAGTCTTCAAGAACCGGCGTGGAATGAGAGATCCAGAGTCGACCCAGACGAGTATACCCAAGAGGACGAATGCGTAAACGAAAAGGTAGAGAATAGGCCCGCCGTAGCGCATGATATCACCCATAGAGGCAATCGTGACCGGCGCGGATCCATTACAAAGTAGCGAGAAAAGGTTGACAGAAACGAAGGCCGAACGCATCTATTCTGTGTGTTAGCGAGAAGTACACCATACGCTCAGGCAAGGTACTCACGACACTGGCTACAGGGGAAAGGAGGGACAACGTGAAATCTATGAGCGACAGATCATCAGTAACAGCAAATGAGGCATTTCGAACGTTGCTCACGGATGGTGGTGATTATCTGGCTCGCTTGTGTGGTCTTGGCATACGTGAGGGTGAGAAGATAGCCAGCAAGGTAGAGCTACGAGCGACTCAGTACTAACCATTCCATGCAAATGTTCAAAACTTACGATGTACATGATAATCTGGTACCCCGCGACGGCAGCAAACGAAGTGAGAGGGGATGACATGAAGAGCGAAACGCAATACGAGAACAAGGCACCGACGATGCCATAGAGTACAAGGACGACCCACTGATCAATGTATTGTAAGCGCTCGAACTTCAGGTGATGAGAAGTGCCTTACGAATAGTCCAAGTCCGTAGAACTGATTGGAGACGGCAGCGAAGACGATGATGATAATCGTCGCAATGAGGACCGAAAACACCGTATCCCACAGCAGATGACCCAGCCAGAGGCCGATCGGGTCTGACAAACCATTCGAGAGTTGCATTGCTTGAACAGACGATCTTCGCTCCCTCGAAACATACAACGAAAAGAATGCAGGGAACACAGCCTTTGAAGCAAATCAGCGACCATGGAACAACATACAGCAAGAACCGTACCATGGCGGCCCCAAAGAATGCAATCCACTTCAAATCGACGAGTGTACCCGCAGCAATCCGAGGAAAACTTGCATAGTTGGCCATGATGATACTAGGTGTACCCGCTGTATCCCCCGAGGCGTTCAGAGCACGATTGTACAGGATGTTCGTGACGAGATTCAACAGAGTGGGCCCTGTCAGACCTGGAGGTGGAGTGGCGTCCCAAGCAAACAACGAGTTGCCCGTCTCCGTGTCGATGGATATACCACCGAGGGGAATGTTGAGGTAATTTTGCTGGATCGTCGAGACGAACGTCGCATTATCAGGGACACTCTCCGTCATCATGAACATGGCTGAGCGCCCGAGCGTTGATGTGATATTGGGAGGGGATTCCAATATCTTTGAGATGAAACTGTTGCTGATGATGTTTACAGGCGAGTATGGCAGGTAGAGAGGGACGATGGTCTCATTCCTGAACTTGACGATACACGATGGGGCTTGACCGGAGAGGTAGAAAAGTGGCACGCAGGCACCGCAAACGGCGATGAGCACCATGAGGAGGGGTGTAAGCCAGCTCCGCCTCGCAACGAGCATTCTCTTGTAGAATATCGTCAACGCTTGACTGAAGGGCGAGCGAGCGCGACCGTCGGCCAGTTCAAGTGGAAGAGGAGCTGAGGTGGGTCGTAGAGGTTCTGGGTTGCTTGGAGCCGATGCACTCTCAGTCGAATGCAACGACTTCTCCCCATTATCCTGACCTTGGGTTTCGACCGCCATCAAATCGAGGAAGATATCCTCAATCGAAGTTCCCAACACGTCATAGGATATGATATGATAGTTCCCAGCTTCTTCGTCGAGTAACTTGAGCACCTTCTCGACCACGGTCGAGTCCTTGGACTTCAAGTGATACGTAGCAAGCATAGGCGATAGTTGGCTCAGCGTGCACTGCGGTGCAAGATCGCGAACACGGTCAAGGATTTCCAGCGGCGAGCTAGTGTCGTCCTTTTCACCAAGGTGCTTGAAGTCGAACGTGACCGAGATGCTGTAACCTTGACCTAGATTCGTCTTGAGAGCGACGGGAGTACCCTCAGCCACCAACTTCCCAGGTGCAGCCAGGATCGCGATCTTGTCCGCAAGGAGATCTGCTTCGTCGAGGAAATGGGTTGTGAAGACGATCGTCCGGTCGTGCTTAACTGATGTGAGGGTCCTCCAGAGTGCACGACGTGACAAGGGATCCACGCCAGAGGTGCATTCATCAACAAGAACAATTTTGGAGCCGCCGATGAGCCCAATAGCAAGTTGGAGCTTCCTCTTCTGTCCTCCAGAAAGCGTGTTTGCGTTCGAGTATACCTTTGTCCCCAGGTCACAATCGCGCAGAAGTTGTTCGTAGTCCTCGTCCTCCTTGAAGGATTGCGAGGAGTACTTGATAGCACGCCAGACACGGAGAGTTTGATAACACGTGAGATCAGGGAAGAGGACGTTCTTCTGTGGCACTATGCCAAGCGTGCCACGCGGGGGACGTTTCACTCCACCCTCAAAGGAGACAGAGCCCGAGCTACGTCCCAAGAGGTTTGCCATGACTGAAAGCGATGTAGATTTGCCAGCCCTTGCAATGTGTCGTCAGAACAAATTTCCACGTTCCCAATATCCACTTACCCATTTGAACCCAACAGGACAAAGATACCGGTCTTTGGGATGTCCAACGAAAGATCAGCAACAGCAGTGACCGGCCCCTTCTCGCGGCTAAACATGGAGGGGGAGAAAGTCTTGCGGAGATTCTTGATAGAAATAGCTACCCCTTCCGGGTGGAGCGGAAGGTCGACCCTCTTCTGCCTACGGAAGTGTGACCAAAAGCCTTGCGAAGGTTCCCGTGCATCGTAGAGACGTCTTTCGAGCAGCACTCCGAGGTACGGCCACAAAAATATGTCGATCTGAAAAATAGTTTGTGGGAGGACGATTGGGTGAAAGAGAAGATACTCACGATACAAGCAATTAAGATGGGAAGAAGCGTAAGGTGATTATCCGGGTCTGGCTTAATAAGGTTTGTTGGCATGAGGTGATTCTCGAAACCACACATAGCACGGATGGCGAAAATGTAGTATCCGGGAGGGAAGATGAGGGTGAATATCGTAGCAGCTCCAGTACCAGCGCGAGAGAACACCAGCGCAAGAATAGCGAATATGATGGACAAGAAAGTTGATACTACAGCTGCGAGTTGAGGGCTCTTCCCGAAAGGAGCAGCAACGAAAAAGGACCAGCTGGCAAGCGAAAGACCGAGGAGAAGATGCACGACAAGAACTAGACCAGCATTTGTCTCGGTGAAAATACGATAGTGCCAGATCAATGCAACAACAATCCACGCTGGAAGATACGCCAGGGATATGCTAACATGCCATGATCTACGGGGAGATAAGGTTGGTCGAATATTGGTCAGAGAAAGCGCACGAACACAATACGAGCAGAGTCGAGCAGACCCATTGCCTTCATGTGGCTGGTCAAAAGGTTAGCACGCTCTCCAGTGAAAGCCCCAGGAAGCTGATAAGCAATGCCGACATAGCAAATGAACCTGGCTCAGTCGTAAGTAACCACTGCTGGAATTGGGTCTGGGAAAAACGTACAGGGCAAGCACTAGCAGAGTCCGGAGACCTCTGATATAACCTAAGAAGGAAAATGAGCAATGAATTGACCATACAACACAGACACTGACTAAGCCTCGTATTCGTCGCTTGCTGTTGGTTAGTCTCTTGTGTATATGGCCACTCTAAGGGAGTTGGGATAGATTGTCCGGCTCTAAGGGCGATGAACGCCTGGAGCCGACGGCGTCAACGCCAACAAAGACACCATTTAAAAGGGATTATACCTCATCTATGGCGAGTTGTAGTGGCAAAATGCGAGCTTCAAAATCACTTGTGTGACTGTAGACATTGACATATACTAGACCACCATCGGCACTTATGGTATAGTTGATGGGACTAGTATCCGTTGGGGAAACAGGCAAATAATTGAATGCGATACCGGCGTAGCACTCTGAGAATAGGTTGAAGTTCTGCGGACATTTGGAGGGGATTTGCGAGGGACTGGCAACCTGTTTGACGGCGCGAAGCTGGTTTTGACTGAACCCACTCGTGATGTGTGCCATGAGCGAGCTCGCTGAAGGATTTCCGGTGCCATTCGTGGCGTCAGCCCATATTAGGGCCAGAGAACCATCGAATTGATCGGTGAAGTTATATACTGGAGCAGGAGTACCCATGCCATACTTGAAGAGAAAAGATTAGAGATATATTGGATGGAAAGAGTCAAAGACCACACGTTATTTGGTTTCGCGAGGAACGTTTGCGCGACCGCAAGAAAGACTGGGGGACATCAGTAGGAACCTCTGCAGATCTCATACTGTACAAACCTCCATAGCCAATCGGTAATAGGAGGCATCGCACCAAGTTCAACTGTGAGACTAGTCAGAAGAAAAAATCGACGGGGAAGGGAGTGAGGAAGCGCACGAGTTTGTGTTTGGATAGAATGATCCAATTCTTCCAGACAAGCGCCACAAACTGCCTGAAGAACAGGCCCTCCATGTTGCTAGTTGTCTTGCTCTCGATGATGGTTATGCCCTTGACCTCATGAGAGGGATATATAGCACGCGGAAAGGGAAGTTAGTCTGTCGTTCTGCGCGGAGAATGAGACTTGTCCATCTGGATCGTAGGCCCGGGTTGATATATCTATAGCGACTGCCAGCACTGCGTGCAGGTGTGATATTTTTATTCGGAGAGGGGTCATTTCCAACGTGCCCCGACGGAAGCACGGAACGTACGATCCCTCTATTCTTCGGTTTATATGGGTTGGCCTGAAGTGCACCAAACCTTTCTCGACCCGCCTATCCCACTTCTACATCATGACATTGTCGTGACACAATAAATTTTGTTGTCGTAGTCTGGTCGTAGACTGTAGTGCATCTTTTTCATCGAGACACCGTGTGAAGCGGACGGGACTTTTCTTAGACCGAGATGGCCGTAATTGTGGCACCCAATCACGCATGGCTTCTGCCTTTCCGGTGCGTGTTTCTTGCCTTGCTTGTAACATGCTTTCTGCGGACCTCGTGAGATTAAACTAAACATGTACGTAGAATGCGAGCATTCATCTGTAAGTAGACATTTCCGCTGTTCTCCAACTCATATGTCATCGCACACAGTCCGGATGCCGTGCCTATTCCGCAGCTCAAGGGGAACCTCGAGTTCTGAATCAGGCACAACGCCAAGTACTCAGATTCGCGATTTTACTTCATAAACCTGGTGGTACTTATACCATTAGGTATGCATGGCCGTGTCAAGCTCGCTTTTTGTCTACTTCAATTTTCGACCTCGTGGTGTGCTCCCGACTTTCAATGGACTTGGATCGATGCCAGTCAAGTGGGAAGTCCCGGACTCGGACAAACTCAAGAGTCAGTGACAGCTGTTCAAACGTTCACCCCCGCTATCCAAAGTCAGGTCTCAACTATTCTTGCTTTTCCTTGTCAAGGAGGAAATGACTCTTCCTAGTTAGAACGGTAAACCTGTGATCTAAGCTCGATCCTGTTGTTACATGCCAAGACTCCGATTACGATCATGATCCATGCTACCGTTCTCTCCGGAATAGCTGATTTGTCTTGCTCCATCCTGTGAAAGTCACATCAAGGTACAAGCAAAGTCTCCTTGAACTCAACAGACTGATGCGAATCGGCCCACTCCCTCTTGAAGTTTGTCCTCCTGTTGGGCTGAATCCCAAGCTCTACAAAGTCCACCTCGAACGGTTCGATGAGTAACAACGCGAAATTCGACAGTGCGATTTCCAAGTTCCTCCTTTCCTCCTCGTTCTTTGCCTCGTCAAGTTTCGGAAGCTTCTCCGGCCATTTCTTCATCTCTTCCTCCCCACCTTTGAGCGGCGTACCCGGGACAGGCCGGCACCACGTCGCCTTCATGTATGCACTCATCCCATCAAACACCTCGACCCTCTTCTTCTCCCAATCGAACCCCTCTTGTTCCAATCGATCAAAGACGATCCCACGAGGCATTGGGTACGGATCCTGGTACGTCAACTTCGGAACGACCGACGCCCGTCCGACGATACGGTATTGCTCCTGAGTGCTCTCCATCCAATAAACAGCCTCGACGCACTGTTGATCGTTCATGTGAGAGACCTTTGGGGTGCGAATGTCCGTCGTGACTAGGATCAGCGGAAGCGTTGGGAGAGTGATTGCAGTAACGAATTCACGATGGATGAGCGATCGGACGCGGGGTATGTTTGGCGCTTCGAGGGTCGCAAACTGCAGGACTGTGCGGGCGTCGGGTCGTCGTGCAGTAATGATCGAATGGTGTAATACAGACCTCTAGTTCCCCCTTCTTTTTGCAAGACTTTGTCAAGGGCATCATACCATCTTGGAGTGCGCGCCATGATATCCGATCTACTGCCAGTCAGTGAGACGTTGCGTTGTGAGCAGTGGCTGTAAACCACGGACTACCAAATTTGAAGGTGTTCTACTACGGACATTCCAATGCAAACAACTTTCAAAATGGAACTGTAGATCAAAAGCTCTAGGTAAGTAGTAATGTCCTGGATCAAAGGAGTGCTGCCAGACTGCGGCACGGCGGCCTATACATGTGCGTAGAGTGGGATGGAGCGAAAAAGAAGATAAGTACGTTGCGTAAACTTGAGCCCATCATGGACGGAAGCAAAGATACGTCCGATAAGCGTGATAGACACCCGGAGCCTTGGATAAGAATCGTTGTCATCCGGTGTTCAAAACTCTGGTCATTCAACTCGTGTCTACGCAGTGATCATGTCAACTTCGTGAGCCAATAAATACAAACGAGACAAACCCTCAACACTCAATACCAACAAAAGAAAGCACGAAAAAACGAACGAACGTGTGTTTATCCTCAACTCAAATCCCCCAAACTCTCCCTGATCGTCTTCACCCTGTGCTCCACCGCATCCAACGCCCGCCCGATATTACCCACTTCCGTCTGTACATCCCCCACAGGCCCAGACGGCACCGCGAACCCACTTCTCGACCGTTCGACAGCCAACTCCTCCCATATCCCCGCAACAACGCCCTGAAGCCACCTCTCTTTTTCCTCCGCCCTCTTCGCTTCCTTGCGCCTCCCAACCTCCTCGCGATTCCCGACGAGAACGAACGTCCACAGATTACTCAGGACGAGCGACACGATAACGAACCATAGAATCGTCGTCGACGAAGATTGATCCCATGCTTCCCTGACGAGCTCGAGCGCCCCTTGCGCGGATCGTTTCCCGACATTGTAAGCCCCCTCAAAGGTCTCATATGCCCACTGTAACCCGCGCCGGTTCCGATCGCGCTCCCGGGCTTTGCGTGCTTCTTCGTCCGTGATACGCGTCTCGAGACCTCCCTTGGCTTCCGCAAGAGGGGTGATCGGTGTGATGGGAGCGACAGCTGTCGGATCGACTCCTGCCGGAATGAATTCGGTCTGGTGATCCTGAATGTACATCCGCATCGCATTGTCCAGGGCAGAATGATACACCTTCTGTCCATCCACCGCGGACTTCTCGATGAGACCTGGGAGTCAGGAACGTTCAGGAACGGATCAACGACATCGGAGCACTCGTGAATCACCTTTAATGAAACTCCTCCCTGTCCATTCTACTTGCGTCGTGACGATTACTCTTGTCGATATCGAACTCGCCCACATGATACACGTTCGTGTCTTGACCACGAACACACCACCGCTCGGTACGTCTGGCGTCCTCGTAGACGTGAGCATCACCACATAATCGTCGAAATCGCAATGGACCGTTTCGTCGTGAATCTCGCACTTTGTCTGTTTTGGACCAACGCTGTTGTTGAGAGGCTTGATATATGACATGTTGCGCTGTAGAAGCTTCAATCCTGGACTGATAGGTGCCCAATCAGATATTTGAACGTCTGGAGGAATAAGTTCAGAAACAAGACAAGAAAGAGTGCTTGAGAACCCACCCATGAGTTTCTGGTCCACCTTCATAAAGTCTTTAATGAATCCGCTCGCGAACATGAGGTTGTATATCTTGTCTGGAGTCCCAGGCAGAACCGTCTCGAGTGCCAAATCACTCAGATGGTCACCACTCTTCGAACACGCGCAAGAGGTCGATTTGCTCGGTCCCCCAGGCGCACCCTCCTTCGCGGAGCCCTCTGAGAAACTTAGAGCAGAGCCCCTGTCCTGTGTGGATGGAGTCTGACTGTCTGGTAGTTCGAGACTGTCCTCGGGGCGTGCAAGACGCCAGACATTAGCGATGACGTCATAGGTCGTGTCCCGCGAAAGAAAGGATGCAAATGTATATTTAGCTTGCCGGGTCGTGATTTGTATCGCGTTCGGAATGACAAACGCAGTCATCCTTTTTTCGAGCCCGGTGATCTCATATATAGGAATAGAAAGCTGATCGTAGAGTGGTCAGTTATCCATGAAGCTCGACGGAAATTTGGACTTACGTCGGTGATCCAACCAAAAATATTGGCATGGAAGCAAATATGGTTTTCTGAAATGTATAACCTGCCTTGGATTAGGATCTCACGTTGCAACGCGCAGCCGTAGTCTGTGCCGTCGTTCTCAGCTGAGTGCAATGCAACAAAAATGTCTCCTTACCTTCAATAAGATAGTCACCCTCGGGGATGTTAGGGAAGAGTTCATGGAAGTCTGCGTTTCGCTTATTGCTGGCGACGGCAAACCCAGTGACTGGGATGTCTTGCTCGTTTAAGTCCAATTCATCATCAGAACCGAGGTCTTCATCACTTGAATTGTCGGTATCGCCGTCTGAGAAATCGCTCCGGCTCATCGACACATTGGGGGAGCGAGTTCTGCGATCGAAAGCGGTCGGAGAATATTGGATGGTGGAGTGGGCATGTGGGGTACTGTTTGTACCGTTTACAGAGAGCGAGGACTTGGACCCGGAAGGTGAAAACGGTAAAGCAGGTACAGGTGGCACCTGCAGAGGGCTATTCATGGATTCGGAGAAGGACTTCTTCCTAGAGGGTGTACCAATTCTACGCCCGGTATCCTTACGCTTCTTTGGATTTGAACTTGTCGCAGAACGAATAGATTTAGCGTCCCCGTCGCTGAGTGCCGCAAGAAGCTCCTGTGACTGGGCTTTCTCAGCCGCGAATGATGTGGGAGACTCGACAAGTGTATTTGACACAGAGATGGAACCATCCTCATGGCGACCACCGGCAGCGCCGCTGCGCGTGTCCACCTTGCTCGCTTGATCGATCTTTAGGGGCGGCGAAGGCTGTGTTGCGCTGCGTAACGAACGCTTGGACGACTTATGTGCTACAGGCTTCTCTGGGGTGCTTAGAATATGAGTTCGAGACCCCTGCCTGTCAACAAAACCCTTGAGGTTACCCGTCGATGAGGCAGGGGATAGATGACGTGGAGAGCCATCTAAAGACCCTGCGGAGAGGGTAGCAGGCCAATCTGGAGATTGATTGGGACGCGAAGGTGTGGGAGTAAGCTGTGCGTCTTCCACTACTTCACTGGCTGAGCGTGCAGCCAGGGACATTTCGTGTCTGTCTAGAATATGACGGTCCTGCGAACGAACGCGCCGGTGTTGTAGTGACACTTGATGAACTTGTTCGTTGCTGGATTGAGGAGTGACGTATGCGGAGAGGTCTGGATCTGTTGGACGGGGAGAAGGTGGGATGACTCCAATTGTGAAGCTTCCTACGGAACTCGAAGATTCAGAGGCTTCTGTATTCATATGCGGCTCGGGATGAAATGAGGGGGAATAGGATATGGACTTGGAATGTGGGCGGCCAACTATCGAAGGGCGTGGGGATGTTCGTCCTTGGTCATCACTCAGATAGCTGGTACCTCCCCCCGTGGCGTTCGGTGCTGGGGTGGTCTTGACGAGCTTCGAAAAGAAATTCGGTGCCATTCGCTTGAAGAGGTAAGTGATTCGAGGATTTGCTGGTTACGGTGACACATACCTCTTGTTCAAGACTCGAACTGTACGAGCTCGAACTTGCGATTGGGTGTCGAGCCCGTTGGATGTATCGAAATTACTGGGACGAGTCCTAGCTATGAGTTTGGAGCTGCGGTCCTATGAGGTTTACATCCCCAGAAAAGGAAAGTCTACTCGGCTACTAAAACAAAGCTTGACAGACAACTGCGATGTAAAAATCATTCCTTTCACCTTCAGCTCATCTCGATGGCGTATAAGCTCACAGTTAATTTGCGAGGACCTGGAGGTATAATATGCTACGCAAATACTCACACGCCTACATTGTGATAGCAGCGAGAGTCTCGGTTCTGCGGAATATCGTACGATCCGGAACCGCGGGTATTTCACACTATCAGTATACCGCAAAAGAAATTCAGTAATTAATTTCTGACACTGCAACAAAGCAAGCTACGATCCTCGGCATCATCACAGTAGCTGAGAACTAGTATTTCTATATACTTCTCTTTTTATAATATTTCCCTGATCTTTGTTGGGACGGTAGAGGACTACCGGTTTTCGACCCCCTTGTGGGAATCCTGTCACTCGCCCGATCAAGCGTACCAGTGTCTTCAGTGTTTGGCGTCCAGGTGTAATTTCTCCAGTTGATAGACACGATATTTTGGATCTGGGGGTCAGATACTCCATCCCCTTGGAATCTTGAGAGTTTTTGACGATTTCAAACACAACTTCTTCTTATAAACTATGTGCTTCAAACCCTTGGTAATTACTGTAAGATGTCTGTAACAAATTTTTCGAGAAAACATGAACGGTTCATTTTTTTCACTTGTTTTCGTAGTACCAGATGTAGCATAATGTATTCCTGGCCCTTGGGGTCAGGTTTGGTACCTTGCTTTCTGTAAAGTGAACCGAAGTAGTCCGTTTCACCGAGGCGTGCCTCACCGAAAAGACGACCGTTTCCTAATTTATCGATGGTAATGAGACACGCCCGATCAAGATTATTACCCCTGTGCTCATCCTCTCCTCCTCGTTCTGCCTTTCTATCAATCCTTTTCCTCGTTTGCTCATTCGTTCGCTCGGACCTGCATAAATACTTTATGGACTCATGGAATATGATACCACATAAGACCGCATATTTTACCCTCAATACACAAGAGACACCCCTTGTCCTCACCAGTCACGAAAATCAAAAGACAGGTATGCCTCCTCGTGAACTTTTCACGAATGTCAAGAGAAGGAGAACCAGCATCCAACGAGCTCTCGTGCCATTAAACGCAAAGCAAATGGAGAGAGATCTGGGGCTGCGAAGAAGGGGTGGCAATAGTAGTTGTCGAGTTTTTAATGCTTTCATCCTTTTTTTTGCCAAACAACCTGCCATACATTCCATACGGGTTTTTACATGCACCCTGTAGCTTGTTCACGGCATTTTCGTACCTTTTTGATGTTCTCGATTGCGCGATACTTAATCCCCCATCGTATGGTAGCGGTTTCTTGCCCCCGAGACAAATGCCAAATACAGATAGATGAAGGCGTGACCGAAACACTCACACCCCTCCCTTTTGAAGTGTCTCGGACTCGGACTACGCCCTCCTCTTGCAGATGTTAGTGTCTCGGACTTGGTGCACGCCGTCCTCTTCCCCTGAGGTTGGCTGGCATATGACGAAAACCCGTGGCACACGTTTCTGGTACGTTGTGCGATTGTAGGTCAATTTGACCTCCAACACAAGTGACCGTGTATCTCGCTTGCTTTACCTCTGTATATATAAAACACGTCCTACCCTCCAATTTTCCTGGACCTTCTTGCCTCACCGACAGTTGTAGAACGTACTTGTGATGGCTGCGAACACTATCACTAACGCCCAAGAATTTACAAAGACAGTGCGTGGATCTCGCCCCCAACGAAATACCGCTTTCCCCAAAACTTGGACACGTTCTGCTCAGCTTTCGCGCTGACCAACCCGTGTGTTCTAGATCAACGGCGGACGCGTCGTCGTGATTGACTTTCATTCAAACTGGAGCGGTTACTCCCAGTTTTCGGACCAGCAGTTCTTCGATTTTTCGGAAACGTTCAAATATCTTGGGGTCGATCTATACAGGGTTAACATCGATGACGCCGACGACGTCGTCATAGAGGCCGATGTACGAGTTGTGAGTAAAGGCAAGCTTGCTTACAAGTGCGATTTAATTGACTGATACATGCGTCATGATACATAGGTGCCCACCTTCATGGTCTTCAAAGATGGGAAGAAAGTTGGATCCGCAGATGGAGTTGGAGCGGGGAATCTGCATGTCAGTGAATCTTTCCAATTCCTCGCGTGGTACGACCCTAAGCACGACTGTCAGAAATTGATGGGTCCACACATTGCTGGTTGGACGTCAGGAGCGAACAAGTCGAAACCGCGTAAAGCTAGGATAGAGTTGGACGTGCGTTAAAGACACTTTTACCTTGGATTTTGTGTAACACTAGTGTACTGAGAATGCATTTGGAGAAAGTCGTCGCGGTGATCACGTGACTAAAATCAACTCCTGTCTGAGATCTGGATCTGAGGCCTGAGGAACGGATGGCTCCTGGGAATGAGAAGAGCAGAACTGATCGAAAAAAGAATTTACCCGCTGTGTCGACTGCGTATAGGATGTTATTGTCTATCACAAGATGCCATGTGCCTATTCGAGATTCCTTCGTGGCGGGATGGAATGAAGACGTTTGATCATTGGCCAACGGAGCGCTGGGATGCTTTCGAGATTCACCAAAGATGTCAACGGCTCTCGTCCGGAGGTGGGCTAGCGTTTGACCGTGCAACGTGCCGGAAGGTCTGTGTCCATCATGGACGAGTGGATGATTCCAGATAAGGGGTTATCCGAATTAAAAAGGAATAATTTCTGACATGAGGAGGGCCAAGTCTCTTCTCAGTTCTCGTCGCTGCCTTGTTCTCTGCTGGGTCGGTAACTAGCTCATTCTCTCCATTTTCTTTCATTCTTCATGCCTCTCCTCGGAGGTCTCTTCAACAAACGCGACAGACTGAATTCTTCTCCCAGAAACGTTGTACAATCTACCGCGACAGCATCGGTAGCTTCGTTTGCCAGCACAAGGGATTCTACTGATGCTGACTATGTCTTCCCTGACAAGTCTTTGCCACCTCCGCCAGCCATCTACAACCTTCCCGCTGCCACCTCCTCCAGCAAGCTCAAACTTCCCTTCCGCCGGAAACCGGTCCCTCAGGCAAATCACAAAGATGCGCCGTACTCCGTTGTGTCGCTCAACGATGCCCCTTCTCCCCCGCACACATCCAGCGTGACCTCCGATTCTGGCCACGGTCTTCCTCCCCCGCCCCCTAGGGCGTCCATCTTTGGCGTGTACAATGAATCTGCACAATCCACTCCTTCCCTTCCTAATGAATCATCGAATCATCATTTTGATACCCCTAGTAGATCATCTTCCTTCGACGTCCGAAGTGACACACACTCGACTCCCCCATCTCACCCCGTTCCCTCAAACAAAAAAGCTGCAGGTTTATTCCCGTGGACCAGAGAACGTACGAAATCGAAACCTCCACATCCTAACTCGACAGCATCGTCCGCTGCTTTAGCCAACACTTCCACCCAAGACTCGTCGTTCAACCTCAAAGCATTCCGTCACGTTCGCCCAGAATCGCCTGCCTCCTCCCCAGAGAGACCAGTCCCATCTTTGTCAAGTTCATCCCTTGCACCCCCCCAGCCACGACCGAGGGGAAACAGTTCTGCATCTGATGCTTCCCAAAGAATATCAGTCGCAGCCTTCCGGGAAGCGCAGGCCCGCCGTGCGAACTCGCCGGTCCCTTCATTCCGCCCTCCATCGACTGCGGACACACTCCGTTTAGATGCCAGCGGCAGGAAACGTGCATCGACCGTTTCGGTTGTCACACCAGATCGCCCACAGCTGAACAGGACTAGTCCCACCTCCGTGGCAAACTCTCAACCCGATACCTCCGCTCTACGGACGTCTTCTTCGGACGAATCCGAATCAGAGGATGATGAAGATGTCGATAGCGACGGCGAACCTATCCCGAAACCTGCACGGAAACGAACAATCACTCGTGTTGACCGTTCCATTGCTCGCTCTGAGACGGGTCATAGCTCTGCACACAGTTCCGCCAACTATGCGGCGCAGACCCGTGCCGAGGCTCCAAAATTGCCTCAGGTCGAGTCGACGCAGGGGAACCAATCGGCAATTTATCGGCAGCGGGCTTCTGTTTCGACGAGTGCACTTACGCCTAATGCAGCCGCCCGAAGAGCTTCCACCCTGGCAGCAGCTAATTCCTCTTTGGGTCCGCCTGGTAAGGAACCACATTTCTGTGTTCAAGTCAGCATTTGTGATGCCCCTCTTCCCATCCATAATTTTAGCACAACCCAGGCTGTCAGCGCGCCGACCTCAGCCCGACGATGAATCTGAATCATCTGATTCCGATAGCGACTCTGAAGGCTTGCCTTTGTCTGGTCTTATCCCTCCACGGCGTCCAGATAGCTCAGCATCTAATCAGTCAGCTGGTCGACCCCGGGCGCCTGCAAAACCACTCATCGACATCAACTCGTTGGTCGCTGGTCCACCCCTCTTAACTCCAATCTTGAGACACGAGGACTCCGTCAAAAACCTTAACAGGCGTGACGCCGAGAGGGATGAACCGTTTTCTGTTCCTCCCGCGCTCCTTTCTTCCTCCCCTTCTCCCATCATGCCCCCACCTGCCTCTTCCCTGCAATCTGCGAACAAGCAGAATATTCTGCCAGTGAACAAGCCCATCTCTCCTTCCTATCAACGCGGTCCTAGTAATGAAATTCCTTCAATCCCTAAACCGAAGGCCACTGATAATGACGACGATCTCATGAACGCCATTCGACTAGTGAGCGCTCTGGATAAAACTCTGAACAAACCATCGGGAGCTTCTCAACCTTCTGAAGGCCAATCCAAGCCTGCTTCTGATCGCATAGTGCCTACCCCTATCCGGCAACGTGAACCAGCCACTTCATTTACAGTGTTGTCAAGGCCACCTCACAGACAAAGTACTGCTGAAACCTCAGCGTCATTTTCTACTACTTCACAATCGCAATCCTCATCTGTTTCTTCACCTCCCGTAGTTGCTACCCAGTCTCCGATTGGCTTTCGACAACGTGCATCGGCCACTGTTAGTTCTCCTCCCCAGAATGATAAAACTGATGCGATATCCGTTGTTTCGACTTCGCGGTCGTCCGCATCACGGGCTTCATCTCGTGTCCCATCTGTGCCTCTCATCCATTCCATTCCAAACTCTCCCTCGGTAAAGGATGAATGGAAGACCGGTGGTCGGCCTCATCTCCCTTCACGCGGGCCCGCCCACAATCCTCCAGAACGTCATTTGCAACCTCCACCCACTTCTACCTCGAGCAATATGCGATCATCTGGATTCCAGCCGTCGTTGATGCCTCAACGGCCATTTGCAAGCAATTGTTCCGCACGTGGAGAGAGTCCTGCTGGTAGTTCTACTGGAGACTCGAGTAGTGGACGTGCTCCCTTCACACCACGTGATGGCAGCGACATCGGCGTTCGATCGAGGAATGGCGGTAGCGATGTGGGGTCCACCCTCAAGGCTCGTGGTCACGCGAAGAAGCCAAGCGTCACATTTGAGGATGAGCAACCACCCCGTGGTAGGGAGAAGGCTAAGTCGGACCTCACTAGTGAGGAGAGAACGAGAGAACGTAGGCGGAGTGAGGCCAAGGCTGCCATTGAGGTTAGTCATAGTCACTCATCCCCGAATGTCTTTCTGATGATCAAACTACCGTAGCTGGGCAAGATTGTCAATGGCCGTGAACCTCTCCACGACTCGGACGACGACATCGGCTTGGGCGCCCGTAATCCAACGATCAACGTGACTCCGGTCGGCATGGAGAATAGTGTTCCTGGGATGACTGCTCCTGGCTGGGCTCCGTGGCAACAACCGATGGCTCCTGGCATGGGCCCAATGGTTCCACCTCAGTTCGGCAACGATCCTGCGTTCCTGGTTGCACATCAGCGTGCACTGTTGATCGCGAAACAAACCTATCAAATGGCTGTCGCCCAACACGCTATGCAGATGGCGGGCGAGGAATGGGAACGGGGTTCGAACATTGGTGGCTCTGTCTATGGTGGTGGGAGCGGTGGGAGCGTGTATGGCGGAGGGGGTGGCGGAAGCGTGTATGGTGGTGGGGGCGGCGGAAGTGTTTATGGTGGTATCGGTGGAGGCATGGCACCGATGGGCATGCCTGGGATGGGTATGCCTGGGATGGGTATGCTCATGCCTCCCAACCAATGGTCGAGGGGCTCTGTGATGTTCCCAGGCGGAGCCGCGTCGGTATATGGCGGCATCAGCAGTTCCCAGAGCGAGTTTGGTGGTGGTGGTGGTGGTGGATGGGCATCGCGCAGTGTGTACGGTGACTCGTTCGGGGCTCCCTCCCGCTCGAATCATATGTCTCCTGGTGTCCCAAACAGTTCTGCCAGCGGATATGGAGGTGGTTCAAGACCTCGCGCTCGCACAGGAGTGACCCCTCCTTCATCAGGTCCCGCTGGACAACACACAAGAACACCAGGTAAAAGCTCAGCCATGAAGGCACCACCACCTTCAAGCTGGAAGAACGGACGATAGTCCCGATTTTTCGCATCCCCCTTTGATAACATTTTCATTTCCATTTTTTTTCGGTTTTCTCGATTCCGTCTGTGCACATTCATCTTCGTGAACGGACGCTGAGCATATTCTTGTGCACTCTCTCTCTCGTAAGAGTAGTCATTCTTTTTATTCTATTCTTCTAATCTCGTCCTGCGGCATAATTGTTCACTCGTCTTTATTCACTTTTTCGCTCTCGTGGCCTAGTTTTCTCCATCGCATCACACGATTCATGACCTAGCGTTCAAAGCAATCGCATTATCTTGGAGTTTTTTTTCTTCTTTTTTTTTCGTTCGTTACACGCATCATATCGTTTTGCAGTCTCCGATGATCTTTTTCCAGTTTCAACCTCGCTCCCTCACTACACACACATTTTTTTTTTTTTACAAGACAAGGAATGTAAGGTCGATAAATGCATGTTTATTTGAGTCTTCAAACGAACGTTCGTTCGTGTGCTATAATTAAAAGTCCAAGTCCACCGCCGGAGGTGATGGACGGACGCCAGCAACTTCATCAATGCGAACTTACAAAAATTGTACGTCATTAGATTCGGGCGTTGGGAAAAGAGTTGGGAGAATTCTACGTACGTCAAGCTATAATCACTTGCCCGCGAACGTGAAAGTGGCATTTTGTTTGCGCGTCAAGGAGGGACAGGGACCGTCTTCCTCCATAAAGTTGACTACTACTTAAGAAGTCCCCAGGATCTACCAAGGAGAAAGAAAAGTAACGACGATAAAGAAGAAGGTAATAAACCAAGAAATTGATCGCGCCAAAATAACGACTTTTCGAGGATGAATAGCTTATCGATCAAAAAGATCAGGTCCACTGGGGGGGGGAGATTACTACAGAGAGCGGTGTGAAATAGTCTTGGGGTGGGGTACTCCGAAACGAAACGAAACGAAACGGGAAGAGGAAAGAAGGATAGGGAGAGTCCAAAGGGAGAGGATAGAAAGTCGTTAGGAATCATATGATACATGAAAAAAAAAAGAATCGTCCTAGGCAAGAGCCATCGCATCCCCCAAGCGTAAGGAATAACACTAGAAAGAGTCATAAGGCTGTTTTACCACACGATTGTTCTTGCGAAAAGAGTCCAAACATGATCCGATAATCAGCGATTGCGATTAGTACCCAGGTCCATGGCCTGCTCCAGGTTGTGGAGGTGCTGCGCCTGGCGGTAGGTTGTATACCATTGATGTTCGTGAATACCGATTTTGCGGAGTTTGAGATGTTGGTCTCCTCGCGGTTGGTCTCGGGACTCTGCGAACACCCTCCGGACCTGGCACAGGTCCGTTGTCCGCTAGGCTCACCCCACGGGATTGCCGGTGAGAGGACATAGGAGATACCTCTTCCGGGTCTGTGGTATATCCTCCATATTGGTCATCAAAAGCGGCAACGTGGGCCTCTGGACCACGGAATGGGTTTTGTGTCTCGCCTGGGTACTGATTCGACATGGTGGGATTGCGAAGAACACCGCCGCTGGTTCCAGCTGCACGCGCGACATGAGCATCGAATTGTGGGTAGCGGGGCACCTGGGCTTCGGAATAGGTGTCGCTGTACTGATCCTGAGGAGATACAAGGCGTTGATTGGAGAGGGAGCCGATGTCGGAAGTGTAGGTCAAGTCTTCGCTCGAACGGGCGGCACCAACCGATGAAGCAGACGCAGCGGAACCGAGTGTCCTGCTGACAGACAATGGGGCGGGGAGAACCAATGGACCGTTGCTATCGTGCCGCTGGCGTGCGCCGTAAGGGACCGAGGGCGACGATTCAGAGGAAGAATCAGCAAGCCCGTTTGAAGGTGGGTGATTGACGTCGGAAGTCGAAGCCATCGAGTACCTATTGCTACATTTATCAAAAACGCCTCAGTTAATTGCCACTCGGAAGGAAGATATAGGACGAAGATGGTGCTCACCTCTTGTCCACTGTCGAGTCACGAGACTGCACACCATTCTTCCAACGACGTTCCCGCTCAAACTCTGCCCATCGCTTCATGACGATATGAGAGGAATCAAATTCACCATCTTTGTCACCATGGTCACCACCTTTGTCTCCAGCAACTTTACGCGTTTGACCCCAGGAGAAGTCATCAAAGTGCCAAAACGCATATGCAGGAAGGAGACCGTTCCATATCGGCAGTGAGATGAGATAAATGATCATCCATCCAAGGTAGGCAATCTTGCGCGACGTCACGACAATCAAGAGACCGGGGATACCAAGGACGATACCGAGCAGGACGAGTGGAATAGTCGTGTTGGCGCCGCCGGGAATGATTGAAATAATGACAAGGTAGAGTGTGAAACTGATAGCAGCGGGCAAGACCAGGGTACCCATCAACTCCATTCCGACCACAAACTGCATCGAGAAGCAGAAAGTACCGCAGAGATCGCGGACAAGAACGAGTTCGAAGAGGTTGTGTACCGTTGAGTTGATCCAACGACGACGCTGCGACAGAAGAACGCGGAAAGTATCAGGGACGATGGTCTTGCAAACTGCCTGAGGACAGAACATGTTCTTGCGGCGAGGGAAGGTCTTCAGAAGTAAGGTAGTGAGGTACCGATCTTCACCAAGGAGAAGCAAGTTCTTTTTGTGCAGGGTATCGACCACGTTCTCCGAATAGTGTTCCACGATGTCAGGGTTGGCCAAGACGGGGACCCAGTAGCCCGTGTCCCCCTTGGGTGCCTTGACCCTGTACATGCTGAAACAACCGGGCAAACAAGTGACACCTCCGAACATAGCTTCAAAGGCCTTCGTCAGGTGGTGTGAGATGTAGTACTCGAAGACTGGTACACAAGTTAGCAAAGACAATAATAATAAGTGATTAAACTCTACTTGCCTTGAATCATGGTGACGAAGTTGTCCGTCTTGTTGGCGATCTTCGTTTCACCACAGAGGCCCATAATATCCACATCCACAACCATACACGAAACCATGCGCGTCAACGAGTCGGGGAAGACCTTCGTATCTGCATCCACGCAAAGCACAAGTTCGTAGCGATCCGGACTGACACCTGTGACCCTCCACACCGAGTTGAAGAACTCATACTCGAATGTCGTCATACGTTCGTCGAACATGACTTTTTGGAGGAAGGCCATCAGGACGATCTGGGAATCACGTTTACCACGGTTTCCTGGTTTTGAGTCGTTGATCTCGAGAGGGTTCCCGACCTTGGCGACGACGATCATGGGAACACGCTGTTGCTTCGAGCGCTCGACCGTGGAATCATCATAGTCATAGAAACCGGCGAAGACCTTGGCCATGTTGTGTCGTTTGTGACCGTCTGCGATAGCGACATAAGAGTGAGGTTGAACCTCATCGGGGGGGATGATGAAATCCTTCATCATCGTCAAGCAAATGTCGGGGGTCGTGAGCGTGTTTCCTGCACCCTTGACCATACCATCCGCGATCACCAAAATACATTTGTGACTATTGGGATAATCGGTGGTGGCCAGCGAATCAATCGTTGTACGCAGACCTTCAACAGATTCGGAGTACGCAGTGACAAGGCATATTGTGTAGGCGAGGGGGAAGTTGAATGGTTCGTAATCAGGAGGGGGTTGGGGGACGACATTATGCAGCGGGAAGGGGCATGGGGTATCCATGAATGACGAGCGACCAGAGAATCCACGCATTGATGATTCAGCGAAGGACGTTGTGCTCCTCGAGAACCGATTAGCGGGCGAGTCAGGGGGCGAACCCTTCCCGGGAAGCTTTGGTGTCGAGTAGGTTGTGCTACGCTTGTTTGGCACGTCAAGCAGACCGTGCGTGGTCGGTGGGCGGGGGTTAGGGCCTTTGGGTCCATTCTCTACAGGGGTGAAACGAGAAGTAGAGGGGAAAAAGGTCGAACGCTTGTTGCTCTTGCCACTACGCAGACCACTCTTGGAGACATTGGGGCGATATTCGCTTGGAGCAGGGCGGTAGATATCATTAGACCAGTCTTCAATCTGCGCCGAACGCTGCATCCGTTGCTCGTAAGTTTCTCTGGGGAAGTTCCCGAGCTTCCAAGAGTAGAACCACGCAAACATAACGGCCATCACGAAACGAATCGCAACGACACCAACGATGAAAATGAGGGATAGGTAGAGGACAACCTGGGAAGCAACACAACCAATGCTGTTCGTGTCGATGAACCCGACAGTGACAATGTCCTCGAGACATTTACCGAGATTATGGTCCCCGGCACGCATGAGCATCATAGAGATGTCCTTGCCGTTGAAGGTACCGTTGGGTTGTTTCATCTCGTCAAAGATCGCGGGATAATGGACGTAGGAAGTGCTGAGCGCGTTGAGGAGATTGAGATCGAGGATAGTGCTGCACATGAAGATGAATCTCTGCAAAGAAACAGATAGACTATGAACTCACGACTCGAATACTGCCAGATTACGATCAGCTGCAACAACGTCATCCCAGGTGTAGTAAACCTGTCCTAGCGGCTTCATGCCTGCTAATCCTTGCCTAGCTTGGGCAGATACATGGCAGTTGGTGATGGATCCGTAATCGCTCGTATTGAGCGTCATGCTCTGAGGGTTGAAGATGTTGCACGGGAGGTACCAATCCAAAGTCTCCCCTGTGCTATTGATGGGCGAGCCACTGGCCTTGGTAATGTAGCCCAAACAATTTTGGTTGACGTTCTGGAACAGGAAGCTCGCATCGTTCGAGGCAAGATTCCAGCCACCTGTAATAAGGGGGTTCGTAGAGCCATTGAATGTTGTTCCGACGGCAGGGTGTTTGAAGTTCGAGAAGTCGTAAGAGTAGCCATGGATGATCACCTCGCCGTTGGTAATTTGACCCTGGGGATATCGATTCGGGGGCGTCCCGCAAACAGTTTCGGTGAAACCGAAGGTGATGAAGCCAACACCGGCCATTTCCAACAAAATGATACTGATCAAACCCATTTTCTCCCTCCAAGCGCGCTGTTGTTCTGGGGTTTTCATCCCTGCGAAAATCGATCAGATCATTAAAATGGTATTCGACTATAATCACCCACCGCATGCGCTTAGCACAAAGGGTGGTATCCAGCATGTAATCAGCCAGCAATAAATGAACCAACAGTCCTTTGGACCAGGTCCAATGCCATCCAAGCATTTCCGGGAAGTTCCATCTTGCGGAGTCAAGGGAGCGCCGGACTGCGACGATTGTGGACGTTTGCGGCGCAAGGTAGCCCCACGATTGAACAGTGCCAAACCTGTCTCCGGAACGTCCTCCTCTCGTGCAAGCAAAGATTTGCCACGACGAAGTTTCTGTGGGTAGTTGCCGGTCGCTGCAGGATAGCGACATATTAAGAGGTCGATATCATTTTTTTTCGGGGCGATATCACTCACCTGAAGGTCGCACCCCTACTCTGCTTTCGTCTCCCATCTGCTCTACATGGGTGCGATAATGCCACTGGCGATGACCCGGTTCGATCTTTTCCCTATCGGGTTTGACGAGACTCTTCTTTCTGCCTACCCTACCTCCCTCCAAAAAATCGACGTTTTCTGCATCCGGGTATGGGGGAACGAATTGGTTCTGGTAGGCAGAGGGCATGTTCCGTTGCCGTGAAGCATCAAGAATTGCACGCCTGTCGCCACGTTCGACATTCTGGAAGGTGATGTTCGACTGGGGTGAGCGAGGTCCAGGGCTGATGGGACGTTGGCCGTAAATTACACCGGGAGATGGAGAGGTTGGAGGAGGAGATCTTGCTTGTATGTAGGGTTGTTGGTCTGGGTAGGAGGGAGCTTGACGACTTAACCGCGCCTGGCGTTGCTGTGGATAACTCATTGGGGCGGCGGGCTGCAGCGGCGAGGCTGGTGTCGCCCACTAGCTAGCGGATGTGGAGGTAGTAATCCAAAATACAAACGTAGTTGGAGGGTAAAGAAAAGAGCGGCAGAGGGACAGGAATTGTGAGATGGTGTAGCCGACTTGGATGGCCGGATGGGAGCAAAAAAGTACCCACCAACGGGTCAGTGTCATCCTCCCTTTCGATTTTCAACAAATTTTCTTTTCTTTTTTACAGCGACGTTCCAAGGTCTCTTCTTCACTGTAGTATACACTAGTAACTCTCCGAGCAATCCCTTGCTCGACACGAAAGAAATCGCTTGTATTGTGCTCGCTGCTGCCACGCGGCTCCAGCATGCAGCCCGAGTGTTCCATTCTTGTTACACTTTCCGTTTCTGACAACACCAACGTTCGGTTGCCTCCAGACAGCTGTCATTGATCATTACTGACGATGGGAATTGGCCGCATCGATGCCGTCGATGACAATCATAGCAGGATATCTCTGTAATCGATGTACTACTTGCGCTAAGGGTATGGGCCGTGCCTCATGCCACAGGACGTCCGCCACTGAAATGTGCCTTGTGAGTAGCCAATAGATCACTTCCGAACTATGTATATCCCCAGACTCAGGTGATTCAACCAACCCTGCTGGTGCCATATCGCGAATGACGGGTTCGCTCACGCGATACATAGACCTCTGATTTTGATCCAGTTAGGTCCCGCTCCTGAACAACTTCTGTGTCAGACGTTGGAGGGTTGCAATTCACCCCTCTGATGGTGAAACCCGCAGATTCATTGTACATCACCAGCAAGTTTCCTCTGGTTCATTGCATCGAAAGCCTCGTATACTGATCCGTTTCGTAACAGTTTTTCAATGGCAAAGGCATTTTATTTATAGTACTTTCCCCTTTCCCCTTCCCATCATCCGCCATCGTATCTGGGGTAGAGCGACAAACCAGTCATCGCACCATACGTCGTCGATCTGATCCTCATCCCAGCAAGGTGAACTCACGAACGAACATCGAGTCTGGGGTTTGCCACGTTCGATTCTCTGTCACAGGGGCACACATGCACATGCGCTCGGCGGGTTCAATATTGTTTCAGAAACAGAACCCGTTCTATGTTTCGTATACGGGGTTTCGTTGGTAACCTTTGATGGAACAAAGAAAGCAAGTCGCCTTACAAAACCTCACCGACCAGTAACACGCAGCTGAGTCTGCTTAAAACGGTGTACTTTAAATGAACCTCTAGCAATGCATTCACATCTCCGAATGACGTCGTCAGTTAGATCGGTCAGTGGATCGGTCGGCTGAGTCACACGACCAACCTACAACCACGAAATTTAATTATAAAAACCGGTACGAAGAGAACAGAAGACCATCCATCTTAACTCAACTAAACCCCTGACAAGATCGAGCTTCAACTTGAGGTCAGTTCGGAGCGACGTCTGAGGTATTCTCCATTCTGAAACTGCCGAACGGCATCAGCGTGGGCCAGCGTGTTCGGACGTCTCGGACGTGGTACTGTATCAATGGTAGAATTGAAACAGCGAATAAACCACATCGTCTCATGCTACATATGTTCTTCGCATGTTCGAGAGACGAAACCACACCCCACAATTGACTTCTTCCATCTCCATGGGTACTTACCACGTATGGAAAGAGCCACAGACGTCATGCCCGTCTGCAACCCCGCAATCCCCAGTCGTTTACCATCAAGAAACGCCTCTCAGGGCCTTCCACAAGGACCGATCGAAAAGGAGAGACAAACAACCTCAGTGACAGGCTCCGTTCATTACAAAAAAAAACAAAATTGCGTCATCGACTGCATCAGGGTAGGAAACAATGAAAACAACACGCGTCCCCCATGGCACAGCACGCGTCTGCCACGCGCCCGGCTTCCTTCCCCAACGTTTCTCTTCCCCTCCATCTCCTTTTCCAAATACATCGAAGAGCCCCCGCAAAAGCATCTAAACCTGGAGGCATCAGATCAATGAACGAGATCACAAAGGATGAACCTTTGTGACTGCTGTCGTACGCCTCTTTCGTTCGGGGACGACTCCACGCTTCATGTCCGCGTTATCATAGCACGGTGATGGACGTCATGAGTGGCGGATGAATCGCGGATGAATTGCTCAAATGCTGATGTTAGCAGCTTGCAATGCTCGAGGTCAACTGAAAACGGTCCCAATAAACCGTCCATCAAGCCTCGGACTCGCGTGTGCAGCGCCCCGAGTACCCCACGCGACTACCCAAAAAGGATCGAGCTTGCAAGGCCCATGCTAAATATCTCCCCTTGAGTCACTCCTCACCGGCACCTCCGACTCGGGGCCCCTCACACTGAGAAAGAAAGAAAAAGACGAACGAGGAGCCAGGGTGCTGATAACACGTTTTAGCCAACTTCTTCCACGACTCTCCAAAGCCAACTTACCCGTTTTTTTTTTCCTGCCAACGACCGATCTGGTAACCCCCCATCCACTTGAGCCAAGAAGAATAAAAATCCATCTTAGTACGAACCTGACGCTTCCACTTCCACCCACGACATACCGCTCGTTCAAATACGCAAAGCGATCGAAATACATGTCAAAGATGGAAATCAGGGTCATGCACGTTCACCGTCATCTTCGATAAGGAGGATGGTTGTCGCATTCGAAATAAAATAAAAAGTCATCTCTCTGCGTTTGTGTATTCGTCGTTCATTTCGTCTACCCTGGCGATGATGATGCATCGCGTGGAGCACTATTCATTTCGGGATGATTGTGGTCTGCGAAGCTTGGCTGCATGTTAGGATGTCGACGGGAGAAGTCGGAGGAAATGACGGAGAATGTCATCATGTCAGGACAAATTCTGTGGATGGTTGGCCCGATAAGACGAACCTGTGCAAAAAAAAACATGAAAACTGGCATCTCCGACGAGCGGAGGGCAAAGAAAAGGGCAGCCGTCCCGGACATTTTATATGCTTTATACGGCTATCTGTGGGTGCATCCAGCACGTTAGCAATGGAAGGCACGGAGCACAGCAACGGCGAACGCAACCCAAGTTGAACCGGCGTCTGAAGAAATAACGACTTCCTAAATCGTAAAAAAAAGCCGATCATCGTATATCGAATTTCCGAGGATGAAAATATTCGTGTAGTAGCTGCGGAAAATCGATTGTCGAAGAGCATTAAGTACGCTTGTGCTCTCATCCGATGGAAAGTCATGATAGATCGGGATCCTTGGCTCGGGTTGTGGATTCAAACCCTTGATTTGATGTGTTGTTTGATCACTCCGCAGATCGAAGCCTTGCCATTTTCAAAAACCATTCCTGTGTTCTTCCATACCTAGAACTGAATTTCAGCATCAAAAACTCTGTGCTCTGAGGATGTCAAGAATAGACTAGCCGCACAATAACAACCAAGACTGGAGTGCGGCGTCAGGCACCCAACTCAACTCTCAGCGGCAGAGGTCAAAATGAGCCGAACATCATCATTGACACAACGGGAGTAGTAGGCACATGAACCCGCCCCTAGTAAAAAAACGAGGCGCAAGGGGCCCGTTTTGGCTTCACAGTTGATGTCATTGTGGACGTGGCTTCCTAAATAATTGCAAGGTTCATATTTTTCATCGTGGTCGTGTGGCATGCTAGGACCATCAAACGAGATGAACTTACCAATGTGGCAACTGACACATTCGTACGAGAAGGTGGCAGACACCTGCGCCAGACAGAACCCGCTGCTCTCGTTGTTGGCGCACGTTATCCAGCATGTCGTGGAGCACTTCAAGTTGAGAGGGCGGAAAAATGAAGACGATCATCAACCGATGAGTCAGTGAAAAACCAATGTAGGGTTGAATGTCAGATGCGAAATTCCACTTTCTGATATCCCGCTATGTCCTATCTGCAAGATTGTGCAGAGATGTAAGCGATATCCTTGAGACAACGAGTATGTACACCCATTCTACCAGTTTTAGAATCAAGCTTGCCTTTCTGGGCGTACCTGCGGCGATCCCATCTAGCAAAGGGGCGAGGTAGATACTAAGATAGTCTGCTTGCCGGGAAATGACCGATGTTGCGTCACTGAAACGTCGACTGGAAATCTCGGACAGTCCGATTGATCGATGTAAGGAGGATACAAGCCAATGCTTCGGTACCGCAGACATCGGAATGGAAAGCACGCCTATTCCGCCTGGCCATAGCTCGTTCTCCTGCAGCCCGTCTTCCAACGATGATGTTACATGTTCGAATCGGGGATCCGACCCGGCATGGGGTGGAGCGAGTGCGCATCACTGGATATGTGAAGTTTGGTGAGGCGCAGACGATAGTTAAACAAGCGAGCTGGGTATAAAATGTCAGAGGTTCAGACGGAGGACCAGCAGCGAAGCTACCCACTCTCGAGTACTCTCCTCCACACCTCTCAACACCTCACTCAAAATGACAGTCGTCTACATCACCTCCATGGCTGACTTCGAGTCTGCGGTATGTCTTCAACGTCGCCGGGGACGCGATGACAGCATTGACCCGCACATGACCAGGTCAACGGTACTCGACCAGTCATCATTGAGTTCTGGGCGGAATGGTGCACCACGTGTCGATCGGTATCAGCTCTATACGACCAGCTGGCCGCTCAAAACCCGGCGGGGCAGTTCTACCGACTCGATATCGAAGAAGTTCGGGAAGTCCCCCTGGCACTGGGCGTCCGAAGCGTAAGTCGTGCCACGGGAGCCAGGAGGATCAGGAAAAGGGGGTACTGACAGCGCACGACTAGTTACCCGCCTTCAAAGTGTATGTGAAAGGTGTCCAGATCGGCGAACTCGTGGGTGCAGATCAAGGCCAACTCATAGTAAGCAAGTTCCTACGCAATCAGGAGGGCGGCCTGACGCTCACGGCGTGATCTAGCGGCTTGTGTATAAGACCCTGAATATGTGATCAGGAGAATTAATGGATATGGGGATTGCGGCAGACGACTGTAGCTATTCATAGACAGGTTAGGATTCACGAGGGTCAAACTATGCGATATATACATTAGTAGTAGTACGACTTACGCTTCTTTACTGGTTTTACGGGTCTTTTTTTCTCCTACGTAGCTTTCTTTGGGTGTGAATACAGTTCGGTGCATGTTCAACCTGCGAGCGAAGCGGCCAAGCGGAAACGCTGGCCGACAACGTGCCAACTGTCAACAACCGGGCGGGTGATCTAAACTTGAGGCGTCACTTCCTGCAGCCATACATGGAGAATGGACGACTTTGAAAATCACGACATCAGGGTCAGACGAATTTGGTTTACACACTGCGCACCGTTTCAAAACAATACACGTAGCAAACGATTTTCAAATAAGAAAATGTTCCCTGGCAGCGGGGTTGCCGTTGCACTAGGTTCCGCTTGTCCGTTTGATGTGAAACACTGAAACCACGGGTGTTTAGAGATCCAATGGACACACCTTGGCTTACTATGATTGGTTTAGCTCGAAGCCAAGAACTGCCGCCACGGGGTGCAGCACTGGTGCAGCTGGTTCCACGACAAGTGCAGCAGTCAGTCCACTGCGACGATCTCAGAGCGTGAGCTAGACATGGGCAGCATTCCTCGCGAGTTGGTTGAAGGGAGAGGTAAACTTGAAAGTTGAAGTTGACGTTGAGATGGCACGATCAATATGAGTTGTTTGTTTTGGCCAAACACGGGACTATGCAAGCCTCGAGGTTTCGGCACGACGGTTGGTGCAGCACGAGCCCAACGTCTGCACTCGCCAGCAGATTCCCCTCCATTTTCTTCATCGTCCACCATGGCGTCGGTCTCGATATCCTCCTCGCCAATCACCCAGGTCTCTCAGCAGCATGTCCCAATCCAATCCAACTTGCAGCCACAGCTACTCACAAGGCTGCTGCTCGACTTGCGTGGCAAACGCTTCTCGGTTGACAGAGAAACGATTATGAATCTCCCTGAATCCGTCCTGCTCTGTCTCTTTCCAAATGGTCTTGTTCTCAGCCGACAGAGCGCAGCTTTCACCGACGGTGGCGACAACGAAGAAGACGAGGAAGTGTACGCGGTCGACGTGGGTTTTCTCTCATACTCGCGTGCTCCACCGCCGTGGCTCACTCACACAATTTCCTTGTCATAGTTTGATCCAGAGTGCTTTGCATACGTACTGGACTTCTTTCGAAATGCCTCGGAAGCGTTCTATGGAACCGCTAGCTCTCCCGGCCTGTTCGCTGCTCAGCAGCATTTGTTAGATGGCTCACCTTCTGACTTTGGGCCCTCAGCCTCTCAGAACCCACTCCTCACCAAACAAGCCATCATAGTACTCAGAGAGGAACTTGAATATTTCGCGATACCCCCACGGACTAGTAATGCTGCCACTGACGACAACGGCATTGCCAACCCAGCACTTCTTGACATTAAGCGCCAATGCGGACAGAGCGTCATGGACAAGCGGAACATCTTCACTGCATTACAACGTAATGTTCACAAGGAAAACAACATTGCTGAGCAGCATCTCATCGATATGTTGTGTATGAGGTGACGCCTCTGCTGAATGAGACCAGTCTTGTACTCGACTGACGCGTAATACAGCGGGTTCAACCGTGACGACGAGTGGGGCTTCCGTGCAATAGAACCTTCCCGATGCTGTATCTCCTCAATAGCTCTCGTGTTGCTCAAAACGGGCATCGCACATCCACCAGGTCCAAGCGGCGAGCGCCCTGTCACCATTGACTACAATCAAATGGCCACGGCGCAAAAGCTGCTCCTATTCTGGAGAAAGCCAGCTGTAAGCGTGCCACTTTACCTGTCTTCTCACATCTCTGAACCATTTCCTCAGCGTAAATGCTGGTGGGACGGGCTGGAGGTTGATTTAGCTCAACCTGGCGAGCCCTCGCTACCCGTCAAGTTATGGGCAAGAAGGGTCTGGACTCTGGAGCTAAGTTTGGTTCGTGTTCGTGCCTGATTTGGGAAATCCTTTGCTCATCGCTACACACACAGGTTTGAATATGGACGCTCGACAATGTGCACGTTCTCTTTTCACAATATTATTGTTCATCCCACGGTTTCATCATCTATACCCCTTCGTCCATGTGCAGCCTACTTTAATGATCTGACGCACGCTAGCATCTTGCAGTCGCCGCCTCCACACCAGCAGATTCGATTCACTTTTCCGCATGACGGTGGGAAGTGAGATTTGACTTCTGGATCGTCTAGCAATGATGTTGCTCAATCAATGATAACCACGAAGCAGCGTTGCACAAATATCTATAACTCATAACATGCAGTAAAATACAGACTTCAAACACTCGGTCATGCAGGAGTGAAATTTGCGACGAGGTTCTAAATGACACAGGAACGTCAGTGTCAACCGCACGAACGTCATTTCGGTTCACGGAAAACGCACCGTCAACCCCACGGGGTTAGCGCCGACAAGTTCACCAACTTTCGAGCCACCTTGGAACACCATGAACGTGGGCATCTACCAGTGAAATGAAAAACGATTGGCGAAGAAAGGAAGAAGGAAGAAAAGAAAAAGAAGATCTCAGCCCCCTATGCTAGACGTGCTTAACATGATTCGACTGACCGACTTGATTTGAACTTCCATCGTGATATCTTCCTGTTCGTCGATATCGACCTTGTAGAACTCGATGTTTGGGTTTTCCTTCCGATCGTCCGCCAATTCCTCAAAGGTAGGCGAGATCATATTGCATGGTCCGCACCAGGTGGCCCAGAAATCGATGACGATGGTCTTGTCACCGTTGATCTAGAGTCAATGCATAATCTCGGGTTGTCAAACCGCTCTTCCGCGAACGCGTAGGAATACCTACGAGTTGCTGGAATTCCTGCAAAGATTGGATAGGTTTAACCATCGTGGACGTGGCGATGATGATGATGATGGGTGATGGGGATAGTAAATCTGACGCTTGATGTTTGTAACTTACTAGAGAGAAACGCCTTTATATATTTATGATTTCAGGGACTCCTTCATCAGCAAGTCACATGGTCATCTGTCAGCAACTTTGCGAACGGTGGTGTCATACTTACCAAGCATTACCATGATGGTCTTCCTCGACGCATCCAGTGAATTCGACTGCGATGAATTAACAATATCATACAACGAGGACAACGTAGTCCCCCGTTTTTGGTACAAAATCTATAGCCACAAGGAGTAATTAATCCGTTGGCGTAACGGTGAGTCTAAAATGCAGCTTCTACGGGCCTGTTCTTGCGTCGTGGGCAAAAGGTATGCAGAGGGGGGCACCACGAAAGTTCTTGCAGATCATGGTTCCGACTGGAATCTAATCACCGTCTAGCGTAGCGCAGGAATCGCGATGCAACTGATCGAACAAAAGATGAGATCTCAGCAAGGTAAAGTCAAGTCAGTGTAGAAAGGAACTCACCAATAGTCAGAATAACGTTAAAAAAGAAAAACGAAAAGAGGATAAAGGCATCTCGCCAACGGTTATCGAATCGGATGTTGAGCGGTAAGAAAAACTCGTCTCCAACCTGATAGAGCATCGGGTTAGATGATATATGCGATAGTACCAGATCGTTTTTTACTCACCGAGTATTGACAATAGCGGCACGCGGCGGTTGAGAGAGGGTTGTCGAGATATCCACCGAACGCGGCAACGAAGGGCTGTGCCCAATCTTGACAAGTTTGGTTGGCAGGGGGATTGAACACTGCGAACTCGTCGGGAGCACACCGGATGGTCAACCCATGGAGTTCGGTAGACAACATCGTGGAGAGCGTCCGGGTGTACGGCGTGAGCTCGTACAACCAGTCTTTCCAGAACGAGGCCAGTGTAGGATATGGAACGGTGACACCGCAGTACAGCGCAAGAACCATCGAGATGAAAGGGTTGAAGAGAACCGCGATCTGGACCGAGGGCGATAGCGACGCGACGAGTTGACCAATCGAAACACCAAACAATTCCATGAATATAATGATCAGCAGCTGGAAGCCAGTGCCATTGATGCCAGCAGCGCCTTTCCCAAATCCCATGGGGTACACCATCAGAGCCCAGTAGACGATCGCGCACAGGATCGAGTATGGAATCTCGCCGATGAGCTGTGCGATGGCAAAAACATACGGGGAATAAATCCGACTCGAAGCCTCCCGAATGAAGATACCTATAAACGATAGCTTTAGGGCAAAGGTATTGTCAGGTGCTATTGCACTCACCTCTATTGAAAATGAACAGAGGCTCAAGCTGAGTCATGATAATCGGAGGCAGCACGACAAGCATGAAACTATAGGAAACGTCCGCATTGAGCATCGATTGAAGTGAAGCATAAACGAGCCACTCACATCGCGAAGACCCGATACTGCAGATCGCGAACGCTGTGCCCCAGATCGAGTAACGAAAGAGATATGAAGAACGAGAACAATGCGTGAACGAAGAGTCGACTGAACACATAATCAGGAGAACGCCACAGAGCGATATTGTTCCTCTTCACCACAGTGCGAAGTTGGTGGAGGAAGGAAGTGGCATCTAGAGAATGAACATTAGACGGAGCTTCGGAGCAGAGTTGGAAACCATACATGTGCGAACATGGTTGTTCTCAGTAACAGGAACAGCCAAACCCTGATTCTTGATCTCGATAATCTCAGCTCGTGCACGCTGGTACTCAGCCGAGTCAAGCCAAACATCCTTCCAGTCACGAGGGCCAACTCGAGGGGAAAGTCCAGCACCGATAGCTTCGAGCATATATTCCGCAGGGTTCACGTTCGGAGGACAGAACGCGCCGTTCCTGGCAAAGTATTCCCGAATGACACGCGAGTCCTTTCCTATGTCACCAAAGTAGACGGTCTCTCCTCCAGACTCCAACAAGAGAAGCCTGTCGAAGCTCTCGAATAGCATGCTCGAAGGTTGATGGATGGTACACAAGATGGCCTGTCCCTGATCCGCAAGTTTGCGCAGGAAGCGGACCAAGTTCCATGCACTTTGTGCGTCCAAGCCAGAGGTAGGTTCGTCCAGGAAGAGAAGGAGGGAAGGCTTGCTGGCCAACTCGACACCGATCGTGAGACGCTTGCGCGCTTCGACACTGAGACTGAACACGAGGGCCTCGGTAATTTCCTGCAGCTCCAGAAGCTCGATGATCTCCTCGACATAGCGGGTTTTCTCCGCAATGGAGACTTCGGCCGGCTGACGAAGGTAAGCGGAGAAACGCAAGGCTTCCCGGACAGTAGCGGTTCCCTCGTGGACATCCATCTGTTCGGCTATAAACGTTAAACAGCAATCAGCGAACCGTTATCGTTGCAGCGAGATTAATCTTACCGTAGGCAGTACCACGCGCAAAGTCAGAGCCAATGGGACGACCATCAACGAGAATATCACCAGCAACAACACCAATGTTCTTTCTCTGAGCAAGAACATCGAGGCAAGTCGTTTTACCTACCGCCCATATCAAATGCTGACGAGTCAAAAGAGACGAAGTTGCCCACCTGCACCCGAGGCACCCATTAAAGCCGTCAATGTCCCGGGCTTCACATACCCACAGACATCATGAAGAAGCCTCTTCGTTCCGCCAGGAACAGGAACATGATAATTGAGGTCCTCCCACGTGAAAGCCCTTCTGTGAGTGTGGTTGCTAGCTCTGAACCCAGGCACAAGGACATCAGCACGCTACGCATAGGCTCCCCAGGCAACCAAGACTCACTTGTCATCTTCACAGGACATCTTCTCAGTCTTCTCGTCGTATCGCTTTTCTTTCCGTCGAGCCTTGTTCTCATGTTGAATCTCGTTCAGCACCTTGGTTTCTTTACCTTCCTTGGCATAGATATAGACAGAACCTCCGAATCCTTTCGGCTACGAACCAACCGGGCTTAGCGCGGGCTCGAAATAGTTCATTAAACTTCGAATCTTACCTGGAAGAATTCAATCACGATGACCTGTGTGATCAGGAAGAAGATCAGGAACCCGAAGATCACAACCAAATTGAGGCGCCAGATATCAGCCGTATCCATGCCATATCCGGCCAGAAGGTAGTCTCTGCCAGAAATGACATTACTGCCCACTTGAGCACCGAAGAGCGTGCAAGCTTGGTTGGGGCCCAGGACATCCCTAGTAAGCGAAGATTAGTCGACCGACTGCAAAGCAACGCATATAGGCACGAACGGGTATGTGGTCATCCCGGGTGCATTTCTGGGAACAACGTATGAACCATCGCAAGTCAAAGACGTGCGCATGAACTCGTTCTCCATAGTTCCAGTGAACACGTAAGCGAGGGGGTCAATGTAGCTCTACTCCCAGGTCAGCGCATTTTCTACTCGCAGACGAATGTTGACTCACAATCCAGAAGAGCCATCGCTTCATTTGGAAGGCGGGTATCATATATCCTGCGTACTGAATCATGTTCGGGAGGAAGAACGTAGCGAGTCGGAACGAGCTATCAAAGTTAATGCACAACAATCCGAAGGTACGGAAGAAGCCTTGCATGGCCAAGTAGGCCACGTAAACGAAGGTGTGGTATACGAAGAAAGCACCAGCGGAGCGCGCTCTGAATAGAGCATGAGACGGGATGAGCATATATGCATGAAGATAACTCACAAGTTTGGCATGAAGTACACAATGACGTTGAAGATGAGAACCCGAAGAGCAGAGAACGGGATATCCGAAAAGAAGTTGGCAAAGACCAACGCGGAAGGGCGGTAAAACCCAAAGTCGGTCTGCTTGTCTGCTAGCGGGCGTCCCAGCATCATCAAAGGCATCTGCCAAGGGGTGATAAAAAAAGTTAGTATCATGGCGCGCAGAACGTAGGAGAGTGTTCACCTCCGAGAACGCTTCCAAACAAACAGTTATCATGCCCATAAAAATAACACCACCGCGAGTAAACCCCCCATCAGCTGTATGTGGCAGATTGAAGAAGACCGCGCCAATAACTAAAGCCAGAATCTGCGGATAAGAAAGAGGATCAACTTTCTCGTCAAAGCAAAGCGATCGCAATGACGAACAATATCCATGCTGAAACTCGTTGTCAGTTGGAACTTGTCCTGAAGACGCACTCGGAATTGACGGATAGTCAACGCCTTGACTTGACCAATAAAACCAAGTGTGTAGGGACTCTTCTTCGATACGCCGCGCTTCTTGTCAGCGAGCACAGCGGCACGAAATGCTTCTTGATCCTCCTTCTCGGTTTCCATACGATGCTTGCACTTGTCCAACGAATCTTGGAGACTTTGGTAGATATGCGAGCTGCAGAAAGCTTGTTCAAGATCTTCGGGTGCGGACGGCGTATCGAGCTCGGAGCGTCCATCGGCAAACCGACGTTCGTTGGGATCCGTGCAGCCAGTCAGATAGTCGGGCGTGCTCTGACGGGGAAGAGATCGGTAGCCCAAGTTTTCGAAGTACTCGCGAGCTTCCGTGACAGGTCCGAAGTACACCTGACGACCCTTATCAAGGATCAAAACCTTGTCAAAGAGTTCATAGATACTCTCGCCGGCCTGGTACCTAAATATAGGAGTGAGACAACACCGAAAACGAAATGCTCGAACTCACAAGCTGACGAAGGTCGTCTGACCAAGGATATCAGTCATAATACGCAAGCTCTTGACAAAATCCAGAGCGGTGGAAGCATCGAGACCACGAGTAGAATTATCCCAGCACTGAACACGAGCACGCGTTGCCATCATCTCGGCAATGCTCACACGTTTTCGCTCGCCGCCCGATACACCGCGGACGAACTCATCACCGACCAGGGTCTGGTTTGTGTGCGAAATGTTGAGCATATTCAATAGGGCGTCCTGTACCATAGAGTCGAACTCTTTTCGTGGGAGTCCAGGAAGACGACCGTCGGGTCCAGGCGTTTTCGTGGACAGTGCGAATTCCAAGGTCTGAGCAACCGTCAATGTCGCGATGTGGATATCACCTGGATGAATGAGATGGGGGCCAGGGACGCCATAAAATAGACTATACCTTCTTGGTTGTAAACGACCTCACCCTTGTACCGCCTGGCCATTTCTTGCGCGTTGATTCCGGCATAACGAACATCACCAGTGACACTGGCAAAGTCACCCCGTTGGTTGGAAATCGCCTTTAAGAAAGTAGTACATCCAGAGCCAGGGCAGCCCAGGACCAGGCACATTTCACCGGGCTTAAGTGCACCAGATGATCTTACATACAATTAGAATATATGCGAGACAATCGAAAAACTGATGACGCACTTGTGAAGTATAGTTCGCGTGGGTTGTTGTCGGTTCGGGTAGAGACGCATAACTAGGCCAAATATCCAAAGTAAGGGGGCCAGGAAGAAGCCGAGGACAGCATCTACGAGCGAGAAATCAGTTAAACCCACTTGTTTGGAGAGATAAACGTACCTCCAAACGTATGGATATATATCTGTGGAAGGGAGGTCGCGTTAGCCTTACAGCACAGACGCGTAAAAAGACTTGCTCGCCTTATGATCTGCCTCGCCAATGACCTTGGCTTCCAAGTCATCCCACGTTACACCGACGTGCTTGTGCTTGATTCCGGCGGCTTCATTGGCATCGTTCGAGGACGTAAGATACTCGCGAAGGTCAAAGGGTTTGTCGGCCTGATCCCCCTTCTCCGGATCCTTGCTGTACACTGAGGTAGCTTTGGCGTGATCTCCGGGGGCGGTTGATTGTCTAGACAGTTGCCGTGCAAGTTCATTGAAAGTCTTCTCAGCTTCTTGTATGTCGACATGGGAAGCAGCTGCAACGTCGTGAGCCTCGACGTGTGCTGTGATGCCCCCCATCCCTGTAGTTATGGTGGTGGTTGAACTTGAGAGGGGGAGCGGAAGTTGTAAATCTCGCCCTGAGGCCTTATAACCTCGATGCTTACATGAAAACCGTAAACGCTGGGAAATACACTCGCCTGTATGCTCACGGAACGCACCAAATCGTCATTTTTTATGTGACAGAATGGATGATCCCGACGGTTGCACCCTGCCAAGGCGTGTCATCCCAGCCTCAGATCAGTATCACATTGCCAATTCTACAATAATCATTAGAGGGCTACTCCGTGTATTCCTACCTGACAAACCATCTCGATTCTCGACAGTTCCGCTGAAAAGAGTTCGGAGTACCAGTCAGATCGACGGCCATGATCGTTCTACTAATAGTATTACTTTCCCACCGAGGTGACACTGCCAAGAATATACTTTGCGTTGCTAGAGTCGGAATTTGCTGACCGTATGACAGGTTGTTGAACTGTTGTTGATCATGGATTATGCGCAAACCCTCGATACCTGAGCTCATTTCCGTCGGAATCTTGGGCCCGGGGGTGCGCCCTAACTTGAACCATGTGTGCCCATCGGAGCACCTTAGAAGACCACACACACGCCGGCCTGCTGTCTACATGACAATTTCACAACCCTTCACTTGCTGACGATGGCCGGCTCACAATCTGGTGAGACAGATGGTAAACTACTAGTGCTCATGCTCTCAGACATGACGCGAGCGTTGTCTCAGATACGGTGTGCTCAAGTCAAGTGACAAGGAGCACATCCTCTGCCAAGGAGAAGTGTTTGGTAATCCCCGGATCTGGTAATTATAACAACCCATCCCCTGAGAGAATCACACGCGACTGATCCCACGGAACGACATCCAATCATGAAGGAGCAACCAACTGGCGCTAAGCCCGAGAGACTCGGGAAATGTAAGCATTCAAGTTGGGCACCGTGTTCTCCAAAGTCCGATCGGGAATTGCGAGGAATATGAAGGTGACACACTGTATCATTGCGACTAATGATGCCTTCTACGGTAACTTGACATTCTCTGCGAAACCTTTTCAACACGGACCTCCATGGATCCCGGGCGTGTGATTCGAGAGGGAAGGATGTCAATTTTCATGTGCTGCCTTACATAGGCTTAGAGGGAAGTTGAGTAGGGAGAATACCATAGCGCTTTTTGATAGTGACGCGGTGACGAGAGAACTTGTCGTCTGGGGAGAAACGAGCTACAGGGACACTTAGGAGGAATAACCAGGAAGCACACTCGAAACGTCGTACCTGGGTGTGCAGATTTGGTGATCCTTCCGTCAGTTATTTTCTGTAAGACATATCAACACATATTCCGCAAGGGAGACAAGTGCTTGAAACGCACCTTGAGTGTGTATACTCTGCTCCCATTCTCATCGAGTGAGTACATCAAATGCATGGCTGCGATCTAAGCTGCAGGACGCGACAACCAGCGAGCTCGTAAAAGTCGTGACATGTGACATGTCACAGTGGAAACTCAGCGAAACTAGTTCCTCGGGTCGTGATCGGCCGCCACGTATGATTTAGACCGAAGACAAGTACTTACAGTCCAACAGTTTTCCGGCAGATACCCGCTGGTCCCTTCTCATTTATACCTCTACCTATACCATAATGTCTAGAACGACACTAGTGCTCACAGAACCCGAAGAGGGTACAGTGATTAAGCCTATTTACGAGTACTCGGAGGAGCAGACTGCAACGATAGAAGAACTCCGAAAGGTACGTTTTCTGTTCAGGCTCGGTTGTTGTGCTGTCGTTGATCTCGTTTGCCCCAAAGTATGCTCACTCGCTCCTTCTACCATCTTCGGATCCGTATTATAAATGGGAGCTCCGATGGCTGCTGAAACCTGATACCATTCCTCGTTATATCCGAGCTGCGAAATGGAAGATGCCCGACGGGCAAAAGCGAGTTAAGACGACCATGGAATGGAGGAGACAGTTCAAGCCTGAGCTTATCTCACCGGAAGAGGTGAGTAGGCACTACGCGTCTCCTCTCTAACCAGGAACCAACCACCATTAATTTCAGGTCAGGATAGAAAGCGAGACCGGTAAAATGTGTGTTCCGTCATACAACGTTTCATGGATCCGCTGAAGGAAAGCTTTACAGCATTCTTACCGGTTTCGATAAAGATGGTCGTCCGATTATATACATGAGACCGGGTCGGGAGAACACCGAAACGAGTCCTCGGCAATTGAGACATCTCGTATGGTGGTTGTGAGTGGAGTTTTCCCCCTGGTGATCTTTGTATTGACGGAGTCGATTAGAGAGCGCGCCAAAGATATGATGCCCCCTGGGCAAGAATCTCTTGTGATCATCGTCGACTATAAAGCAACTACGTTGAGCACGAATCCTTCCGTATCTGTGGCAAGCAAAGTAAGTCATTTATCCAAATTCGATTCTCATATTCTTGGCATGACGCACGGTGTGTGACAGGTCCTTACGATCCTTCAACAACATTATGTCGAAACGTTGGGGCGCGCTATCGTGGTAAACCTTCCTTTCCTGCTCAGCTTTTTCTACAAGGGGATCGCTCCGTTCCTTGATCCAGTTACCCGAGATAAGGTAACCGTGGTGCTTCGTGTCACGCTCAAGGCTGGACTCCTCACTCGATATAGATGCGTTTTAACCCAGACCTTTTCGAGCTTGTTCCCAAATCGCAGCTCGATGCTGACTTTGGGGGTGATTACGAGTTTGAGTTCGAACATGAGACATACTGGAAGCAAATAATCGAGTGCGTGGATCATTTTCCGCATGTCAGCTGTGCTAACTCGGTGATCTGGTAGCCATTGTGGGATTGCGCCAGATGGGTCCAGGTTACCCGGCTACTTTGACGGTCCTATAACTAGGCAATCCGAGTTGACCTCTGAAGATGCAGACGTGTACGTGTGTCGAGCGTGTCGAGATGTTGTCGACTCATTAAATTCAGGAATGAAAAACTATGCGAAGCTATTGAGTCGGGGATATCTACAGAGACGATGGCGTAGACAGGGGTGAATTCGTTGTTGGTGTCTTACGTACGCAATATTATGGGATGTTTTGGTTTACTCGAGGGTTGCCACATCGTTTCGCTCCCACCCGCGACGAAGCCACAGCTGCCACAAGACGCCGACTGGTTCAGCCACAGAGAACTTAGCCACCGCCAAAACAGACGGCGGAAACAAATCCTGGTCGAGCACTTCAGGTCTGAATACGAATCCACAGTTTTCGTTATTAGAGCCTTGGTGATTGTCTATCCCCTTGTGATCGACACTGGCAGTCATGGTCCGCCAAACAAAGCAGACAGTGCGTAACACCATCCCGGTCATTCAGCCACCGCCTAATCACTCTACTTGCAGCCAGAACAGAAGAAGGAATCCCTCAAGAAAAAGACGACGTCCCGGGAGACACCAGTATTAAAGAAACCCATCGAGACCAGCATATGGCCCTGCACGATCAACGGTTGCAACAAACAGTTCGCTCGTGAGGCTGATCTGAAACGACACCAACGGACGACAAAGCTTCATTCAGTACCCGGATTGTAAGTAAATCACCGATTATAGGGGCTGGCTCTCTCAGTCTTATCCCCCATAGTGCTTGTCCCCAATGTGACGCAAGGTTTACTCGTGTAAGTCCTTTGTTCGTTTGACCCCGTGATACCTATACAGATGTCGTTTCAGACCGATGCTCTTCGGAGACATCAAAAATCCAGGTGAGTCACTCAATCTCTCCTCGTGACGATTGTCACCGACGTGTCTACTTAGGCATAATGGGGTCGTGATCCAGTCCCCAGATAGTGTAGACAAGCGACGGCGTCACGGACACGCTCATTCCTCAGGTTCAGAGTCCAAGAGTCGCAGTCCATCACCTTCATCAAAGGAGAATCCGGAAAGTCCTCACCCCGCCATTCCCCAGTCGACCGGTGGTCCACAAAGTTATTATCGTCAACATACTCTACCCGCAGGCGGTTTGTCCAGTTTCTCTGATCCTCTTAGGCACGGTAAATTGAGGTCCGCCCTTAGGAATGATCCCTCCAGGAATGATCGTTGACGGCCATTATCCACCTGTCGGGCTTCCTACATCCTCAGCCCGGTTACACCAAGCCACTTGGCCGCCTCCGTGGGGCGATGGCTCACAACCTCCTGCTCACATGCTTCCTCCCGGTTTTTCACATCCATATTACAACGTACCCCCTCAGTATTATCGTCCAGAAACGATCCATCCCTCCGATGCTATTGCCCACCAACAAATATCGGACAGCGAATCCTCTTCATCTCGCACGGGTAGTCCCGTGATGGCCGTCGACCCAACCCTTGATCCATCGAGAATGGAAGCCGACTCTGCGCCGGAGACCAGAGATCCGGAGACAACTGCCATCGATCCTTCTCTAGTATCACCTTCCATCAGCAGCGCTGACGGAGGGTCTGGTAACTCGTCTGCAGACAACGCGTTCAATTTAGCAGATCATGAACCCTCCGTGGACCCTCACGTGACGAGCGTGTCTGATACACGCCGATCGTCACCTAGACATGGACAGCACTCTTCCTCCCATAGTTCACATAGCTCTCCGAGGGAGAAGGACGACGAAACTACGATCGTTCAAACTATTCTCTCTCCCGATCACGACCCAAACCCTTATCCATCCCCCGGCCCGACTTCTCTGAACCGGCCCCTCGATATGGAGCAGATTCTTACGGAGGATGGAGAGCCCATGTTAAACCCAGGTTAGTTGCAGTTCCCTTTACCGGTCGATGCACACATGGCTGAAAATATTTGCCTTTAACAGCCGAACTGTTGACGCAGGTCAGTCCGACCGACACAACATCTACAACAATACTTGATCTAATGCTATCTATTTTGAACCAGGAATCCCTCGCCTCCCCACCTCCCTCATAAGGACGTACTCTACCATCCATATTATTGTTGTATAACCCCCCAGCATAGTTTCAATTTTCTTGTCCATGATAACCTACCCTCTTGGTTGGACACACGTAGTACATTACTTGCACCCCTGCGCACAACCCGTTTGCGCTTGCTTTTTTGTTGAATGTCTTAGAACATTCTTGAGACTCTGTTCATGTATAATCTCCTTGATGAGTTGATGATATCACGATGTCAATGTCATTGATGTGGGTACTAGGAGATGATTGTACGGTGCTACACGCTGTGGAGAGCTTTGGTGATGTGTGTCTACATCATGGTATGTAGGGATACAGAAACTATCTCGCTGTTGAGAGCGAGTGTGGGGTAGACGTAGATGGTAAACGATGGATTGATTAATCGGAGAGAACCTTGACCTTGGGCCACTTGAACTGAGGACCGACCTGTTCGCGCGCGTATTATTCGTTACTCAAACGTTCGCCCAAGAGGACACGAAGGAAGAAAAAAAAGACATACCAGCTGCACGCACATGGCGCCCATCTTGTGCCCAGTCTCGACACACTCATCCAGACCCTTGCCCGCAACGAGCGCACCCAAGAACCCACCCGCAAACGCATCACCCGCGCCATTCGTATCCACGATCAACTCGCTCGCGATCGGCGTCACCTTGTACACTTTCACGTTCTCCGGTGCATCCCCATCGACGACGATGGTCGACTCTGGACCCTGCGTGATGACGACGACCCGAGACCGTTTCTTGTTCTCTTTCTTGTACGTGGCGATAGATTTCGCGATGAACGCGATATCGGTGGTGTCGGTTTTGAGGATCATTTTGGCGTATTGTTGGGCTTCGGATTCGTTACCGATGACGATGTCGCAGTATGGGAGGACTTGTTCGAGTTGGGCGCTGAAGAATTGGGGGATGAACGGTGCGGAGAGGTTGATCGCAAAGGTCTATGCGATGCGTTTCGGAAAACGAAAGTGAGTATGAGACTACTCCCCAAGAATGGAAAGGGAACAGGAAGAGGAAATAACATACCTTGTTGTTCTCAGACGCGTGCTTGCTGAGCGTAAGGACGGCATCGACACCGTGCGTGAGGAAGAAACCCTCGACGTAGTACACTTTCGCACCCTCCACGAGAGGAGCGACAGAAGGCGATGCCAGATGAGATACGTCGAATTTCTCAGCGGCGCGTAACGTCGTCACGAGCGAGCTGGGAAAAAAAAGTAATATCAACGACGCACGCCCTCTCGAACCAAAAAGAAAGATCACACAGAACGCGTACCGGTGATGACCAGTGATGACAACGGCGCAAGCACCGGTCTTCTCACTCTTTTTAACGAGGTAAACCTCGTGTAGGCCCTCGCGCTTGTTAGCAGCCCTCAATTGCTCAGCAAGATCGTCATCGCCAACGCATCCGGTGTAGACGACAGTGTTGGGTGGGAGGACATACTAACACAGCACGATTAGATCGGTCGCGAGGATGGACGAACAGATGACGATCGTGAGTAGAATACCCACAGCAGCACCACGAGCAGCGTTTTGAGACGCTCCTCCAGCGACGTACGTGGGTGTATAGTTTTTCACGATCTCGTCGTAGCTACGAAGATTGTCAGCGATGCTTCGTCGGTATGATATTGTATGATGCAGTTACGCACATCGGCATGTGGTTTTCCTCGGCGAGGATGGCATTGTTCGCTTCGAGACCATACTTCTTGAGGAGAGCCTCTCCGCCTGTGACTTGCACATCGAGGAGCGGGTTACCCAAGCAGAAGAGCTGGTAGGTCATGGCGGTCAGGTAGAGTGCAAGGACGTCGATGGAGGGATGGGATCAAGGGAAGCAATTTCGCGAGTTGGCTGATCGCGTGAATTTAGGATTGATCACCGCCGCGATCTTACAAAAGTCTAATCACAAGTCTGACCACAAAGTCTCAAGACCACAATCTTACTACACACAAACAAATGAGAGATTGGATAATAACTATGCTAAATATCTGTATCCTGAGTATGTGAAAAGGCTCGAGTGACAACATTTGAGATAGTCATACACTGAGCAAACTCATGGGTGACAGCAGCATTGCCTCCCTGAGCTGCTCGAGCTTTAATAAAACAAAGATCATTGAAAGCAACTGAAAAAGCGAATCTAGTCTTCTTGAATGCTGCAAGGGAAGCCTTGAACACTCGTACATCCTCATCAGAATAAAATTGGAATCCATGAAAGATGGGGGACTTGGTGAAGGTGGAGGCCACTTTATCAAAATGAACCCCAGAAGTTGAACCAGACTCAGCTGCATTGTTGACACAGGCCCTTTGGTAGGCCTCCAAGGCAGCATTGACATGAGCTTCAATGTCCTGAAGATTTCCAAAGAACCCATGAAACCCAGCATCCCTAGCTTGGATGGCCTTTGCCCTAGCTGCCTGCCAAGGTTTGAGCAGGTCCTCATCCCCTACATCCCTGGAGAAGTGTTTGGATTTCAGGGACCTATAGTTGCTGAGGGTAACCTGCTTCAGTTTCTCCCCTTCCTCCACCAACTCATCTAAAATCAAAGGAGGATGGCAGCGTTTGGGGTGAACCTTGCTGTTGTTGCTCTTGCTTCCCTTGCCCATAGCCTGCTCTAATTTCCAAGCATACCATGGTTTCTTCTCTGTAGAACCCCAAATCTTCCTATCTTCATCAAAGATATGCTTCTTGACTCTGAGTCCAGTTTTGCTTGCATCCAAGCAAGTAGTGAACCTGAGGCAAATTATTAGTAGCATGCTTAGAAAAAGAATACAACTGACATGTAGGCCAAATGAATAGCTTGTTCACTTCCATATCCACCATCATACACAGCAGCATCATGGAAAATGGAATATAATCCCACTTTTGTCTCTGCTAGCCCAAGCAAAAGCACACTCTGGAAAGCTTGCTGTGCATCCTGAGAGGAGAGAAGGGAAACTCTTTTGTCAAAGTCCCTGACATGTTCAACTTCTCTCTCAAAAGAGGCAGAGAGATTCTGAGGAGCAGAGCAAAGTGGAGAGCCCCTGAACTGCTCCACTAGTTGTGTGTGCCAAATGACCATCACAGTATCTGTAAAACAAAATTATCAGAAAATAAACTAGATACCTTTCAACAACTTACCTCCATCATAATCTATGCAAAGTAAAATTAACTTTGTGTGGGCAAACATTAAGGAGATAGAATATTTACCTCCTCCACCAAGGTAACTGGCCAAAGATTGCTTTCCCTTGATAGGAAAGACAATCACATCATAGTAATTGCTCAGCTGAGGATGAGCAACAGCTTTAACCTACCTTATATATTAGACCAACCATATCAAAATACAGCATTACTTACTTTTTGAACATCTGATGGTAGTCTAGTGGGGCTTCTTGACACCTCAAATACATAGTCTGTTAAACAATATCATTCAATAGGAAAGACCATACCAGAACATCTCCAAGAATAATATCAGTCTGTTCTCCAGTGATAGAATTGGTGAAAGATCTTGATGATCTAAAATGGATCTGGCCTTCCTCAAGGACTCCATATGGATCTAGCAATATGATTAAAGGTTGTTTTCCATTCAAATAAAACATACCAGGGATAATATAGGCTTCACAGGATTCATGAAGAGGAATGTGGAATTTCTCCACATAACTATCCAGGATTAAAGTCATCACCTTCTCCAGCTTCTCAAAAAGGAGTTCCAACCTATCAGGTTGGAATCCAGATTGTAACAGCTCAAGAGTGCTCTCATGAAGGGTAAGAGGCTGCCCTGAGCTCAACTTGTGGTTGGAGTTGCCCACAAGTGAAACTGGATCATCATCTTCATCCTCATCCTCATTTTCCTGATCTTCCATGGGGCGCAGACGGCCCAAGCCTAAAGCCCGTGCCTGCCCTTCAAGCATTCTACGAATTCGCCCAACCACTATGTTGCCCGACCTTTCTACTGCCTTCCAGACAGCAACCAAGGAAGGGAGAGACCAGGCCTCAGGCATGAAGTCTTGGATTTCAGCCTGAAGCCCAAGAGACAAAAGAGCTTTGAGAAGATTGTGAGAAATGCCATTATGTGAAAGATTGAGGAGAAGTTGGGAATTGAGCCTACTAGGGCTGGTGACCCTAGAAGGGGCCAGCAGGTCAAACTTCAACTGGGCTGGTCCAAGCCTAGAAGATGTCTTCAGCTGAATTTTTGTCTGTGATGCTCTAATCCAAATCTTGGGAGGACCAGAGACCCCCTGCTCAAGAGAATGTGGATGAAGAACCCACATCCCCTTGGATCCACCAATTCTCCCTTGTACAGCAGTGGGACGACTGCTGTACTTCATTATATTCATGATGGTTGAGAGGGCTGAACCATTGATCCATCCACAGCCATCAGTCAGGACTTTTTCAGCAGGGGCTTTGCCTTTCCAGTCCTGAGGGCTGACATCTAATGCAGTGATTGTAATAAGTATATAAAGAAAAGAATTGTAGTACTTACATTCATCTTCAATAAAAAAGATATTTTCTGGGCTAAATTGAAGAGTTGGAACTGAGGTGGACAGGCCCAAGGCCCATCTGGTAGACCATTTACTGATTGGCTGACATACCTTATTAGATTGGACTATACTTTGCTTTACTTACTCACCTGATTTTGATTGGAGAAGAAAGGATTGTGCCAGTTGACAAAATCCTTGAGGGATTTGCGGAATGAGTCCGCATCATCCTCATTGGCTAATCTTTGGAAATCCTGATTGATTTCCAAAAGGTATACACTCCCCTCCTTGGCATGGAAGGGAAGAAAAACCCTTCCACACAAAATGAATCTGGAGGACATTAGCAAGGTTCTTGTCTGATCGCCGAGTTTATCACGTAGCAAATCAGTGGGAACCTTGACTTGGAGGATTCTCCGAGAACCCAGATATCTAGAAAACCGATGGGAACGTCTGATTTCAGGCTTCTCCAGTTGAATGGAAAAGTGACCCTTGGAATGGTGAAGGCGTCCGACTTGTTGAATTCGGCCACCATACCAGTTGTCCTTGCCTTCCCAGGGTCCCATTCCACCCAATCCCCTTCCCCGGTCCTCCATGATGGCCATTTGCTCCCGGTCCATTTCGAGCCTAGAATGCCTTGTGTTGAGTACCAGATTCGGATGAACAACTGAACAAAATACCAAAGTTGCTCCTCGCGAGGAGATACAGGAGCACCCCATCCTCGCATCACGGACGCAACCCTGCCGGCTGCTTCGGCATTAGTGCCACGGAGCCGCTGAACCTGGTCAGGCGTCACCGCAGACCAGTCCCAGGACCCTTTCGAAACGCCGCGGGCGAGTTCGTATACAGTGCCCCAAGCGAGCTGAGCGCCGTCGAGAAGTTTTTGTACATTCTCGTCGTGTGCGATAATGAACGGTCGGAGATCCGTTCCGAGTTCTGAACCGCTTTGCTGCGTGGACGGACGAGATGGGGCGCTTTCCTCAAAGGCTTGATGGGATGAGCTGCGAGGTATATGCGAGCGCTTGGGGGGTGGTGGCGCCGGGAGAGCAGTTGGTGAAGGGGGCATTGTCGCGGGGACAATAGGGGTTGGGCTACGCTTCGCGGGTATCGCTCTGACAAGCGACCGTGGGTCCGAAGTGGACCGTCTAGATTTGGAGCTTTCGGCGATGGGGACTAAAGATCGATGAGTTACACCACGCAAATCGGGTATCGGCCGACGCCGGACGTACGATTGTCTACTAGGGGACGGTCAGCGTCGGTAGGTCACGAGAGAATGATATTGAAGAGGTAGGACGACCTTAAAAAGTTCCTGAGGACGTACCTTCCATATCAAATATGTTTGAATCTACTTGCATGGGGGAAGGGGATCGTTTCATTGTCGTTCGTTGAATTGCGAATGTCCGCGTGCTCTCCGATCTAGTGACAGTCGACTTTTCGGCGCCTCGGCGCGAGTTGTCGGATATTGTAGTTGGTTGTAGCGTAGTCGATTCGATGACTGAGTGAACGAAACGGAATGAACGATACAAATAGGTGAACGGATGGGTCTCGATAGCTGTTCGATACGTACCGAGGGTTTCGAGATGTTCGTTAAAAAACTCCAATCCTTCCGGGTATTCATCAATGTCGTCTTCCTGTTATAAAAGTGAGCATAAGTAATGAACAACGACATTTCATCGCGCACGAATTGGATTGGCATGGTAGAATATGCTCGGTGTTGTTGTTGCTGGTTGTGGTTCAAAGATATGCTTATGCTGCGCTCGCTCAAGGTGGCAGAACCTCAGCAAGGCAACTCCAGAGTACAAATTCAGATTGGCTCAAGCGCTTGCTGCACGCGTAAAAAATATTCACATAGAAAGAAAGGCAGAGGAATAGAGATTATGTCTTATTACAAAAAGGCTTACAACGAGCTTACAATAAGCAATTACTTGCGTGCAAACGTGATCTGGGAATAGGGTCAGCGAGAGTCAACAGACATAACAAAACGTGTACCTTGATCTTGTTTTCTCCATCGAGCTTGTAATTGTGAAGAGCATCCTTGGCAACCCCGGCACTCCCTTCGTCCAGGTATTCCACGAACGCGATGTCTCGTTTTGTCGGAATAAGCCGAACTTCGTGAAGGTTGGGATATCTGTCGAATGATCGATCAATCGATGACAGGTGAGTGGGGAAGTAAGGGCTAACTGAGAGAAAAGAGCCATGAGTTGATCTTTGGTGACGCTTTCTGGAAGGTTTTGGAGAAACAGGATTTTGTTTGGGGGGAGGTACTCGTCTGGCATTTGTACGGTGGTTCGCTTTGGGGCCGGTGCTGCGGCAGCGCCATCCACTGAGACGGTGGGTTAGTCGAACGATAAAGGCAAGGTATGAGACGGGTGTACTTTCTGCCGCCATCCTCTTCGCGCGGAATTTTTGTTTCAAAGGATTGGTGTAACGGGTTTCCTCTGTATGTCATCAACAATCGAACACATCAGTAGTGATGAGTGTATTTACTCTTGTGCTCAGCTCTCTGAGCTTTGTGAGCCTCGAAGTTCCCGGCATCAAGATGTTTCACGACTGCATCTGACCTCGTTCTTGCAAACGATATTTGCTACGGTGGGGCGTTAGTGGACCGACTGAATCCAGGAATTGGAAAAGGTCTCCTACCATAGGTTTTGAATATAGAGGAAATCCTCGGACTTCTTTCAGGGCTTTTGCCGCGATCTCTGGTGATGCGAATGAAACGAAAGCTTGGCCGCGCATCCGTAGGTTGCTGTGTGCGACGACATCGAGTACTTCACCGTACGATTTGAAAAGACCGCGCAAGGAAGCCTTAAGCACTATTGCAGAAGAATGTCACGAGGACTGGCAGTAACACACGATCGGATATGCTCACCGTCGACCTTTATCTTCTCGTTTAGATTTTGGATGTAGAGTGTTTCCGTAGCGACTTCATTCTGCGCTGGTGGTTGAGCAGAGGGCTCTGTGGGCGGTACTTGCCCAGGAATTGGGTTTAGTGGTGCAGCCTGGACGTCGGTCATGGCGGTGGAAGGTGAGGCGTCCCAGGTTTGTTTACGCTTGATATGTTCCTTCCCTTTCTGGATATCTTGATTCGCAGTCGTTGCTTAGTGCTGAGCGCTGAGCGCTGAGTGCTCGTTGTACACGACAGCGAGGATATTAAGATTGATATCCGCCATTAAGTAGATCAAGTAGGCTACGATTTCCTTGTTGACGTAGCATTCAAGAGGTAGGGAAGTAGGGAAGTGCTAGCTATCCGGAGTTTGCCGGACCGTTGTTACTTGGATCCCCCGTCCTTAGTACTGCTTTGTCACCACAGCACTCGCTGCTGGCCACCTCTTGAAACTTTTTCATCCACGTATGGGGCGCTGGACGCAGTACGACGAGGTGGGGGATTTCTTTTAAAGATTCTATGTGTGAATGTAATGCCCTCCATGTCTAGGACGGGTACAGGCTTCCTGACGGAGTGACGAGAATCGGCTATGATTCAGACTCTGGTTCATACTACTTTCGTGATCGGGAGGGCTTATTCTACAAAGGTCAAGAAGGCTCAGAATTTGGTGAATTGACCCAAGGTACGGCTCATCGTGTTTGGCAGCGAGCGAGGTCTTAGCTCTTGTCTCTTAGTTACCGAGCTGCCCGTTTCCGTCTCCGCGGAAGCAGGAGATGACAACGACGACCTTGAAGCAGCCCCTACTCGCGGTGATGGTTATCGACCCCTTGCAGTCGATGAGGTGCGTCTATCTACCACTTCCCTTTGAGCTCACTTTGAATGTCCACTTAGCACGGCTCCCGTCACCTCCTGCGAGGAGGCGCCTATAGAACACTTTTCCCTTTCTTCCTTATTATCGCGGTCGTTCTCTTGCTCGTCTGGCGACTTGTATTGCTGCCCACCCGTACCGCTCCCGTGCCGTGTCCTAGCACGACTATTCCTTACGTCGTGAAACCTGGGGACACGTGCTGGGATATCGCTCGCCAACACAACTCGACCGTGGAGAAACTCCTCATCGTGAATCCCAAGGTTCAATGCAGCGATTTACATCCCAGTGACAGGGTTTGTGTTCCCGATGAGGGATCTTCCATCAGCAGAGTTTTCTGAATTTGACTCTACATTTTTCTTCTTCTTGTGCATATCCGGGCCTCGGTTGTACCATGTTAACGCTACTTGGTTGGATTAGACGGAATATATACTGCATCTCTTTGTCTCAGCCTGGTCGGACCATGATTGATAGGGTGACGTCATGTCCTAACTGGGGATATCGGCACTGCCACCTCTCCATGTTGAACTTGTGTGGTCTCATCTTTCCTTTCAAGTTTTCTTCACGCTGTCTTACGATCACTCTCCACGACTTCACGACTTTTGTTAACCTACTACTCCCCGTGTTTTCTAACAAATGCATTTCGAAAATTGGCTTCGCAGGGGTATCCCCAGTGAGTGTTCCCCCACAGTTACCCTAACCCCTCAAGTAATCTTGCCGCAGTTGTCCTCGGTCTGTTTATCCTTTTCAGTATAATCGAGGTGCGTTCGTACCCCTTCACATTTGATGTATCTCAACAGGTTTCGTAGCTCGCAATCTCTGCGTGGCTCACCGCCCGATTCAACCAACATCACAACTTCCACAGCACCTCAGAACGAGACCGCGTCCGATTCATCCTTTTTGCATCCATATGGACAGTGGTGTTCTCTGGAGTATACATGTTTTTCTTCTTCGCCATGTCCGATAATATCATGAACAGCGTTGGATCTCACATTGGCTTGTAAGGCCTCTTCGGCTGGTTGCTATTTGGCTCGCTGACGCTTACGCAGTTTGCTCATCACCTGGATATTCTGGACTGCAGGCGCAGCCAGCATCACCGCGACTCTTGGTGGTGGATTGAACTGCAGGTAAGTAACAACTATTCCCCACGCAGCTTTTCTCCTCAAACCGTTCTACACAGTAACCAAACCATGTTCGTTTATTGTGGCCAACTGAATGCTCTGGAGGCATTTGCCTGGATCATTTGGTGAGCAACACCCTTGCAACGTTTTATACCGTTGCCTCATTACATCATTCTGCCAGGATCTTCTTCACGCTCGCCATCATTGTTGTGCTTATTCGCGGTATTCTTGCTGCACGGCGTGGTGACGGTCTCAGGGGACCTCTTGTTGAATAGATATTGCTATCCTATCTCTCGTCCACATCACACCCCTTTCTAGTCGACTGCTTTGATCTCTTGGCCCATTTACATCGCGACACCCCTCTACTTCTACTTCGTTACACCCATCCCTTGGTACTCGTGCCCTGAGTCTCTTTCCCGCGTTGTGCTGATAGTGCTCTACCGTATCCCCTTGTGTCGACATGTGTGTGTCCTTGCTAGAAGGCTCAACATAGATGTTGTGGATGCGACCGTGTTTCTGTTGTCCTATCGGTCCCTTCGAGATGCGGATTAAGCTTAGAGCCAATCCACAACCCCTCGCGGCTTTCAATCATGATTGTACAATTTTCAAACAACCGACCTAGAGTGTAATTAGTCTCCCCTATTTGGCAAACCCGAGACTCGGAGTGGGCCAGATGAACTTCAGACAGTCGTTCAAACGTTCACCCTTCACTAGCTTCACTGCTAGAGTATAATCGCCAGCGTTGTTACGGCAGCCAAACCCCATCTATCAGAGTTGGCGGCAAAACGTAGGTGGTTCTCTGTCACGTCAGCGCTCAGGCGCCAGTGTCAGCCCCGATGAAAAGCAATCCCAGTACGTCGACCACGCGCTTTCCCCTCTGAGTCCGTGATTCTATGGCGTCCACGTTAGTCTAGTTAGCGGCAGGGGCCCGAGTCTTCCCACGTACGCTTCACAAAGTTCGAAGTTCGGAGATGAAATACGAGGAAATACGTTTCCTTAAAGTTAGGCTCCTCGGGGGTAGTACTATTATGCTCTGCATAACAGTTTTCTTTCGACTCTGCAGGCGTGCCGGCGAGTAAGGAGGTGAGTGAAATATTCTGTTGGTATGGCGCTAACTTTCACGGGATGTTCCAATCAACGCTTGCAGATGATCTCTCTTGAGATCGTTTCGGCGGTACGCGTGTATCACTCGGTGTTAAGGTTTGTCGGCCTACATATGTACAGATGCACTAGTATTTAGGTTCGGCGGGCCGCCGCCGGATTGTTTCACTGTCAAGGATGTATGGGGCTGGAAAAAGTTGTAGCCGTATTTTGAACTGATTGAAAGTTAACTAACCGTATGTCGTTCGAGGAAGCAAAAACTTATCAACGTACCGTCCGTGGTCGGGCTTTCTTTCCTCGACTCGGAATATCGGACAACATGACTGGGGTAGGTCTCCCTGTAGCAGCACTGCCTTCGATATCGTGTGTTCGAACAAAGGAACACATGGGAAATGCTTTGCAGGCAGTTGCCATTAGGACAGCCCCGGATGGGCTGATGGCCCCCTGTTCGTGTTTTTACTGCTGTCAAGACCAATGTCATGCTGTACGTGTTTAGCTCTAAAGCTCCTCTCCTGTCTTACGTCCGGTCGTAGCCGCCTATCGTTCAAGCGCAGCCAGGTACAATTTTGGGCTGTTCTTCGTGCAGCGTGCACCCACTCACTCGGTCCAAGAATTGCCGGCATACTGTCTATGTTAAGCCATGTTTTGGTCATATGCGCGCTCGCGTGAAAAACAGAAGCTTCCGATCCAATAGTTCCTAATTCGCAGTCGTGTGTTTTCCTTCATTTTTAGTTGCTGTCCACATACATGCTGACGCGCTATTCATAGCCAGCAGTGACATGTTGACACTAGAAGACACTAGACCCTGGAATGAAGAGCACGTCCGGGGTGCCTGGTTCCGGTGTCTCTCTAAAGTAAGTACCGTCGGGGAAATCATATCATTACACGCGACGTCAGGTGACTGGTCTCGGTCAAAAGGAAGTTAATGAGTGCATGTTCTTGACAGCTCGCCGGAAGCACAATTGGCATTTCTCCGCATTTCCGAATGTCTGGATCCATTCATTCCCTCGAACCATTTGAATCTCACATCTCAATAGGCTCCAAAGAGAGAAATGTCTCGGAGATCGCTCCCGGGCGCCCACGCTTGTTCAGGTTGCGAAAAGGCTGAATTGAGAGCCCACTGATCTTCCTCGCGCAACCATCAGGCTTTGGACCTTCTCACCCTCTAGGCTTATAACGAGGACGGGGATACAGATTTTGCGGTCCCCCTTTTCATACCCCCCCTCCTTCTTCTTTCTTTAACACACTTGAGTCTGTTTGGCCATGTCTGAGTCCGTGATGAACGCTAGGGCTGATCTCGGCCCGCTCGTCCTTGGGGGATTGCTCGCTTTCGGGTAAGCTTTGGGATTTCGTGGTTGGTATTTTATCTGATCGCGTCGCTGTTTTCAGTCTTTCAGGATGTGTTAACATGCAGTTTATAGTCTACTGGCAGGTATACCCAGAGGAGAGCTGGCCGACAAAGATTTTGGTACGTCGCGCAATCTCCTGTCTATGAGCGATCCCTCAACGGATGTTTCCAGGTGGTAACGACGTGGTAGGTCTATAACGATTTGTGATGTATGTTGTCAGTTGGAGGCTTATGGATCCTCAGGCTCCTCGACTTGTGTCATTCGGCATTTGTGGCGACTGCGATTTGGGATTCTATGATTGCAACTTATGGAGATTGGACCAGGATTGATATTATCCCGTGGTGAGTGCATCTAGTATTTTCGTGAGCTTGACTGGAGGCTGAAAGGAAGGGTTGGTGCACAGGAGCGTTGGCGTAAGTAATTTTTACAAGGCTGACATGGCGGGTCGTTGATGATATGGGTTATAGCCTACAGTGGAACTGACGGTGCGTTGAAAGACCAAATGAAGCCGAGGAGGACGTTCTGACTCCCTGCTGTAGGCCATGGTGACGTTCCTGGTGCAAAGGTGAGCTACTTCCGAGATAGTCGGGGCGTCTTTGATCATGTTCTCGATTAGCTTCTTTGCCTTCCGAATATACAGGTGTCAGTATATGCTTGACATTGTCGGGTGTACCAATTCATTTATCTCTGTTTTCTGGGCAGTACAAAAGCAAAAGTTGACGGTCGCGGGTCCAGTGGTAAGTATTTCGCGAAGTTGACGTCGTCCACCCGTTTTGACTACTTTTCTCCAACAGTTCGCTCTCGCTTTCTTCCGGCTTGGTATGTCACTTCCTGAGTCCTATGGCAAGCTTCTCACCGACCGTTTCCTACAGTTGCTGCAAGTGGTAAGAGATCTTGTTGTCGTTCCTGTGTTTGAATACCGATCGACCTCCGTCCCTAGTGTCCATGGTTGAGATGTAAGTAACAGCGTACGGTGCCATCTGTCCAGGTCCTGATGTTCTTCAAGGATATCTTTGAAGCACTATAGTGCATTCGTCCACCCTTTCCCATCGGTTAGCTCCAGCTCTTCGTTGTGACCGACTGGACTGTTGAATTGAATTCTGTAGTGGGTTTTCACCCTCGGTTTGTCTCTCTCTGCGCTCGTCGACATCATTATCACCGTCTTCCTTTGCTACTTTTTGAGATCGAGCCGGTCCCCCCTACCTAGGTAAGCCGTCTTTTGGTATTCCGTCCTGTGGATAGACCCTTATCGAAGGGCGGCACTGACAGTACGAATCGCATCATCGATACCCTCACGTTATGGACTGTCCAAAACGGCTCGGCCACTTGGTGAGCATCCATAAATCTTTGTGACGATCCGTAGAAAGTCGCTCAACGACGATCGGTCATCGATTCGTCAGTCTCGGTGCAATTGCTTCCCTGATATGCGTACGTTGTTTATTATTCTGGAGATATGAGATCCGACTTGACTGATGGACGTGTTGGTAGTGGATCGTCATGCCTGAGAACAGAATATTCCTCGGTTTACATTTCGTGGTCGGCAAACGTATGTAGAACGAGACGTTCCTCTACTCAGCATAGCCTAACGATTGATGAACAGTATACGCAAATTCTCTTCTCGCGACGTACGTCCCCACTCCTTAGTTTTTCCCGATGACGCCGAGCGGAAATTCTGATATGACCCCACCCGCTCCCCCTTGGATTCGATAGGCTCAACTCACGCTCCAAGATCAGGAAAGCGCGCAAGCACACGAGTCAACTCCCACCGATCATCTTCCCCTCCGGAGAGGCCGCTGATGACTCCGATGACGGTCCTCTGAGTCCGCGGACTCCCGGTTCCTGGTCGGTACGTCGCGTGCGAACGCATCTTTTACTTGCCGATGATATGATTGACGTCGCCATCCCCTTGTTTCATGATATAATCAGACACGGCTCGAACCGTTGAACATGCGGCCTGTAAACCTCGTGCAGGGAAAGTCGGTACGTAGCTTCTTTCCCTCGGTGCACTCTCCATCTCGCAGCTGTGATGACTGACGCATGGCTTTTCTTTTCTATTCTCCCAACCTCCAGAAAATCGAAGTGAGCATACAGCAAACGGTAGAGTCAAAATATGACCACCATCAAGTTGACATTGATATGATGTCCACCACCGAGTCTTTTCGCGAGGAAGAGTCAGAATGAGTGGTGGTGATAGCCATCCAGCCACTGACTCGCTTCTGTGCATATAAGTGTCCAAGTATAGTATATACCCATGTGTGTGTGTGTTACCCCTGTACTTTCCTTGTACTTTCCTGTCCTTACTGACATGTCTTAACCTCGTCATTGCTATTGACGAGTACACCACATTCTCATTTACCCCCCCCTTGGTGGTGTACTGATACTGTATTGTATTACCACTCCTTCAAGTGATGTACAGTCTATCTGTTCGTCGTGTGCAACAAAAAAACAAAAACAAAACAAAACAAATGCCAAAGGTAAGGTCTGGGGGGGACAAGTAAGAAACTTGAACAAATGAATAATGTGAATTACTGTAATGCTATGGAATGGCCACGTAAGACTGGACAGCATCATCTGCACTAAAAGCCACAAATTGTGGAACCTTTGACTAGTAGTGCGTTATTAGACCACAGAAGTGTCAGGAGGTAAATGGACTCACAGATTGGATGTCACCCAGCGGACTTCTGCTCGCAGTTACATTCGGGTAACTGGCATTTGCTTGGATCGCATGAGTACCCTGCAGCAGAGCGCTGATGGTTGGGCCGTTGATTACCCCATCCTGAGTAGCAACAAGTTGGTGGAGTCCGAGGAGCGCTAAGAGAACAAAAAAATGTCGCGCAGCACTTCAAAGAACGAGAGAAGGATATTCGCAAGCAGACGACGACGGAAAAATTAGTGAAATATAAAGGAATGGAAAGCCCGAGTCTGCCAGTGGATGAGCACACAACAGTCAGTGAAGCGTCCACCAGTTGAACGCGCACAGCTAGAACGACCAACGGAGATGATAAATCATACCAATCCCTTACTGTTAGATTAGGGTCCACCCGCTGCTCGACAAAGTCTTGGTGAGTCGATGAGTTGCAAATGCAACTAGTTCAAGAGGCCTACTACATGCTGCTGACGATGAGGCACCGGGACAGCTGATCGGGGCCTGCTGCCTTGTCAGCGACAGACCTTTGGCCAATCATCACGACAGGCCATCGTGGCCGCTTTTGGAATTCTGTCCACGATGTGAGTTCATCTTTCCGTGCAGTTGAGTGCCAAGTAAAACTGCAAACCAGGTTAACGAATCACCGATATCCACGATCGACAAGGCTTGATCATAGTCTGGACCAAAGAGGCAGTTGGCGAGTGTAGTTGCACAGCAGTCTGTAGTTCGTTCCACAGGCAGCTCTGTAAATGCACCCCAGGCAAGCTCGACAGAAGGACATGGTTTTGGCCCAAAAGCTAGTGGCAGTGGCTCGGCAAGATGGCTGCCAATTGCACGTGACGAGCACCTTATAAGTTCTTCCCGCAAGGTTTTTACGTTTTCTCTTCAACGCACTCAGTCAAATTACAGACCACGGCCGTCGCTCGACGGATCCACGGTGGTTTGTGCCAAAGCAGGGCGGAAAAGGACGTGTTTGGTACGTCCAAGTGCTGTTGCATCTGTGCGTCTTCTGCAGGCGGAGATGCAGGCCGGTGGTCCCCACATTCTTGATGATGGTACGATGTTGTTATGTCTGCAATCCAATAAACGTTGGGCATTTGATATTTGAATGAGCAGAGTTGTGTGAATTGATGCGAACCAGCAGTGAGCTGAACCGGGCGTTGCTGATGTCACAGTGGATCGCCCCTATGGACGCGGTTTCTAAACAAGACTGAATCTTGACGGCTCTTCACTCGTCTTTCGACATGACAAAACCCGATCCTCGCTCAGGCGCAATGATGTCCAAGGTGGGCAACTCTCAGATATACGAAGACCACGAACAGAGGTACGAATCACCTCACTTCACAAAGAATGACTTGTTCTGACAACGTCCGCAAGGCCATCGCCTTCGAGAGACCACAACTTGCCAAAGAAACACGTCCCAGACCAGTGGCACATCGATATTGGAGAAAAGTGAGCATGCGAACACGAGCGACCCATTGCTGACCACCGTGCGTTGCAGGGGTGAAAGAGAGATCGGAGAGACGATGGCAGAGGCTCACAAGCTCTCCAGAGGACAATTCGAAAGGTCCACAAGTCCCGGTGCAGATCCAAAGTTCAACCCCTTGGGGCCCGCTACTTTTCATGGGAACGAGCCGTCGAGGGGTGCTAAGATAGATGCGGAGATCATGGCTGAAGAAAGAGAGGAACTGCACAGGAAGGGAAAGGCGTGATCTGGTACAAGCGACCTCGTTGGCGTGTAGGATATTGGATGGCGACGTTGTACCCCGAGCATGCATGTTGTATAGTATACTACCCAGTCTTGTCAACGAGTCTCACCTGGTTGATCTTGTGCAAACATACCTTAAAGATACCCTTCTTCCTCTTCCTCTTCGTCCTCCGCTCGGGCTGCCTTGGCTGCTTTCTCTTTCCCAAGCTCAGAGTTCCCCACCGCGTCTCTCCACGCCGTCAGTTCCTCCCCCAGCTTTTCACGAGCGGCGACAACGGACTTGCGCAACGCAGCGTAATACTCTTCCCCATTGCTTCCCTTTTCAGATTCGACCCCAAACGACTGGGAACTGGTTGGCGCGAGCGATGGCGGAGGTGTGGTCCCCTCGGGTGGACACAGAGCGTATGACACTGTCAACGATGTCTTTGTAGCCATGATGGTTTCAACTAGTCGTACACGAGTGGCGAAATCAGTTCTACCAACGTGCGTCCCTTTATCACTCCGACCCGGATGTAAAAAAAATATACTGATCTCTCTCTCTTACGTTTCACCACACACCACAGTCCACGATGGCGGTCCTTGTTCAATAACAACGCAGGTTCAAGAGTTGATGCTTGACGAGCCTGCGTTGTAACAAGTCCGAGCTATCTATTTACACTCTCGCTGCTTCTATCCGTTTTATCTTGGGTTCGCACTGAGGGGGATATCTGAGGACTGCTAATCAAAACATAGAACATACCCACTAGACTCTGCACGGGCATAGAACGAGGATAAACCTCACTAGAATTTATAGACATCATCCCGGTGACGATTCCATTCCACCGCCGAACTCACTGCAAAACGAATGATTCACCCTCTCTCGCCTACCACCGCCCTTCCGGCTCTCGCTTCTCTTCAGTTTCACGACGCCGCACATCTCAAGGAAACACTCCGATCACTCCGAGAGTTGTATTTCCCACTGGACTCTGGACCGACGTCGTTGTCGAACGTGGTACCTGTGCTCAAACAGTCCCTTTCCGCTGCTGTACCAGCGCCCCGACCAAAACGAACTGCTTACCTTGTTCACCATGACGGTGTCCCGGACTCTGGCTACGCCTCCTACGAGGAAGATGGCTACAGCGATGACGAATATGAAACCGAAATCGGGGACAGCACGGGGAACGAAGATAAAGACATTACCGACTCGGAGACAGAAGCGCTTGGCATACTCCGCTTAGACGAGATCGAGCGCGGTTACGCCATTAAATGGCTAACAGGACTCGTAAGGCGAGGAGATGGATGGATATCTGGGACAGACTGTTCTCCCAAGGAAGAGTCAGAACGCACGACGGTGATCGAGAACGCGTCCAGACTGCTTGCACGCTTTGCGGGAAATGATGAACCCGAGGAATCACTCACCCGCACCTTCCGCTTCCCATTCCGTCCTGACGCAGACGAAAGCGAGGATACCTCTCCGATCACTATCGAGATGAACGATGGACCCGTCGACGGGAGCGATCACACCGCTGTCGGTCTACAAAGCTGGGGCAGCGCCATCGTCCTCGCCAAACGCATATGTGCCAATCCGGAGCGATACCTCGCCCTTGGTGCTCCCCCCGACGGTCTGCGCATCCTCGAGCTCGGTGCGGGGACAGGTATGCTGAGTATAGCAGCTGCCAAACTCCTTTCCCGACTCCAAGTTGATGCATCTATCATCGCTACGGACTATCATCCATCCGTGCTGGCGAACCTAGCGCACAACGTACGCGTCAATTCCCCCGCGATACACTCTATCACTGTGGAGGCACTTGACTGGAGCGTTCCGCCCGAGCTCACAGACTCGGAGTTATACGACGTCGTACTCGCCGCGGATGTGGTCTACGATCCGCAGCACGCGTCGTGGATCAGGGATTGTGTCGCAAAGACGATGCGAAAGGATGGGGTGTTTTGGTTGATCGTGCCTTTGCGAGCTGTTGGACGGCACGAGGGACTTTGGAAGACAGTGGCAGAGGCGTTTCCTGACGTCGGTATGAGCCTGGGGACTGGTGAAGGGCTTGGGGAAGGAAAACTTGTGGTGGTGCATCGCGAGGAAGTGGACAAGTTAGATGGGATTGGGAGGGCTGACGAGCATGGGTATACGTTGTTTGAGATTCGGTGGGTATAGATCATGATATCGGACGTTTGCTCGATCTATGATGTGCATCTGATCTGCATGTTCACCTTGAGTCTCATCAACTCGAAATGGTATCTGAGCGTTTTTCAGATGCCCAAATGACAAAATGCGAGTGAGCTGTCATTGCAAATGCACGATCGGTTTGGTGATGAAGATGGAAATACACACAGCACTCTGAAGACATCGAGGCCCGAGTGTCGCTCGACGTTCGATTACCATTCAAAAATTTCTTTCACTTGGAGCATCTGCAACAATTCTGTCGCACAAAGGTCGCTGGCCCCCGTCCTTGTTCCAGACATACAGGAACAGCTTACTTGTTCGCATGAGCTTGGTCGATCATGATTATAAACGTGGCAACTAGGTTGACTGCCGGCGCTGACCACGGAACCGGTGCGAATTGGACAATCACCTGGGAAGCCCCCACCACACATATTGAAGCGACTTGTGCGATGGCCGATGTCATGGCAGCGTTGAATGGCGGTTAGAAGGATGCAGAGTGGGGGGTTTAGGGTTCAAGGATACTAGGTTTCCGTGCGTTGTCACATGTATAGGTAAGTGGGTCCCGGTCCTTTTCCGCTCCTGTGAATTTATTATTCCAGAGCGGCTATTGTGCTGAATAGGGAAAAAATGGTGGGTAGCATACTTTGAGCACAAAGTCAGTGACGAAGGTCTCCTAGAGCAATGATGTGCTTAAATCCACAACCCAGGAGAAGATCGACAACGGAAAGAGAATCTGGAATTATACGAAAAGGCCTACATGGGCCCGGTTGGCACTCGAACTTGAAAGATCAAGACGGTAAAACCGTCACATCGTGGGTAATGCTTGAAACAGAGAGCGAAACAAGAAAGAAAAGACAGGAAAATTAAATACAATACGGGAACTTGAAGCAAATTGAAACACTTACCAGAAATTCAAGGAAAGGACATCCTCTGGCAACAGTCTCGTTCGGTCTTGTCTTGGCAGAGACACTGAACCTAGTATGGCATATGCTCGAGAACTGCTTAGCGTGGTTGGACTGAACTTAAGAAATGGTAGCAGTGGCCCAAGGGTATAACATGACGGAGGACTCGTGCGGGATCGTACCAGTGACACTAGTAGTACTGTACTAGCATCACTATCGCTTTTGCTCTCGCTTGCGGAAACAAACAAAGTCCGCGCTCGTCTCCAAGTTCAAGCAACTCAGTTGGTGCGAGGTTATGCAAGTACTAGGAAGATGACTTCGAAGTATGAATTGACATAAATGCTGGAACCTGAAGTCTTCGGATGCTGGACTTCTAAATCAACTGGCAGTCCGAAATATCCCCCATATATGCGCAGAGCGGTGAATAAATCACATATAATGGCTGAGCGGTGATAATCTCAAAACAGTAGATCCGGACACTTCGGACAGTCAAGCTACCACTGTACACTTTCAATGACCCATCTTGAACCTCCCATCCATAAAGGCTCTTGCGAGTGACGTCAAGAATGTGAACCACCATACACGATAGAGGGTGTCACATCCTTCCTCGGTCACGATAGACGCAACACAATTATAGAGACCCGTGTACGCTGGCTGCTCAGTCTGAGTGCGGAGCCTGTTCGTTGGTACCGTTATCAGCGACCAGCACTTGGCGGTAAGTCAAAGGAATGGAAATCATTCCACCCACCTAATAACTGGTGGCTTCCCAGTAGCCAAAACCTCTTCACCTTCCATGACCCGTTCGCTCGGAATATCACCCGAATCCTCTGGCAACAGAATGGCCTGCTCCTCACGACGTTGAACAGCCAATCGGACCGTGGCCACTTGAAGCGGCGTGAGGAGCAATGAATCCAACAATGCGAGGCTTATCTTTGCAATGACCGGACTATAGGTGTGGTTGGTGACCACCAAGAAGCTCACCCCCGGGAGGTGGCGAGAGATTAATTTGAGAAGGATTGGGACGACGATGTATTCCCATGCTCCTCTGAGAGCGATGACAAGGACCAGACCGGGGGTAAGATAGAGGAGCCATGGACGGCGACGCTCGGAGGGAGAGAGAGTAGCACGGATGCCACGACAGAGGTTGAAGAAGGGTAAGAGTTCTGCAACGGTGATGGATCTTTCGAGAGTGATTAGGTGAAGATCGGATCGGATAGGACGTTCACTTGGTAAGTAACGGGAGGGTTCTGACAAACGAAACGACGTACCGAATGAAGAGGACGGAGAAGGGGACATCAAAGATGATTATCAGAACGTAGCCAATTATGGTCCGCAGCACTGGATGGATAGAGTCTATAGCTTGCCAACTTGAACCGCCGATGAGCCAGAACAAGGCAGAGAAAGCCAGAGTAAGGGAAAACAAAAGAACTGTCCCAGGTTCGTATGAGCTACACAGGTGGAGAAAGAAACAATGAATGCGAGTACAGACCTATTCCTCTGAATACTCCTCTGCATCCCTATGATCGATGGTCAGGTTCATCGGGGGGGGCATGCGTGAATCCAACAACGTACCTCCACTCTGATCACTCTCTTCAGCATGCGCCAAAAGCTGACGCCCATCACTTCTCTGTTGTCCTCTGCATCGGGATTCTCTTCCTTCGGGGCGTACTGAGCACGAACACGGATGATGTTTCCCAAGACTGCCGCTTCCACCGCTATAGCAAAGCCAGCGATGGCGACGGTCTTTAACAACTTGAGAGGCCCGGGTTGCATAGGAATACTGTATCAGTTCTTATCAGTTCACAAGGAGATAGATGGGCGACGACTCGTAGGAATCGAGGAAAAGATGATTGTATTTATGGCTACAATGCGGTCAGGACAAGCCAAAGGATTCAAGGTACGAACGCTGTTCTTTAAAAATACCGTAGGACCGTACATAGCAGGCTGCGTAGACCTGCGTAGACGTGGCCGCACGGCATGGTCAGATCTTACGTGTCACCCCTCCGGGCCCTCCCCGCATTTGACAGACCTGTGCATGGGATGACCATGAATCCGGGACCAAAGTCAACGCCCTGTGCTCATGTGTCTCACCTTTCGTACCTCGGTGGGAAGTTGGAACTACGTTCTGTCAGGTATAAAGCCTCCGAGATGACGCTGTGGAACATATGTAATCCGACTTGCAGTGGGTACCGAAGGTAGATATATATAATCGCTGCAACAACTGGCAAGTTGAACAACGTTGGCACGTTCTGGTGTGTAAGGTACGGTTTGCAAGCGGACTCAACGACGCAAACAAAGAATGGTGAGTCTTGTTTGACATGCCAAGCGCACCAGCCAGATATCTTTTGAGAATGGGCTCGAGGGCAGAGCACGAGTCACTAACTCAGACCTGGGTGTCTTGGCTGATGGTGTCATCGCACCAGTATTAGGTAGCTTCAACATGAACTTGGCGAGCATTCTTTCTATCAGAAGCGCTATGATCCGCCACTTGCGCCAGGGCGGAGGGCGTAGACCATGGACATACATACCGAGCTTATCAAAATTCTAACCAAACTCATCGTGAGAGAACCACTGCGCAGTAGGCATAACGTGATGAAAGGCACAAAGCGTTCTTTTGCGCCGATCGCCGTTCACGATGAGCAGCCCGCTTACACTGGTTAGCTTATATGCATCGGCGCTATCGTCACTGGGGTGCACCCTATATCATATACGGTGGTTCACATTCTTTATGGTCCTTGGAAGGATTCGCTCGTAATAGGCGACACTGGATCGTTCAACGTTGGGTGTTGGTTGTGTGTTTGGGAAGCACGATCTGTTTCATCCTTGGATCGTCACAAGTGTGCTGTGGGCCGCAGATCCCACCATGGCGATCAAAACATTGTACAGAAAATATTCTGCTGACCTGACGACTGCAATCTTAATAGCCGCACTCTCTGGAACGCCTTCGCTTGGGACGGCATCGAATTGGTCCTCGGTCAACCTAATAGCCGGCTGTTCGAGACGCTGAACTGCCAACGAAGCTTGACTACTTGAAGAGGCGTCATGAGCACCATATGTACCAACGCGAGGCCAATGCGCACAAGAATCCGAGTAGGCACATTGCCGATCCGGAACGTGACGCCCAAATAATTTGAGGAGAACGGTATGAGGTAGAGAAGCCATGGACGGCTTCGTTCGGTGGGTGAGAGAAGCGAACGGATGGAACGACGGAGACTGAAGAAAGGTAATAATTCTGGAATGATGGACGGAGGGGTCATATCAATTTGAGGTGCCAGCAGGGAAATTAGTCGATGAAATGACGCACCGTAGAGGATGGTGAAGGGAACCACAAAAAGGATTGAGGGGATGTATTAAGTTATTCATAAAGAACTGAGTGGAAGCTTATCCGTCATTCCAATGCCAAAACAAAGTAGCTGTGTGCGTTCGACGACACGGTGGTGATGGACGCATCAAGCTCATCTCCGAGTACCCATATTAGTATTCTCAGTCCTCAGCATAGATTCAAAACAGTACGTTCGACTGTAATTCGGTGAAAAGATGTGTTTGAGTTGTAGTCGTTCACTGTCGAGAGAGAGTTCGGTCCGGAGTCCGAAGGTGGCCAGGTTCATTCAGACTCGTGCCACTGGCAGCAACTCCAAGTCTTATCTTCAAGTCAGTGTTGCAGGAATTAGTTGGTATACCTTGCAAATGCATACTTCAATACGATCAACAACGACTCGGAATCTTGACAGTTTGCCTTGGCAGGCAAGGTAGGTAATAGTAGGCCTGTGATCTACGCAGAGCTGTTGGAACGTTGATCCTCTTTCTACCACCTTACCCTCGCTTTCGGATTCAGCTCCAACGTCGCCCATGGCTAAGCCGGAGTCTGACTCGAGCCTCCTGGACTCCAGTAATTCTTTGGTTCCGTCCCCTCGCCGGGAAATCTCATCGACCAAGCAAGCGTCGGAAGACTGGATCAACGCTCTTCGATATTTCGACGCCAGCGGGTGATGGTGAGGACCAGTTTGCGCTCGTCTTGTGAGGCGATCTACAAGGCCAGTTCTGTCGGGTCGTTCGTTGGGCGAAAAAGGAACAGAAAGTAGCATTTTCACTGTCGGTTTCAGGATCGTCCTCACGAAACCAGCCTGTCGTCCCCGCTGAGGATGTTTGTCTTGCGGTACTCTCGCAGTAGAGTTATGCCTTCTTAATCGAACCTTCTCTGATAGATGATATATATCGATGTGCCAGTACACTCCGAAGCTTTGGAGTTCGCACACCTGCGCCATCGGACAGGTGGAAGGCTTTGGGTGAATGGCGCCAAAATTCCCAGCATGAAGAGAAAACACCATAGCGAGGTGCCCGGCTACCAAGACATCGAGGAAACCGGAAAGCCACAAAACTGTGGGTACTAACCAGCTGCTGCTCAAGAATTGGTATGGCATCCTTCGAACCGTATTCGTACCACAACGGAAGATGCGTAAAACGCACAGGTATCGATATTGACATGACAGAAAAGATCTGGCCTGCAGCTAGTCCGACTGGACTCTAATATGTGACGTGCCATCAACCTATATACACATTTAATCCTCCCAATATCCACAAACGCAGACACAGAACAGAAAACTCATTTGCTTGTGCCCGAGCCCCTCTGACCAAGCCCGCAAAGCGCCAGCGCAGCCCGCATCATATCGTCGTCCTGAGGAGCCTGCTTTCCCCGAACTCCCGGGCCATTAGCAGGAACGTTCAATTTCCATTTCTGAGACCCAGCAGGGGGCCGCCCGTCACCTCTCCATACCACATCATTGGAAGCGAGACTTCCCTCAGGGGTAACTGCCTCGATATCGTCTTCCTCTGTTTCATCTCCCGCTGTCTCCCCACGAAGGGGATTGCGCGGCCGTCGTGGTACAACCTGTCCTTTCCCCTCTTTCCCTGCCAACCTCGCAGCTGCACATGCCCATTCGAGCGTACGACTACCTCCCATGAACTCGACGAGGTCCCGCGCGGGTGGACTCGCGGGTGGGGCGAGTGGTGAGGAGGGCATGTTGTCCCAGAGAGAGGCGTGTGGGTTGCGTGGGCGGGTTGGCGTGCGTGGAGGCGGGAGCCGTGATTCAGAACGCATCGCGACGCGATCAAGGGAGGGACGGGGACGGGGTGGAGTGATTTTCCGCCGGGGTGTGTGCAGTGAGCTTGATGCAGATAGCGTTCGTACATGCGGGCGGATGGTGTGTGAGGATGTATTGGAAGATGTGGATGCAGTCGCGTAAGGTGAGGAGACGACGGAGGGTGAAGATGAGCAAGGGAATGGGCGGTGCCCGTCAGGATTAGCCTGACTGGTAGCATGGTGGAGCGCAACTTTGCGCTCCGTCTGGCGTTTGTTTTGAAACCAGATCGTAACCGATTTCATTTCCCTAGAATAGTGTGAGTAGGTCGACCTTATCTCGTGACCGGAGAATAAAGGGATAATGGTTTGGTGATTGGTTATTGAGAGGTAAATATAGGAAGGAATGGTGGGAATGAGACTGTATGAGTAGGAGGGACGTACATGCCTGCTGCTTGCGCGACTGCTTCGCGTTCTTCGCGCGTCGGGTGAGATGTCTGGTGGAAGAGCTGCTCGAGCATCATGAGCTGTACGCTTGTGAAGCGTTTCCGTGTCCTGCGCGCGGCATCGTCTGATGATATACTCGCCAATGAGGACGTCCTCGTGAGCGATGAGGATTCCATGGACCTCGATATCGTCCCAGTCGTCGTCGTCGTCGTCGATGGTGAAGAGGACGAGGACCGGAATCAGACACGCGTATTTAAGCGGTCTCGCTCGTCAGCGAACGGCGCGCGTGTAACGCGTCAATCACGTGATCGTGTCCTTCATACGATTGAAACTCGCGCGAATGTCAAGCCAAACGTCTGGGTCTATTAGGATTGTGTACCGACAGTATATAAGTAGTATCATGCAGATTTCCTCTTATCCTTGCTGCCCCGTGGTCGCTCTTTGACGACAAACTTGTTGGCACCATTGTGCCCTCTTGGCCCAGGCTTGCGCGTGCGAGTGCCCTTCGTTCCCCAACCCCAAATCGACACGGGATGCTTGTTCGACTTGGATTTACCACGTCCACCTCCGTGAGGGTGGTCGCAACTGCCGTCGACATCGAGTCAGCAATCACGGGCCCTGTGAATCAACGAATGACATACGCGTTCATGGCAACACCTCTTACGCGGGGTCTCCGACCAAGCCAGCGATTTCTACCCGCCTTACCGAGTTTTCGGTCTTGCCATAACGGGTTGCTGACCTTTCCAATAGTCGCCACGCAGTTAGACAACACCTTGCGTACTTCCCCACTTTGAAGTTTGACGTGACTGTAACGACCAGCCTCTTCGTGGAGTACAACCTGCGCAAACGTTCCCGCAGAGCGCACGAGCATAGCTTTTCCTTGCGGATCGAGAGCGATGTTGTGTATCATCGTGCCAATTGGGACAAGTTTGAGCTGAACACAGTTCCCCAGTTTGATGATAGCACCGCGCAGAATACCGATGAGCAGTGCATCCGACGTCGACTTTTCTCTTGCACGCTGTGCGAGTTCCTCTGGACTCGACTTCTTCTTTTGCTCCGGTTGTTCCTCGTCAGTGTTGCGAACTGACTGGACGAGCGAGTCCGAGATACCCGACCGATAACTCTCCACAACGTCCCCAGCCCTCAACCCCTCCGGTGCCAAGATGTACTTCCACTTGGCGCTCCCCTCCGCCTTCGATTCCCGTGCCTTGATGAGCGCAATATGCCCAGACCGACCGGGGTCATACTCGATACGCACAACATCATACGGACCAGACTCCGTCCGCATGAAATCGACGACCCGTATCCGCTGTTTATGTCCACCACCCCGGAAACGTATAGTGATCCTTCCGGTAGAGTTACGACCACCCTTTCTACGGAGTGCAGTCGTGAGGGCACGGATGGGTTTGCCTTTGAAAAGGTGGTCGTTGATGGGACGTTTGAGGTGACGGGTAGAGGGTGTCCTGGGTTTGTAGGTTTTGAACTCGGTGATGACGGTGTTATATGAAGGAATGGCCTCTCTGGTGGTGCTAGAAGCGTAGCTGCGGGAGGGTATCAAAGTGCGCAGAGCAGCACTCGTGCATGACGTCGACGGAGCTGCGACGCACGAGACGCTACGGAGCAAACTGCTGCCAGCTCGTAAACCGAACATTTGGCTCAGTTGGACACCTGTTGGAATAAAACTTAACGCGCAGGCTCGACGCCGAGCATTGAACTGACCTGAACTTGAAAAGTTGAGCGGCAACAGACTGAAATTATTTCGAGTATGAGAGCGTTGTTTGCGTCGAACAAACAGACGCGTCCTACTCCTTGCACAAAACCAAATGGTAAGTAATGCCCAGCACAGGGATACATACTCGCTTGCTGACCCCGTACAGGCTACCCAAATCACAGCAGGGACGTCCGAGTTGCGGGACATCACCAAGATGGAGCGGATAGGTGAGCTAGGAATGTGTATACAAGCTACAGATTAACTTATAGTCAGGCGCACATTCGCATATCCGTGGCCTCGGCTTGGACGACCGTCTCGAACCACGCGGGAACTCACAGGGAATGGTCGGTCAAGCAAAGGCACGAAAGGCAGCTGGTATGATCCTCAAGATGGTACAAGAGGGTCGGATAGCAGGACGAGCCATTCTATTTGCGGGGCCTCCTTCGACGGGAAAGACTGCGATAGCACTAGGTGCGTTACGTATCAAGTCTATGCGAGGGATTGATCTCTGATATCGTTCGTAGGGATGGCGCAGACCCTGGGCTCGGACGTCCCATTCACGATGATCGCTGGCAGCGAAGTCTTCTCGCTTTCCATGTCCAAAACTGAAGCGCTCACTCAAGCCATTCGGAGAAGTATCGGCGTACGAATCAAAGAAGAGACCGAAATCATCGAGGGAGAGATCGTCGAGATTCAGATTGACCGAAGTCTTACAGGGGTATGTCTTGCGTTCCACTCCATGTAAATATCCCCAACACGACTGCAGGCGACGAAGACGGGTAAATTAACCATCAAAACTACCGACATGGAGACGATTTATGACCTGGGAACAAAAATGATCGACGCATTGTCAAAAGAAAAGGTTCTTGCCGGAGACATCGTGGTGATAGACAAAACCTCGGGAAAAGTCTCGAAACTCGGTCGCTCATTCGCTCGCTCGAGAGACTACGATGCCATGGGTGCAGATGTACGTCTGACTCTATCCCTGCGTTCCGCCGCCGTCTAACGCGTCACTTTCACAGACCAAGTTCGTACAATGTCCAGAGGGCGAGATTCAAAAACGCAAAGAAGTCGTACACACAGTCTCTTTACATGAAATCGACGTCATAAACAGTCGAACACAAGGTTTCCTCGCTCTCTTCGCTGGTGACACCGGAGAAATCAAACCCGAACTACGAGACCAAATAAACACCAAAGTCGCTGAGTGGCGAGAAGAAGGCAAAGCGGAAATTATCCCCGGGGTAAGTACCGTCGGAAGTGTCAACCCGTGATTGGCTCCCTCAACCCAAATCTCTGATAGGTGTTGTTCATCGATGAGGTGCACATGTTGGACATTGAGTGCTTCTCGTTCTTGAATCGGGCGTTGGAGAGCGAACTTTCCCCTTTGGTTATCATGGCGTCTAACCGGGGTATGTCGAGGATAAGAGGAACGAACGTGCGAAGTCCCCACGGTCTACCTGTCGACCTTCTCGACCGTGTCTTGATCGTCAGCACGAAACCTTACTCCGAAGAAGATATCCAACAGATTATACAAATTCGGTAACCAGCTCCTTACTGACTGAAGCTTGTATCGTCTGACTCGCACATTCTTGATTCAGGTGTGAAGAAGAAGACGTCACTCTAACACCAGATGCACTTAATGTGTTAACGTCCATGGCGGGTTCGACGACGTTACGATACGCCCTCAACCTAATCTCCTGCGCCCAAGTGATCGCACGGAAACGCAAAGTGGACAAAGTTGACGTCGAAGACCTCCGCCGCGCGTACACCTACTTCATGGATGAAAAACGTAGCGTTCAATGGCTCAAAGAACAACAAGGTTCTCTCGTCTTCGAAGAAATCTCGGCTCCCAACGCTGGTGCGAACGGTGATGTACCCGTGAGCGAGGCGATGGATAGTACGTAGACAGGGACCGTCTTCACTATAACGCCTTGCTTTCATTTTGTCATCTGAGATACATGACAATTGATCGTGCGTGCGATCACTCGGTTTCCTGATGGATGTCCTTCAAGTTTGTATCTGAACGATTCAGACGGTGGTACGTGTTGCATATACACTGCGAGGTCATCTGTCTTCTGTGATTACGGTGAGTAACGAGTGCATTGTGTGGGCTTCGTCCCGTCCCCCCCTCTCGCCACTTCGTCCGCATCGCTGAACTCGCTGGTTGCAAATTATGACGACGAGAGGAACGAGACGAAGAACATGGACAAGAACGAGGACGGGGGAATGTGCCCTCCTATGCCTCGTTAGCATCAGCCCTCGATGATAGATGGGCGAGAGAGGCGGACCGAAGACGAAACGAAGACGATGCTGAGGCATTTTCTGAGACAAGTATACTGGTCACTAATCTTTCTGTCGTCCGAAGAAACTGGTCGACTGAACGCACCGTGCTGCAGGTCGACTTTGGGGACACGAACGAGACGTACCGCGTACGTGGCAACTCTTGCCGCTCTCATTTCGGAAAAGACGGACGACGTTGAACAAGCGTGGACAGATCAGGACCGCGTTTCAGGATCGAGGTCCTGGAGATCGCCAAGCGGTCTATGACGAGTGTCTCGAAGAGGGGCTCAACGGACCGACAAGACGTACTAATCGCAGGATGAAATGTTGGACCCAAATGATAGGGCTTGGGATTATTCGCCTCGCTAGCCTCATCCTCGACGAATGAAGTGCGTATTGCTGTCGTTGTTCTCTCGGTTGAGAACATCATGAAGATCCAGGCAGCGTGTCTTTCATCACGCACCTAGACACTGCATAGCCATCCCAAGCATCACTCATTCGACTTGCAATGTATCACAGGAGCATGAGCATAGTATAAATGTGTACTTACGATGACATGTACATCCAGAATCGAGATTGAAGTCTATCCGAACCTTTGTTTCGCAAGCTGTTGGAACATATCCATCGTCGCCTTGTCTTTCTCGCGCATGGCGGTGGCACGCTCGCGAACCGTCGCCGTCTGTTCTTCTCGTGAAGCCCCCCGTTTCTCTTCGAAACGTTTCCGAGCAGCGTCTCGTCGTGCGACGCTGTTGTTTCATACGTTGTTAGCAAGGCCATGGACGTTCACCCGAAAAAGGACACGAGATAGCACACGCACTGGTCTTTGAAACTATCCCCACCCCCCAACAACGTTGACTCATCCGCTTCTTGCCCATCATCTCCCTTCTCTCTAAACGCCCGATCATTCTCTCTTCGTGCTCGTTTCTTCTCCATCATACCCTCTCGTCCAACTGCTTTAGGTCCCACCATATCTTCGACTCGTTCTTTCGCCTCTGCGCGATCCCGTTTTCGTTTAAGATCACGTTCGGAGGCTTGGTATTCTGAGGCTGCCTCTCGAGCTAATATGAGGTCTGAGGCGGAGGGCATTGCGGGCCCGACGACACGGCCAGTTCCATTCCCACCGCTCGGTCCACCACTAGAAGGATGATATGTCGCAGAGTCGACTTGTTCGCGTGCAGCACGAAGAGCTTTAGCGTCCGCACTCGAACTTTTGGATGCAAACGACCATTTATAAGCCGTTTGGTTGGCAGCCGAGCCAGCGATCGAGTCTGCGTCTTTATATAGCGAGACTTTTTGCGGAGGTGTGTCAGAAGTCTTGCAGACGGAGACGCGTGAAGTGAGGACTCACTGGATAGCTTTCCCCTGTTCCACGCCTTGACGAACTTGCGGAAATAACTGCCCGGTTCATCCGATCGTCACCCAAGGTCCGAAGGATCGACGCAACACACTCACTTCCTAGCTCGCTCGCTGGAGAGCTCGTCAAAATACTGCCGTTACCGACAAGAGCTCAACCTGTGTGTGAGGAAGCACTGGACAGCAAAGGACAGACCTTTCGCTTCTCTTCCTTGAGCCATACTCTAAACTCGGTGTTCTTGAGGAAATAGTCAGAATCCGAGATGGGTGACACGCCGACTGGTAGCGAAGCCTCCCTCTCTGTTGATTTGGAACGGTCTCTGTCGCGCGTCGAGGGCATCCGGTGTATATCGTCGATGTTACTTAGTAGACCAAGGCGTTTGTTTGGGCGTGTTATTTCTCAAAGCCATTGCCATCCCGAAATGGATGTTATTGCCCCTATGTACAACCTACACAACGTCGGCCAGCGCACGGTCAGCTCTTGCCCTCCTACTTCCCCGAGCGTCCCTTGACGCCTTCTTCCACTCACGCGTCAACGCCACCTTTTCCCTCTCCCACCTCGCACGTATAGTCTCCGAAGTTTCGTCAGGCGAACGCGAAAAGGTATGGGTTGGAGGAAGGAAATTCAGATGGGACAATTTTCGTGATGGTGTCGTCCGTGGGGGGAATAGGATGCAGTTTGGTGTACTTTGATAGTGCGAGGGTTTGGACGAGTTGGAAGAAGAGGAGGTATATGTATATGGGAGCGATTCTGGGAGCGGGAATAACAGAGGATATGAAGGATCTAGGGTCCTTTGGTCAAACCTTGACGTCGTGGTTGTGAGATGAGCGACTTGAGGTATATGCATGCTCGATCTCAGAGCGTGTTCGTCCACTTGCGATGGGCCAGGGGGAACATTAAGCCCGAGAATATCGTCCTCGAGTTCCAGATCAAGGTCAAGGTGATCAACGAGTGAGAACGATACTATTGGAATACTTGGTCAGTGCTTTAACGACTGAAATGAGTGAGATATAACGAACCTGCTTCCCTCGGTGCGAATAGGGTTTTGAGGCTCGTCTGAGGTGCGGGTTGCGCCGCTTGTGATGACGATGGAAGGTCCACGGAAGGGCCTATTTCTTGCATCTCCACACCCGTATCGCGTGGCTGATCACTTTCACTGGGAAGAGGATCCTGCATCATCTTCTCTTTGCCCTTACCCTTCTTTTTCTCCTTCTTCGTTTTGGTAGCCTCACCTTCCACATAATTTCGAGGAACGATCTCGATATCATCCTCCCCGTCTACTTGCATGCCACTTCCGTTCCCCTCTATGACCAAGCCCTCCAGCTCGTCGACACTTTCACTCCCGCCCCAATCCCCCTGATCTCCAAACATGTTACCTAGCATTGCAAGAGACGCATTCGCTTCTTCGCGTATATCGATGGATCCAGTCGGTTCGGGTGTACGTGCAGAGGTTGTTTTTGCTTGTCGTACGATTGTCGCAGGTGGACGGGATTGAGCGTGTTCGGGTGGTGGATGGGACGATTCGTCACCATCGGTTTCGTCACTTCCCTCCTCCTTGTCTTCCTCCTCACTCTCACTCTCGCTTTCCATCCCCTCCTCTTCCTCTCCTTCGCTCACCACTTTGGGCACTGTTTTCGTCTTAACCATCGGCACCTCCACAGCATCCAAATAAATTCCCTTTAGATAAACCGAATCCCACTTCGTAGGATCAATCGATTTCCTCCTCGCTCTCACCGGCGGAGGCTTCACCCTCCTCTTCACCTTCCCCACCTTCCCCTTCGACGCGGCAGGTTCGGTGCGGGTAGGATCTAGAGGATGGTCAGGGCGCATTCGCATCGGACGAACGACTCGGCCGGAGGGGGTGACGATCCAGCCGGGGGTAGTGGTAGCGGTCGTAGCAGAGAGAGGTGTCGGAGGGAGAGTAGAGGAAGGACGACCGTGGTTGCGGAGCGTACGGGTTGGTCGAACAGATTTTGATTTTACCGACTGCGCATTCATCTGAGCGATTCTGAGCGTGACGGAGGAGGGTTGTAATGAGATCCATAGAGAGAATACGCGAGAACGTTGGAGAGGGGGCGTGGTTGAGACTCACCGTTCACGAAAGTCTGGTTTTGCTTCGCCGATGCGAAGTTTGGCACCTTTCCATGTCGAACCGCTGAGGACGTTCAGGCCTACGCGAAAAGCGTGTTAGGACTAGGACGGAAGGTCCCAAAGGTATATGATGAGAAGGAATGAGACTCACATTTCGCCAATTCCTTTGACCCGATCTCCATCGTCACGAACCCAAATTTTCGAGGATCACCCAGGCCGTCGCGTGCACCGAACCCGTCCATCGCTTTTACTTTGCCGAACATGGACAAACGGCGTTCGAGATCTGTTGGCGTTATCGAAGGTGTAAGTCCTGAGATATGGAGGCGTTTCGTGAGCAATGAATCGGACATGGTGGTATGAGTGGTACTGGTACTACTACATACACTTTGATCTTTGTCCACCATGTCGACCCCGCTCTCTCTCGACGAAGAAGTCCGGTTGTACACCACCAACGCCGAACGAGAGAAATACTCTCTTCTATCAACACTCTTTGGTATCATCGTCGCACTCGATTATCTCGAACGAGCTTACGTCCGTGATGCACTCACCGCCGCCGAGTCAGTTCCTGTTCTCTCTTCCTCCAACTTTGCCTCCTTCGTTCTCGTGCGCTAAGACGAACTGTTTTTCTTTGGAGGTATTCGCCAGCATGCACGAGACTGTTATCACAATACATGACGATGCTCAAACTCGTCAAAGATTCAGTGTCTTCGATCGAACAATTCATGTCTCGATATCGAGTCAGTGTCCCTCACCTTTCAGTCCTAGTTCCGAACACTCGGGATTCTAACTTTCGAAACCGTCCGTTGGCCATTTACCATTTCGCGATATATGTGTGTGTGTAGATGGACACCCCAGCTGCGTTACATCGTATCAAGGTAGGTGTCCCAGCGACGGTGGAACATTCGAGCGAAGCTGGTCCAGAAACTGGTAAATGGATCGCTGAGACGACTCAGGTGCGGAGTCTACGTATTGATTCTTTTAAACCCACTGATCAAACTGCTAACACGCATCGCTGTCGCATTCTCAGAACTTCATCACGTTCATGGACGCACTCAAGCTTCGTCTCCGTGCCAAAGATCAGCTCCACCCCATCCTGCAAGAACTTGTTACTGGTTACGCCCGATTCAAAGGTAGCAAGGATTGGGAAGGAAGGAGTCGGATGGTCAGTTGGTACGTGTATCTTATTCATATCTGTCCGTTTGGCACGCTTATGTCGCGTTCAAGGTTGATCACGCTGAATGGAATGAAAGCCTCTGAAGAGATCACGGAAGAACAGTCGAGACAGGTTGGTGATGATAGGCTCCGATTTGCTGGGTTCTGACTCGTGTGGTGATTTAGCTTCTGTTCGACGTTGATCATGCGTATGCTGAGTTCTTCCGTAGTTTGAGTGGGCCAAAGAGCGGATGGACTTGAGTATGTACGTTGGACGTTATTCGGAAGGACTTTTGTATCAAAACAACTGTGTACCACTATGAACTACGACTCCGAGGTCGACTGTCTGCGTCATTCGATGTGGGACTCTGAAGATTGATGGTGAAGTCATGATTGCATGGGTGTTCATGACATGGAAGTGCTAGCATAGAAAAAGACTGATGACGACGAACATTGCACATCCCATTTAAATCGTAGTCTCGTATGGTACAGGCACCATCGTCTGAGGCGCATTTTGGGCAACCGAAACGGTGTGTGCTTCCCGAGGAAGTACGTGGACACGCTTTAGTGACACGCGCTCTGTGTAATCAACCGCGCAAGATCAGTACCAGATCCCCGGAATCCATAGACGATGGAATAGAAGAGGATACATACCGCCTTTCTCCTTTGCAGCGACGTGTGCAGCGTGGTTACGCTTTACCCGGTCCAAGAACTCTTGTCTGCACTTTGAGTGCCTAATGTGTTCAACGCGGAGGTTGACACGTTTCTCGATGTACCGGTTACCGACGACCTTGTAGACGATAACGCCGACGGCGTGTGGTGTCACGTTGTAGATGATACCAGTTCGTCTGCGAATACCAAAGTGTTCAGTTGAACGGGGAAAAAAGACGGCAGATGGAGGGAAACACAGACCCGTGGTAGTATTTGTGGGGCATACCCTTTTGCTGAGCAGCATTGGCCTTGATGTCGACGATGTCACCGACCCGGTAGTTGATGAGGTAGGTCGATAGCTTGATGGGACCGTGCTCTGATCATGCTCGTCAGGAAATCATGTGCTGGCATGGATGGGTCATTTACCCTTGAAGCCCCGCTTGAACATGTCGCGCGTACGCGCGCGGTAACCAAATGAGTGAGGCATCTTGAGGTCTGCATCATCGTCGTCGTCGTCAGCGACGTCGAGCAGTCATAAATTTGTTGATACTCACATTGTCGGCGTCGTCGATGTCGGTCTTAAAGTCTTTAGACAGAGTGGAGAGGATGAAGGCTCGGATATCTCCGGGTGGCTTGTGATGGTACTGTACAGTTGTGGCGCAGCAACGTCGCGAGTTGTGGACGTGACCACTGAAACACCCCGTCAAGTCGCCCCTCCTCAAGAAAAATGCCTTTGTACGTCCTCATCGTGCACGACGACCGCGAACGATTCGCTCATTGTTTTCTAGGGCACCGCGGAACCACAGCAAGACGTGAGGCCAATCCATACGTCGATCAACTCCATCGATCTCTGACTCTTTCTCATTATCACAGTTACAAGGTCCCTCATCGTGCATATGGTTCAGCTCGTCTCGATGCCGAGTTGAAGGTACTCACTTTCGACCGTCCGCTCGTCGAAACAAAACGTCACTAACACCTTGCTGTAGCTTGCAGGCGAGTACGGACTCCGCAACAAGCGCGAAATCTGGCGCATCGGTCTCATCCTCTCTAAAATCCGTCGTGCTGCTCGTGAGCTTCTCAAGCTCGACGACAAAGACCCCAAACGACTTTTCGAGGGTAACGCTCTCATCCGTCGTCTCGTCCGCATCGGTGTGCTAGACGAAACTCGCATGCGTCTCGATTACGTGTTGGCTCTCAAGGTCGAAGATTTCTTGGAGCGCAGATTGCAGACTCAGGTCTTCAAGACTAACCTTGCAAAGAGCATTCACCACGCTCGTACTCTCATCAGACAACGTCACATTCGGTGAGTCGCCGGACTTTTTGCTTCAGTTGATGAGACAGCGTTTTCATCGACTTTTGTGATTAGCGTTGGAAAGCAAGTCGTCAACGTTCCCTCATTCGTCGTTCGTCTTGACTCCCAGAAACATATCGACTTTGCTCTCACTTCTCCATACGGAGGTGGTCGCTCTGGTCGTGTCAAGCGCAAGCGTGCTGCTGCAGCGGCCAAGAGAGAAGAAGGTGGGGACGAAGAGGAAGAGGAGTAAACCGCCGTTTCTTTCATCTTATTATAGGCCTCCATATGTCATCTTTCCCTTGTCTCTCACACATCCCACCAATGTCCTCTGCATGCTTATGGACATTATGCAAAAACAACGACGACGATCCCCACATGACTCTTTATCGGTCTGATTGCATGAAAGTCACTGCCTGCGCTTTGTCTCTTCTGACGAATTGTGATTGTGATTGGTGTCTAGTGGATGCGACTCGCTTGCTCGTCTCTCGCAATAGGACGGGTGACATACGTTGCAAAATGACGGTCAATCTACAAGGGGAACTCTTGTTAATGATCAAGGTGCGTGACAAAAGTGATATTCTGCGATATCGGAAGGGTACATGCACGCTCTGTTCCAGATCGTTGACATTGCAAAATTCCCGACAGAATTTTCAGTCTTCTCATGCAGGGATGTCATTACCCCAACACGACTATTGTTACACTGTGTGGTATGATTCCAGCAGAGAATGCGACCACGGAACTTCATCGACCTCGATTGAGATGAACTGCTAGGGTGGTCGAGTCCTCACCCATTCAACTGCGACGAGTACGGGGCGACGGAATCATATCACGAAAACACAGAGGGATTTCGAGCGAGATCTCGGAAAGAAGTTCGTGGAGAGACTCGAACGTAATAACAGCATCTTTAGGTGATCCGAGTCGTCGCTAATTCCTCGACTCAGCCGACCAGCAGTCTTTTGAACGAATTCGTTCCCAAGGACGATCTTCCAGGTATCGCGCATGACGCAGGGATGTGCTTTGAATGGATATCAGAATATGTCCAAGTGTCATGACTGGGGGGTGAAACATTTTCCTGAAGGCCAAGACACGTCCGAAAAAAAAGAAGGAACCGTCACTTTGGTGGGTTTTTTTTCGATTGGGTCAAAGCACGTCAAGGGTGCTTCCTCAGGCTATGAAAGGTTGAGAAGCTGTTGAAATCGGTACAGTGGAATTCGCGTTCGAGGAGGACGTTTCTTTTCCTGCCGGACGGTTAGGTGTAAAGGATGAACACTTGTTATGACCCGACCCGGTGACGCTGTCGAGATCACAGTGAATGACTGGGAAAGAGTGTACTTTCAGTTAAATGCGATACAGGCAGGCTCAAAGGATTTGACCCACCATTCGATGGCAGTAGCGAATTAAAACAATCGATACATCGTGCACTTGGCATTGAATAGTAGGAAGATTATTGTCTCAGATACAACGTCAATCACCGGTCACACGATCACTACTCGTTTCTCCCCCCTGAGTCAATTCCAAAAGCCTATATAACTCCGCCACCATCTCGTTGCGCCCCCACTCAACGCCCTCACCAAGACAACTACTAGGCATGTCTGATACCTTGTCAGCCCAGCATACCCCTGCCAGTGAGTCTAGTTATCCCCTCGTTGTGGTGTGTGTGTGTATGTGCTCAATCCCCGTTCTCGCAGTCAGAGTAGGCGGTCGTCGTCTTTCTGTTAGTACTCGTCCCAGGGCACAGACCATCTCGTACGTCTCTCTCCCTCTCCTCTCCTCCCTCGGATCTTCCCATTGCTCATCAAACACAGGGACAGCTCTCCCCAGACGAACATCAACCCCGTCGAACGCACCAGCTCAGACTACCCCCGTCCCACCGTTCCCACTCAGGGAGAACAAGACGCTCCCATCCAACCCCCACCTCCACACAACGAAGAAGAAGTCCCAAAGAAGGAAAAGAAACACACCCATGGCTCACATGACAATAACAGACTCAAAGAGAGCGCTCATCGTAAACTCGAGGCGACGATGCCTTCAAAGGATCACTTGGGGTCCAAACAGGCGTTTGGAGCGGCGGGGAGGATCGGTCAGCCTATGGGGAAGGTGTTGGCCATTTGAAACAGGCCGCGAAAGGAATGTAATGTGTTGAAACGTCGTCTTTGGTGACGAGGTAAAGTTGGCAGTCGAATATGTGGTTGTACGATTTGGTCGAGTTGATCCGATTCGCATGTGATGTATTTGTAGTACCCTGTCGATCCAAATTGCTCGGGACTTCGGGATCGTCCAAAGACCTTACAGACACGAACGAGGTGGAGCCTAAGCCTATCTGGCATGAATGCGTTTATTGTATCATGGGTCGAGCATAGCAAAAAGGGAACACTAGAGATACATGCAAAGACGGTCATGCAGATGCAACCTTCTTACCCCGAACCTTCTTAGGTGGTAAAGGCTTCTTCTCTTGTTGTGCGGCGATAAGGGCAGACGTGCGACCTAGAGCAGCCTGTTCGTGAAGATATCTCGTCAGCACGAGCACGATATGAGCAGTTGAATGAAGAGATGTAGTCGCCAAAGGGAAGCTTCACCGCAAACGAAAGACGGAGAAGCAAAAGAATACCCTGATGGAGACCGTCCAGAAAAAAAGACAACATCGATATTGCAAACATGTCCACGCCCAACTTTCATACACCATAGAGGTGATTTCCAGCGGGTTCTAACGAGAGTGCGTTTTCGATCTCCATGGGCCCAAGGGTCAAAAACAACGGCGAAAGGGAGAAAAACATTGCGATCGCGTGAGACAAAAGCACTCACAGCGCGGAGGTCAGGGCGATAACCCTTCTTAGCAAGACCAGCGACAACACCCAACGCACGACGACCACCCGAACGGTTCCGGATCGTAAACGTCGTCCGGCGACTGCGAACTTTTTGTGGCGAGACTTTAGACTTTGAAACTGTAACCTGGACGCCAGAAGGAGAGTCGTTGATGTCGATGGTCTGAAAAAGTCATTGCGGATTCGGGGTTATGATGGTTAAACAGGAGAGAGGACGGAGGGGCTTGCCTTGGTGTTGGCAAGACCGGAGTACTTGTGTGAGTGGAGGCTGCGGAGGTTACCCTAAATTCGACGATACGTGTTAGCGCATGAAACGCGTGGACCGCTGGGTGAAGAACGTACGGGCTCAGTGGAGAAGATAGGACCCTCTGGGACCCTCTTCACCATGAAAGAGTTGTAGTTCTGTCGAATCAAGTTCAAAATTTGGTTTGAAAGGTCTGGTATTGATAACTGACGCGGAGGAGGAGCCACTGGAGATCGGTCGACATCTTGCGTGCGTTTGCTGAGCCCTTTGTGCTGGTTGTCCTACACAGTGACCGACTGTGGCTGATATCAACTGTACAGTACATCAAAACATACACAAATACTATCATTACAGTCGGAACTTGCCGAGGTCGACACGCCAGAGTGTTCGATGGCGTCGATCGGAGGTATCGCGATGGCATCGTCGATGCATTGCAATACCACACTAGTCACCTAGCCACCGTGCGATATCGAGAAGCGATTCGACGGCGACTTATCTTGTAGAATTCGAACCCGTGCTGTGTACAACTTCCGCGGGAGAGGGACCTGAAGATGAGAGGTGAAGTTCGGTGGCTAGTGTCCCTTCGATCAGCCGACAGCAAAAAAACACTAGCAGTGAAACGTCGCGAAGGAGACGCTGGCCGTGACCGTTTTCTGGCTGGCTTCTCGTCCTGGCGCCTCTCTCATGACACCAATTAGCCTAGATCTAGTACATACATAGGATGATCGACCCGACTCTGAGGCGATCTTTATTGGGAAGTCGAACACATTCCGAATCCCGATTACTTTCCGACATGTCACAGTGCTGAGCCTCTTCGTCGCTCTACTCGCAGTTGGATTTTATCCATGTAGCCATTCCGGAGTGAAACGCCACTCAAACTGTCGATGAACACATGAATTGTCTGCACTTCCTCGATACAAGGTGACAGCTTCAAGACCCCCGCGACGACAGAGCAAGGTTCGCGTCCGAACAGGAACCGAACGTACAGTGGTTGGCAGTTGCAGTCGAGTTCGACGTGGCGAACATGCTGTTCGGTTCAGCGTCCACAAAAAGCTTTCAAAAACCGCAGTGGACCCAAACTGTTCCATCACTACTTCGTATAATGAATCTTCGAGTGCCAGAGCTACTGGCGAATGCCCCAGAACTTACCTATGGGATTGCAGGCATCGCAGTAGCCATGATCGTCATCTCAAGGCTAACGAACCGCTCCAAGGTGTGTCGATTGTCCATGAGTAATTCTAACAGTTTTGGTTGGCCTCTAACCCCCGGTTGTTTCTCAAAGCTCGATGCGATTCCGACCTTTGGGTCGACCTCCTGGTTTGGATCGTGGCGAGACGGTTTCAGGTTTTTCAAAAATGGGCCAAGAATGATTCAAGAAGGATACAAAATGGTAAGTTCGATAATTTGTGACAGATAGACAAGCGCCCAAGACGTTGCACTTGCAGTACAAAGGTACAACGTTTAAAGTCGCGGACCGCTACCGTTGGATGGTCATCATAGCAGGCCGTGAGCAATTGGAAGAAATGCGAAGGGCTCCCGACGATGCGCTATCTTTCTTGGAAGCCGCGAATGACGTGAGTAGGCAAAACTTGAGTGATCTTGTGACATATAACGTCGAGAATATCAACAGCGCCTTAACTTCGAGCACACGATGGGACGAGAGCTCTATATCAATCCTTATCATACTGAAGTTGTCCGCTCGCAACTCACTCGTAACATCGGAGCCTTGTATCCTGAGATACGGGATGAGATCGTGAACGCATTTGACGAAGAACTGGATCTCGAAGGAAACGGTATGAGGTCTAGAATCTGTCTCCATCATCTACTAAGACTTTGGCGCACAGAATGGAAGAGTATACCGGCGTTGACCATGATCCAAAGGGTTGTTTGCAGGGCTAGTAACAGGCTGTTTGTCGGTCTTCCTTTGTGTAGGCTTCCGTTATTCGTTATTTTCTCTGATTCTTACTTATATCACACTAGGTCGGGACCCTGAATGGATAGATCTCAACATTCGGTACACAATCGACGCTGCCAAAGGAGGGTTTATCATCGGGCTCTTTCCGAAACTTTTTAAACCGTAAGTTGCTGATGCATCTCTCAAGACCTGGGCTAAACATAGCGATAGCCTTGCTGCTCGTTTAATCACGAACGTTCCACGGAACACCAACCTTGGGATTAAGCTGGTTGGGCCAATGATTGAAGAGCGCCTGAAGTGCTTTGAGGAGTACGGTGATGATTGGGCCGACAAACCTGTTTGCGAAACACCCAGTTCCCCGAACAGACAGCTGACCCTCACATTTACAGAACGATCTCTTATCTTGGTTGCTGGAGGTGGCAGAAGGTTCAGAGCGTTCGGTAAAAACCTTGACGACTCGTGTGTTGGCTGTCAACTTTGCGGCGATTGATGTGAGTGTGGTAGTCATCTTTTGTCGTCCGTAACACATTGGCTCATCGGCTCGTGACACAGACATCTGCCAATGTGCGTCATGCTCGGTGTAACCCAAGGCTGACGGACTTTGATTGATGTCCGTTATACTATATAGAGTTTCGCTCACGCACTCTTCTACCTCGCGGCAAACCCTCAGTATGTACAGCCTCTCTGCGAGGAAGTCGAAACCATCGTGGAGAAAGAAGGATGGTCGAAAGCGTCATTGGGTAAGATGCACAAGGTAGACAGTTTCTTGAAGGAGTGCCAACGTATCGAAGGAATTGGTGCATGTACGTGCCCCTCTTTCCTATCTTCAAGTCCATTTTACAAAAGGCCTTGAACAACGCATCCATCAGTGGCGATGATACGGAAGGCTCTGAAGGATTTCACATTGTCGGACGGGACGCTCATACCAAAGGGGACGCTTATCGCTGCGCCTTCTCGAGCGTTGCATTATGACGAGGAGTTTTACGAAAATGCCGAGGCTTTCGATCCTTTCCGGTTTGCTGATATGCGGGAAGGGGATGGAGAGGGTGCGAAGCAACAATTCGTCTCGACCTCCATTGAATACTTGCCCTTCGGGCACGGTAAACACGCATGGTAAGTGGTCTCTCAAGCTTTCTCTCCTGTCCCCGTACGCAACGTTCTGACAACAATTCTATACTACTCAGTCCCGGTCGTTTCTTCGCTGCCAACAAGTTGAAATCGATGCTGGCACATGTCGTCACGACATACGACGTTAAACTGGGGGACAATGCGGGTCGCCCACCCAGTCTGTGGATAAATACCACGATCACGGCTGACCCCCGTGCGGAGGTGATGTTCAGAAGGAGGACTCACCACTGAGTGATTTTCGAGAGTTGTTGGGTCTGTCTTTCCTGCGCGGTTTGCGTTTGTAAGTTTGTATTGTAAAATATGGGCCTATATCGACGCCCTGGATGTCCAATGATGCTGATCGGAGGTACCACGACGGCATGATCGGGAACTTGGAGTACAACTACTCACTATATACCCAATTGTCACCTCATGGTTTCTGATACGGTACACGGCGATGAATACGCAGGTGAAAGATGGATACACAACGAAGCCATGGGAAGAGTTGTTCAGCCGGCGGGTCACGGTGTAATATATTGATCGAGATGATGATGAAGAGCAGTGAAACCCCCTGCCGCTCAAGTTGCGAAGTTTCCGGTCAATCCGGGGCTGGCAGTCAGAGTCGGAGTCATCTCCGGGGAAGTTAATCGTTTCATTTCCGAGCGTCGGTAATTCATCTATAACGGCGGCTTTATTCCCGAAAGGCAACCAGGTTACTCACTCCTACCAGTTGGGGTCGACGCAAGGGCAGAGTCATGACAGTGCCACGATACAGCGCCGCGTGAGCCGCTACCGTCAAGTCACATCGGTCGCGTCTGACTCAGTGCTCAAGCGCTCAAGCCACACGCATGTTCCAGCGGGACCGACTAGATGATCGGAATATCAGTTGGAACGCCAAAAGTAATTTCCTCCAGTATCTATGCATGCAGAACTAGCTGAGATTTGGACTTATGTTTCTTTTGGTATAGGTCTGAATCATACCGGTTTCTTTGCAAACCCCGCTCGTCCTCTTCCATTCCCAAGCGGACAAGGTTTTCCGGTTTGTAAGGCTCGTTAACATGCATCGGTGAAAGCTTTAAAAGCTTTCGCTCCTCCCCTCCAAGTTGTAGGGCCGATCCCACCACATCCCACCACATCCCAACCACATTCCACCTAGTACAGTCTTACCACGAATATTAATGGCAATCAAGTCCTCCGTCGTTGGGCACGTTGCGGCCGCTTCCCATGTCGACATCCAGGAAGCAGAGGAGACGTTCAACACTCTTGCACGTCAGCTCTCCCGACATTCGGTCACTCCCCTGGCAGGTCACTCCAGGCAGACGTCGAAAACTGCCTCGGTCTCTAGCAAGGACTTGGAGAAGGGGGAACAAACCGACAGACCATTTGACCTTCGCGAGTACCTTACGTCTTCAAACGATGCTAATCAAGCCGCTGGAATCAAGCACAAACACGTGGGTGTAACGTGGGACGACTTGGAAGTCAAGGTCATCGGCGGAGCAAACCATAAAGTGAGCCGCTCTGTCTTGCAAGTATTCTGGCGGTTTTGACTCAGCCCCCTCTGCAGGCATACATTCACACGTTTGGAGGTTGGTCCATCTTATTTCAACGATTGAATTTAGCTGAGAGCTCGGTCAAAGATGCTCTCATCAACTTTTTCCTTGCCCCGTTGCTCTGGATATGGGGTCTAGTCGTGCAACTCCTCCCTAGCCGACAACTACCTACACGACCGATTCTTCACAAGTGCGTCATTAGGCCGTTAGTCATACCGCGAGGCTAATTCTATGCAAGATCATCAGGTGTGCTCGAGCCAGGTAAAATGTGCCTTGTCCTGGGGTGCCCTGGCTCTGGATGCACGACTTTCCTCAAGACGATCGCGAACCAACGCGACGAATATGCTAGTGTCTCGGGCGATGTTCGTTATGCTGGCATTGATGCGCAAGAAATAGCGAAGCACTACAAGGGTGAAGTCGTCTACAACCAAGAAGGTAAAGCCGATTATTCGGTGTCTCTGGCCTGCGTCTGATTCGTATTCCAGCCGATATACATATCTCTACCCTGACGGTCGCTCAAACCTTGGAATTCGCGCTGTCCACGAAGACGCCTGGACCCGATGGTCGTCTTCCTGGACTCCCACGAAAAGAGTTCGACTCTATGGTACAGGACTCCCTGTTGAAAATGCTGAACATTTCGCACACGCATCAGACCTTGGTCGGTGATGAGTTCGTCCGCGGTGTATCGGGCGGCGAGCGAAAACGTGTGAGCATTGCCGAGACGATGGCAACGCGTGCTCGTGTTCAGTGCTGGGATAACTCCACTCGTGGTCTCGATGCTTCCACCGCTCTGGATTTTGTCAAGAGCTTGCGTATTATGACTGATATCCTTGGTCAGACGACCTTCGTCAGCTTGTGAGTTCGAGCATTTCGTTTTCGGTGTTGTCTCACTCCTATATTTAGGTACCAGGCCGGCGAGAGTATCTATGAACTCTTTGACAAGGTTTTGATCCTTGATAAGGGTCGTCAGGTGTACTTCGGACCTGTCACGGAAGCTCGCGAGTACTTCGAAAACTTGGGCTACCGATCTCTTCCCCGTCAGAGCACGCCCGACTATCTGACTGGCTGCACGGATCCCAACGAACGTCGGTTTGCCGATGGACGCTCGGAGCTCGACACGCCGTCTGCACCCGAAGATCTTGAACAAGCTTTCTGCAGCTCACGTATCTACAAAACTCTCCAAGATTCATTGAACAACTACAAGCATCGTATGGAAACCGAGAAGGAGGATCAAGAAGCATTTCGTGCGGCTGTGCTCGCTGACAAGAAGCGCGGCGTATCGAAGAAGAGTCCCTACACGCTTGGTTTTATTGATCAAGTCAAGGCGCTGACTATCCGTCAATTCCGAGTGCGTCTTCAGGACAGGTTCCAACTGACAACGAGTTTCGGCTTGGACATTGTTTGTCATTCTACTCGCTCTTGTTCGGGTGGGGGAGCTGATTACATCGCTCATAAATAGATCCTGGCTGTCGTTATTGGCGCCATCTTCTTCAATCTGCCTCAAACTGCTGCGGGAGGGTTCACACGTGGTAGTGTCGTTTTCGTGGGCCTGTTCACCATTTGTCTAGAAGCGTTCTCCGAGGTAGGCAGTTCACCCTATATATCGGAGCCAATGTTAACTTGTTCCCTACATCCCAGATGCCTCTGATGATGGCGGGACGCCCATTGGCAAACAAGCAGGTTGACTTTGGCTTCTACCGCCGCTCAGCTTTGGTATTCGCCAATCTCTTCGCGGATATCCCATTCTCCGGTCTTCGAGTTCTCGTCTTTAACGTGATTGTGTACTTCATGGCTCACTTGTGAGTTATCTCTCGCTGCTCAATCATATCTCCCGTCTCATTACTTTCAGCGCACGCTCTGCTGGTGGATTTTTCACTTTCCACTTGTTTGTCTATGCGACCTTCCTCGCAATGCAAGGCTTCTTCCGCACATTTGGGTTGTTGTGTATCAACTTTGATAGCTCATTCCGGCTCGCCACGTTCTTCCTGCCGAACATGATTCAGTATGCTGGGTATGTGATCCCCACGTTCCAGATGAAGCGCTGGTTATTCTGGATCGTAAGCCCTCCTTGCTTTTGGCTAGGAAATTCACCAATCTATTGAACAGAGCTACATCGACCCCTTCGCTTACTCATTCTCTGGTGTTATGGAGAACGAGTTCATGCGCACGTCTTTGACCTGCGATGGTTCCTACGTTGTTCCCAGAAACGCACCTGGAATGACTATATACTCGTTCGTGTCTTTGTTTGTGCTCAAACAGTCGGTCGATCCTAACTCCCTTGCCGCCAGGGATGGCCTGGGTCCCAATCAGGTCTGCACCGTTTTCGGTGCTCAAGCAGGGAACGATGTCATTTCTGGAAGAGACTACCTTCTGGCCGGATATGGCATGGATACAGCTGATATCTGGCGTCGCAATTTGGTCGTGATCATTGCGTTCTTCATCTTCTTCCTGATAACGCAATTCGTCGTCATCGAGTATTTCCAAGTGAGTCCCAAAGTGAACATGGACCGTCTCATGCCTCGCTAACCCACTTCGGTTTGTAGCCTCAACTTCCTGGTGGCGGTGCCTATATCTATGCCAAGGAAGACAAAGAGATGATGACGTTGAATGAGATTCAGCGCGAGAAGAAGGCTCGACGAAACGAGAAAAGAGAGGTTGAAACGTCGTTCCGCGATGAAGACAGGTGGGTTCCCATTGCAGGAGAGTTATTGTTTCGCGTGCTGACTCTTCTGGTTCACAGAGCTAGCAACGAACCTCACAGAAAAGCTTTTACATGGGAGAACCTCAACTATCATGTTCCTATTCCGGGTGGGACGAGAAGGCTACTTCATGATGTGTGTGGGTATGTGAAGCCCGGGACGTTGACGGCTTTGATGGGTGCTTCTGGTGCAGGTGAACACTTTGACGCGTCCTCGGATTGTAAGAATCTGATGTAGGTGACAGGGAAAACGACTTGCCTCGACGTCCTTGCTCAGAGGAAGAACATTGGCGTTGTTGCTGGTGATATTCTCGTTGATGGTCGTCCCATTGGCTCTGACTTTGCGCGCGGTACTGCCTATGGTGAGATTAATCTCGCTGCAACGACAACGGTTCTCTGATTACTGTTTAACGTTTATAGCCGAACAGATGGATGTTCATGAGGGAACCGCTACTGTCCGGGAAGCCTTGCGTTTCTCCGCTTACCTTCGTCAGCCAGCTGAAGTCTCCATTGCGGAGAAAAACCGCTATGTCGAGGAGATCATCGAGCTTCTGGAGCTGCAGGAAATTACCGAGGCCCTCGTGTTCAGTCTCAGTGTCGAAGCGCGCAAGCGTCTCACGATCGGTGTCGAGTTGGCCAGCAAGCCTTCCCTCCTTCTCTTCCTAGACGAACCCACCTCTGGCTTGGACGCGCAAAGTGCATGGAACTTGGTCCGCTTCCTGCGGAAACTTGCGGATCAGGGACAGGCCATCTTGTGTACAATCCATCAACCTTCGAGCATGCTATTCGAGAGCTTCGACAGGCTTCTCTTGTTGGAGTCTGGAGGAGAGACCGTCTACTTTGGTGACATAGGAAAGGACTCGCACGTCATTCGGGAATACTTTGCCAGGATCGGCGCGTTCTGTCCTCCGGACGTGAATCCTGCGGAATATATGCTTGAAGCCATCGGCGCGGGACTTTCTCCTCGAGTTGGTCCCCATGACTGGAAGGACCTCTGGCTTGACTCGTCCGAGTATCAGCGTGTTCGAGTTGACATCAACGAGATCAAGAGTCAAGGTTTGGTCAGTCCTGTCACCGGGAACAACCAAGTTCGCACATGTATGTTCTCCTTAAAAGCCTGTTTCGAGGTGCTCTCCCTCACCTGGATGTACAGATGCTACCACTTTCGCGTACCAACTATCCACTGTAGTCAAGCGGAACACCATCGCTCTATGGCGTTCGCCCGATTATGTGTTCAGCCGATTATTCGTTCATGCCATGTTTTCGTTCTTCGTCGCGCTCTCGTTCCTCGACTTGGGACACAGCCTTCGAGATCTGCAGTACCGTATCTTTGCAATGTAAGTTTCATGTTCCTCCCGCAAATTCGTTGTTTCATGTGGAGATTTTCACTAGATTCATGCTTGTCGTGCTGCCTCCGATGATTATGGTTCAGCTTGAGCCGCTATTCATTTCCAACAGACGTAAGTACCGTACCGCTTCGCGAACGCTTTACCCTAAAGTTGTCACCCCCAGGTATCTTCATTCGAGAGGCCTCGAGTCGGATTTATTCCCCGTATGTTTTCGCTATCGCACAACTCATCGGCGAGATTCCATACTCGATCCTGTGCGCTCTCGTCTACTGGGTTCTGATGGTGTACCCAATGGGATTTGGGAAAGGCGCTGCCGGCATCAATGGCACTGGCTTCCAGCTGCTGATCATTATATTCGTGGAGTTGTTCGGGGTCTCGCTTGGTCAACTCGTCGCGTCGCTATCGCCCTCAGTTCAAATCGCCGTTCTCTTCAACCCTTTCCTCTCGATGGTTCTCGCTATGTTCTGCGGTGTGACTATTCCGTACCCCACTCTCGCCCCATTTTGGAGAGACTGGTTGTACCAGCTCACGCCGTACACCCGGACGCTCTCCACGATGTTGTCTACCGAACTCCATGGGTTGACCATCCAATGCGCTTCCGACGAGTTCTCAGTGTTCAATCCTCCTACCAACCAAACTTGTCAAGAATGGGCACAACCCTTCGTTGATGCGTTCGGTGGATACCTAGACAATCCGCTTGCGACGACAGCTTGTCGCTATTGTCAATACTCGGTGAGTCAAGATGGGGCTATCATCAGTATTGAATATCATCTGACTCCGAGTCGTGTTCGATCAGGTTGGGGATGAATTCTTCATACCACTCAATATCCATTATGATGACCGTTGGCGTGACGCCTTCATTCTGTTCTCTTATTTCGTCTTCAACGTCATCGTGACCATCAGTGAGTGTTTTTTTACGATGTCGATGTCGAGGTTACCTTGCTGAGATGGCATCCCACTTTTGCGTTCAGTTGCATCGCGATTTCTACGTTACGCCAAGCGGTGAAATCGCACGAGATCTCAGCATTTACGAGCGCGACTACTCATGGACTCGCTTTCCCCTCGTTTATATTCCTTTCGTTTATCTTTCATCGCATAGCATGACACTCATCTGCCAGTGCCTGGTAGCTAATATCCACATGGGAGGCCCATCTGTCTATCAGTGGTTGGTTAGAGTTAGTAGACGTATCACAAGTACAACTTATACCATATCTAATGTCATGGAACGAGAAAAAGGATGTGGCATCATGCAAATCTCCGTTTGGATCTCTTTCCGACAACTTCAAGAAAGCAACTCCGTTCTCCGTCTGGGCCGACGGAAGCTTTCCTTTCGTCACTCAAACCTCTACTACAGTAGCATGACGAGATTCCTTGTAGGCTTTCGCTCAAAGTTGGTCAACTGGTGAGTCCGCGCTTGAAGGACCCAAACCGGGGTCGGACGGGTCAGTGTGGACAGGCGTCTACTGTTGGCATTTCATCATCTGATTAGTACTTATGGCTACAGCATCATGGGTTAAACGCTACGATAACCATCCCCGCCATTGCCTCTGTCAAAGATGCCAATATCCACCTTCTTGCCCAGCTCCATGCGCGGCTTATCCGGTGGTTCATTTCTGCGGCGGACACAGTCGAGAGAACCATCATCTCATGATCACCCGATTCCTGCGCAACTTCCAGACCAACCCACGGCACCGGAACCCCCCAAATCACACTCTGAATCTTGGGCGGTCTTCTCTTCCGCTGGTGGAAAACGACGTGGGGAACATCACCAGTCCCACGTCGTTTTCGCTTCTACCAATGACAAACGATCACAACCCCAGACCAGTCATCCCCCTCTCATCTTCCGCACTTTTCCCAATGGCAAGCAATCACAGTCCCAGACTGATCCTCCCAGGTTCTTCTCCTCTTCCGACGAAAAACGGAGAGCCCATTCTCAGACTGATCCTCAAATGGTTTTATCTTCTACGCACAACAGACGGGCTGCGAAATCCCAAGAACATCCTCAAACAGTACTTCCTGTCGATGGAAAACGAGCAACCCAATCCCAGACTAATCCCCACAGAGCCATCCTCCCTATGCCTAACCCTGGCATGCCCTTGCCCGCCGGTCCAAATCCTCCACAACGTAACCCAGCGCTAGCATTCCCTCACGCGCCTTTCTCTCCTCCACGTCCAATTTTCTACCACCATAGTGCACCTACGGCACCCAGTATACATACCGAGTCTAAGATCTCGGACCCAGAAACATTATTATCCAAATCGACGTTACGCAACATCTGGTCCCAATGCTTCGACGAAGTTATCTATAATGACCTTCCTCAGTATCTCATTTTCACAGGGGATATGCAACTATACCCACGTTTGAAGCTCCGTGATGTTTTTCTCCACCCCGTGCGCAAGAAATGCCTCGGTCTGGAGGATGCGAGAAGGAAGAAGAGAGCATGGGGAGACAAAGGGCTGAGGGAATATTGCAAGGTTTGTACAACACGTGTGTTTATGTTTTCAAAGACCTAAACATTTCCGCAGAATGAGATTAAACAACTCCTCAAGTACGCTATTTTCTCACACAGATGGGGTTCAAGCGAGCCAACCTTCCAGGATATGATGAGCAGGGCTCGCAAACTGGACAACGCTCCTTCCGATTCGGGTTACATGAAACTCCATCAGTTCTGCAGGACAGCAAAGAGAGACTATGGGTGCGACTACGTCTGGTCAGACACGTGCTGTATCAATAAGGAGAGCAGCTCAGAGTTAGAAGAGGCGATCCGATCGATGTACCGGTGGTACTCGGACGCGTATATTTGCGTCGTGTATCTCGCCCAGTCTTCCTCTGTTGAAGACTTCACGAACGAGCCTTGGTTTACAAGAGCGTGGACGCTACAGGAGCTTCTTGCACCACGGAGGATCAGGATGTATGGGAAGGATTGGACTCCAATCTGCCCCAAGGAGCGGGAAGAACAAGGGCAGGGATTTCCCTTCCCAAACGACAAACGAAGCTGGTTCATGATCGAGGCCGTTAGCAATAGCACCGGTATCGACATCGATAGTGTTCGAGACTTTTCTTCCACGTCTCGGTACCGATCTCTGGCGGAGAAGATGATGTGGGCGTCTGAGCGCCATGCGACGCGTGTCGAGGACACTGCCTACTCTCTTCTCGGGATCTTTGACGTCACCATGCCGATTGCGTATGGCGAAGGAGAAAAGGCATTCGCACGATTACTTGACGCCATCACGCAGCGCTCTCAAGACCCAACTTTCTTCGCTTGGAGTGGGGACCCATCGCAGCACTCGTCTGCTCTACCTTTCTCCCCCGCGTGTTATAGAACGCGAGTTCCATTCCACCGTGACGCCCTTGGGAATGGGGAGTACAACATCGGAAAGCTTGGTGTCAACGCGAAGCTTCTCGTATTGCAGGTGGGGTTTGTCAAACAAGCTGATGGCTCTTACCTGCTTCGCCCACGTGATGCGAACCTTGCACAAGCCATGACGATAACCTATCGTATCCCGCGTTACATCTCCGATCGTGAATTCGTGTACGCAGTCGGCGTCGTCAACTTTCGGTCATCGAAGAACATCGGTTATGTCGAAGCTGGAGCACGGTATTTTTGCATTTTTATGCGTGACGTCTCGAAGTATACTCATAATATTAACTTGGGGGAGTCGACGAATGTGTTCGTTAGAGAACAGGGGGCAGCTACGTTACCAACACTTCTTTCTAGCCATACCTTTGAATTGCCACTTACAGACGTCTGTCTTTTACACCGCTATCACTACTAATCTACACAAAGGTTCTTGCATCATGATTAAAGGTTCGTAAATAATACTGTGCTTGTGTAAGCGTGAAAGCTTAGCCAGTACTAGTTGTACCGTGATTGCCGTCTGTATACTGCAAGACAGTGCTACAAACACACACTGGATGAGCCTGAGGCGGCTTTGCGAAGGCAATGCATACAACGCCCGTCGCCCGAGTCCGGAAGTGGTCCGTGGTCCGGAGACCAAGTCTTCCGTTGGTCATCTTATGTTCAAGCCTGAGCTTCACTTCTTCGCATGAATACACTCTTTTGTAAAGGTGGGCGAATCGTGATAATCCTACCTACACTAGAAAGACTCGTTGAACAGGTTTTCCGAAATCTATTCCTTGGCAGTGGCGGCACGTGAAGACTCAGGATGAAGAGAGGCACTGCCGCATCAGTCATATGGCATGGCACCGCTCGCAGGTATGGAAGCTCCGGGAAGGTGCACATCTCACGGCATGCCTCCCGAATGAGGGTCAAACGCGCGTCTACTTCCGTCTCATGACAACGGACAAGAAGGTGCTGCGATATCCAGTTGACGATGACATTAACCACCTTCTTGGCCAACTCGCTACACGGCTTATCTGGAAACTCAATTCCACACCGCAGACAACCAAGGGAGTCGTCGTCTCATGATCGTACACTTCCTGCACAATCACCAGTCCAACTCCCTCACACAGCACCAGAGATATCACGGTCGCTTATTGATCCCCACCTGGTCTCTTCTGCCGATGACAAACGAGGCAACCAATCCGTAGCATATGCTCGCGCGATCGTCTCCACCAACGAACCTCGAGGAACGAAATCCTTGGCCAATCCTCGGGCGATCTCCTCTGCCCCTCTCACGGTCCCTTCCGCCGATCCCAACCCCCCACCGTATGATACGCCACGCGATATAAAAACCCCTCTTGCCCCTTTCTCTCCCCCACATCCATTTTTTTATGGTCACGGCATCACCACAGCACCGCCGCTGCTCGGTGTATACACAGAGTCCAATGTTCCAGACACAGAGGTTCCGCTGTCCAAGTCATCGTTGCGCGATATCTGGCTCCAGTGCTTTGATGAAGTCGTCTATAATGACCTGCCCCAATATCTCATTCACACTGAAGATCTGCAACTGTACCCACGATCCAAGCTCCGAAATGTCTTTCTTCATCAAGCGCGCCAGAAACCCCTCAGTTTGGAAGACGCGAGAAGGAAGAAAAGGGCATGGGGTGATCAAGGGCTGAGGGATTATTATAAGGTTGGGGGAAATTCCATGTTCAAATTTCTCAAACTTGAACATTTCTTTAGATTGAAATAAAGCAGCTCGTCAAATATGCTATTTTCTCTCATCGATGGGGTTCAAATGAACCAATCTTCAGGGATATGATGCGCGAACCCCTTCATAGGGGAGCTGTTCTAGCAGATTCGGGTTACGAGAAGCTGCGTCGTTTCTGCGAGACAGCGAAGAGAGACTATGGCTGCGACTATGCCTGGTTAGACACGTGCTGTATCAACAAGGAGAGCAGCGCAGAGTTGGAAGAGGCGATCCGATCAATGTATCGGTGGTACCACGATGCATATGTTTGCATCGTGTATCTCGCTCAGTCTTCCTCCATTGACGACTTCCCGAACGAACCCTGGTTTAACAGGGTATGGACATTACAGGAGCTTCTGGCACCGAGGAGGATAAGGATATACGGCAAGAACTGGACTCCAATCTGCCCGAAGGAACAGGAAGGAAAAGAGCTGGGATTTCCCCTTCCCAATGACAAGCGAAGCCAGCTTATAGCCGAAGCTATCAGCAAGCGCACCGGTATTGACATCGATAGTGTTCGAGATTTTTCTTCCACATCTCGGCTTCGATCTCTCTCCGAGAAGATGACGTGGGCGTCTGAGCGCCATGCGACGCGTGTCGAGGACATTGCGTACTCTCTTCTTGGGATTTTTGATGTCGCCATGTCGATCGCATATGGCGAAGGAGAAAAGGCATTCGCACGACTACTGGACACCATCGCACAGCGTTCCCAAGACCCAACTTTCTTCGCATGGAGTGGGCACCCTTCACACGAATCTTCTGCCCTACCCCTCTCTCCAGCATCCTATAGAATGCGAGTTCCCTTCAATCGTGACGCTCTTGGTAATGGGGAATACAACATCGGAAAACTGGGCGTCAACATGAAGCTACTCGTACTTCCGGTGAGCTTCTTCAAACAACTCGGCGGGTCTTACATCCTTCGACCACGCGACCCAACCATTGCAAACGATGTGATGATCACCTATCGTCTCCCGCATTACATTTCTGATCGCGAGTTCATGCACGCGGTGGGTATCGTCAACTTCCGGTCGTTGAAGAACGTCGGTTTCATTGAAGCAGGGACACAGTATTTCTGTATTTTCATGCGCGACGTTTCGAAATACACGTATAATATCAATTTGGGAGAGTCGACTGATGTTTTTGTTAGGGAACAAGGTGCAGCTACGTTGCCGATGCTTCTTTCTATTCGTTCCTTTGAATTACCACTCACGGATGTCTGTCTTTTGCACCGGTACACTTAAACCGGCATAGATAGATTTTTATCAGTTGTATGTTATACCGCACTATGATATCAGCACATAGCAAAGACCTGAAAGTGTATCGTCCACGGTTCCCACTAAGATATCGTCTCTCATTTGAAGGTATGTACAGCTTGAGGGTTCCTGTATTGGGAGTCATTTGCGACCGAACGATCATAACGCGGGAGGGTTTTTCTTGTAAGTAGCTTTCTGCCCTTGGTATATTTTGCGTGAAGTCGCTATCCACGACCCTGATCCAAGTCAATTTCCCAAAGGCGCAAGCCGCACTCACATCGTCCACAGGTGCACTATATGTCTGCGACTGATTGAAATGAAAGCCCAACACGCAATGCTGAACTGCTTAGACTTGTAATGCAAGCATCCATCGTGAAGTAACATTCCGAAGATAAAAGATAAGAAGTGGTGGATATACCCTTTTCATAGCCGTACCTTGAAGTCGCTATCCACGACCCTGATCCGAGTCAATTTTCCAAAGGCGCAAGCCGCACTCACATCGTCCACAGGTGCCAAGAAAGAGAAATCTTTATCCAAGCCTGCTCTTTGCAGTCCTTCCGCGACTGAAGCTCCAACACGGGGAGTCATTCACAATGCTGAACGACCTAGACTTGTAATGCAAGCATCCATCGTGAAGTAACATTCCGAAGATAAAAGATAAGAAGTGGTGGACATGCCTTTTTCATAGCCGTACTTTTGGATAATTAAACGTCCATACGTTCATCGGGTACGCATATACCTTACGCTTGAGCGTGTAAGAGACCGTTCAACCAACACTGGCCCGCTGTTCTTCCTTTTCGGTCCGTTAAGCTGAACGGTGCTGAAGCCTCGATCGCTTTGTTCAATCCCCAATGTATTCATGGTGGTCGACTTGCTAGTACCTGTTTCGAATTCGCGATCAAAACACATCGTGCATCCGATCGCACCAAGCGCGCATTGAGACCAGAACTGACCTCATCGGAAAACTAGAAGTTCAAGCAGGCCAGTTAACGTACCTACATCCGGGTCGTAGCCCATCATGGTGCGGAGTCGAGACGGTGGAAGAAACTCTCCGAGTCGGAGGTATCATGTGTGTGTCATGAATGGAGAGTGACAGAGAAGAGCAATGAACATGGTCACCGGCACCAAGATATCGTGGCAGGAGATGGAGCGAATACATACGATGGAGGCACTGTGCTGTAAACGACTTTGTGGGAATCCCGATTTGACACCACACAACGCGACGATATGCGTCAGTATGGCCTTGAACACAGTTCAAGTCGCGACAAGGAGACAAAAGGGACGGGCGCAAATACTAGGCGCCGGACGAGCCTCGAAACGAGAGGGTCCATGACAGGCATCTTTCCTTTCGGAATGTACGTCCCACTATCTTGCAGGAGGACGGTCTTGGACGTCATATGAGGAACACAAACATGAGTTGAGCACCAGATTATTCTGAAACTTACATGTAGGTATGTAAGTTGACAACAACCAAACGCCTCGTCAAGGCGTGTATGTAGGTTCACGAGCCCGTCCCTCCTGTCGGTCGTAGTAACGCCGCCTTAGTACGAGTCGGAACCGCCGTGTTTACAAAGCTGAGCTAAAGCCTCGATCACTTTGTTTCTTCGGATGTATCGACGGTCATCTACCCCCGAACCGGCACCTCAGGCTGCTCACCTTCAAGTTTGTTGTGTAAACACTACCAAAAGGCGTAGTGACCGAAAAAGTGGGTAGTGGGTAGGTGATAGTACATAGTTGAGGTCGAGGGTCGAAGCTGGTACCTGTTTCGAATTCATTCTTGCCAGGCGATCGCGAAAGGCAGGGCGGCGGCGGCGGCGGGCTCACAGTGGATAACGATCATCCCTGAAAGAGTTTCAAACGTGAAACACACAACGTGCCATCCCAACCGATTGGTAAAAAGTCAAGTTGAACCTCATCATGACTCCAAGCCAAGTTACCCGAGCCTGAACCTGCCAAAAACAAACCAAAAAAAAAAACGAACTCAGAGATGGCACAAATTCAACGCGATTCAAACTAGAACTCATCCGAAAAGAAATCAAATAGACTATTACTGTGCCTAGATCCGAGTCGCAGCCGTGCGGACGATGATGCCGCTTTTAGTATACAGACGAGAAAACCAGAGTGGAAGATCCGAGTCGACGAGGTATGTGTGTGTCATGATGGTGAGTGCATGTGACGGGAAAAGGGTAATGAACATTGGCACCCAAATATCGTGGCAGGAGATGGAGCAGAGAAGAAAATGAATAGAGCCTAGAAATGGAGGGTTGACGAGAGAAAATGTCATCCCAGAAAAGTGGAACCCTCGAATGGATGGATAGTCCACGTACGCAAGTAAAGAGAATGGGGGATGTTTTGTGCATAAAAAGACACCGGGATTCTCAAAACCGGAGAGGGGATATGGAATATGGAATAAAAAATGTCCCAAAGACAAAAAAGACGATGAAAAAAGCGGTATATGATGGGATAAATGAGGGACGGAAACAATCTGCAAGATGGGGCGGAGCCCGATACCGGGGAGAATACAAGAAGAACGCATTCGGTGATGGAATACATGCTGAGTGCGAGAGTATCGTATACATGGAGGAGTGAATTGGCGATGTTGATCCCCGTGGGGGTTACGCCAGAATGCCATCATCAACATAGGTATGACTCGGCGATGGGCCCTGTGCGAAGCACCATTGGGTCACGAACGCATTGTATAGGGAATTGCTATCAACGCCAGACCCATCGGCCGATTGCTTTCTAGGTGCTGACCAATCCCAGTCTGGAATATGTCGCGGGCGTCGGGTAACGGCAGGCTCCTCATCCTGACAGCTGGGGGTCGCAGGCTGTCCTCCAATGATGACGCGCGGGACCATGATTGGAGACATCGACGGGGTCGACAGGGTCGACGATGCGGGTGAAGAGGTGTCTTCGTCCGAGTGTATGCGCACCATGGGAGGGGATGTCAGACGGGGTAGACTGAGTGGCGGCGATGCCCTGCGCCGGGTACCGGATGAGGAAGGAGTAATAGACGATGCAGCACGAGCCATTGGCGATGCATAATGTAAAAGGTTCAGTTTTCCAGCTCTCGTTGGAACCTTGTGGGTTTCACCCAGAGACGAGATGGAGGGTGAGCCTTTGTGGCCGGGGTCAGAGGGGATCATGCGGCCTAATGCGTGGTCCTTAGAAGTAAACGGAGGGTGGAGACGAGTTTGAGAGGCAGCGATGGGCGCTGGGGAATATGAGAATCAGTTTCGATCGCCTCCAAAAGATTAGCGGATAAAACTGTACCAGAAATAGTCTCACGACGCGGTCTGGCAGAAGGAATTGCGGTAGCAGAAATTGCAGCTCGGAACGACATACGGTAATTTCCTCCTTCGTTGTTATCCCACCATTCACCTCCTGGACCGAGATTTGACGAACCCAATGCAGGGTAGGTGGCGTCGACACAATAACGGACAGCAAGCCAGAGCGTCCGTGTGCTCAAAGAATGTGAATAGTCCTGAAGACGAATGGTGAAAGTGAATCGATCCCAGCCCCTGTTCTCGAGAGGGTGAAGTGGATCCCCGATGTCAGTTGAATGACATTGTAGATGCGATGGGATATCTGGCAGCGAGTCCACGTAATGAGAACTGACCTCACTGACTGTTTGCCAGTCATCCAAGGTGAAGCGGATGGCAACGTGTTTTTCAAATGCCAGATTACGCACAAGGACAAAACCGGTGAGAACTGGGTTTGCCCCTGTGGAAGATGGGGGAAAAGAAGAAGGGGTTAGATTGATGGACTCGAGGAGTATATTCGCATGTTGAGAAAGGCGAATAGACGGGACGGGAGATGATTTTCCTGGATCGAGCTCGTAATGGAGAGCGGGTGGACTAGGAGGGAATGGGAAGCGAGTGAATTGATTATCCTCGGGCTCCGTTTCCGTCTCATCTCCGTTCGCAGGATTGCTAAGAGCGGCGGGACGAGCGGAACGGTTGAAAATTCGTACCGTTGCCAAACCGTAGTCCTGCTCCGGGAAATGTACATTTTTGGGTTGAGCAATAAACGAGGACGGCTCGGAGCGTGCACGAGTATGCGTATGCTGAGCAAGTGGATCTGTTAAGATGGATGGAGAGGATGAGGAGGATTTGAGAGAGGATTTGAGAGGCTTCCCATTTGAGAGTAGAATGGGTGCAGAGGAACCTCTGGGAAGTTGAGTGGGAGAAGAACTAATGGACGGGGACAGTGGAGAAGTTGGAGATGGGGGGGAGGTAGAGCGAGGGAATGGGACCGCTGCGGGTGGAGGAGACTGCTCATCGAGGGAAGACAAATGGTCGTCATCATCGTCGTGAGCAATGTGAAAGACTGGTGATTTTCGGGATGACTCGATGGGTTTTCTCTTTGGAAGAGCACCGAGTGACAGAAATGCGCCAGGACCGCGTTCGTCAGAAAATGAGCGTCGCACAGGAGGACAAGATGGCATCTACAAGTGACGTCAGCGATAGAGAGGACATGGAGAGTGTGTTTAATCACCTCAGAGCTGAGGCTCAGATAGCTGCGACGAGGACCAGATGGTCTTGCGGTGAAGAGCTGTCGATTTTTCGATCTTGAAATGTAATATGTGCTCTCATTCCCTCCGAGATCTGAATCTCATCGGCAAGGGAAGGGTGGAAATCTTTACATAAGCTCGCCTTCCTAATCGAGAATTTGCTCCACTCTGGAATCGTCCAGATCCTCTGATCTCCGATCGCACGTTCCTTGAGCCATTTTCGGTCCAAATCTTCCTTTTATGGGAATATCCGTCCCTTCCTCGTTTTTGTCGTTGGGTTACAGCCGCCGACTCGTGGATAGAGTTATCGATAACTTCATCCATCCATGGTATAACCTTGCGCATCCCTCTTTCTATCATATCTCCCTCCCGACTACTTCCCGCATTTCCCTCTCCATTCTCGATCACACCCTCCCGGTCACCGCCGAAGTCGCTTTGTCTTCCTGTAGCGCCTCCGACTCATCCATACAGCATCTCCATTGTTCCACTCTTCGCCCGGGCCGGCCGTCGAGACACCATGAGGCTGTGTGTAGAATCTCCCCACCCACGGGTGTCCTCTCACCCGAGTCCAGGCCATGTACCTATCATTCCTGTAAACAGTACAGCAGATCACTCATATGATCTAGTCCCGCTACCGTATCGAGCCCCCTCAAACAACGTATCTATTTATTGCGTCATTTATTCTTATCGCTTCGAAGCGCTCCTTCCGAATTCCCTGGATTGCGCTGCGACTCTTCGCACTATCTCGTCTTCTCTCAAGATGCTTCTCCCAGTGCATATTCGCACCCTTCTAGATACCAACATCATCCACCCCGGCGCAACCAGTGCCAATCCCGGTCGACCCCGACGTATTCATTAACATTTCGAGCACTCTTCATCGTTATGTCCTTCCTCAATGCGCCTCACGTTGCGCCTCGCCCCGTAATACCACCATCTTTCTTTCGCATTGGGTAATTCCTTATCCTCGCCGTATCGAAAACCGCCCACGTCGGACATCACGAGGCGCTTCTGCTCCACCTTGTTGCTTATAGAACGACGGATATATAACGATCGCACCCTCGATTATGCGCTCGTGGAGCTACCCTCAAGTTCAAGTTCGTTTCCGTTCCTCTTGTCACTTTTATCTATGGCGCATTCAGGATCGGGTACTTTGCTTCTCTTTCCTGTACTTCCAGTCCCGCGCTCTGGGACCGATGTAACTACGACTTTCTCCTCACGTATGTTTCATTGCAAGCAACATGATTTCTTATCTTAACTCCGCACCTGCGCCTACCGGAACGCTCTGCGTCTCTTCTCTCCACACGACACGTAAAGCGCGTATTCATTTTGACCCATCTTCGGCGCATCTTCAGGAGACGTGCAGGACCGTGAGGCTAACCTTGTAATTTTGGCTGAAAGTTGAGTCAAGTTTGCAATGCTATTAGTACTTTCTATTCAATGTATTCCAGCCTTGTCGATGGCGCGTTCTCGGACCTTTTTTTTCTTTTGTATATATCCAGCATCCAGACCCTGTGTCAAACCATTAAAAAAGCACAGAGGTCACGTCAAACATAGTTCCCGCCTGTCCAACGTTTTTTCTCGTCACTGGTTCACATTTGTATCCACTGTCTTATCTCAGTTGACGTCGGAAACATATGGACGAGCGTGGTGGGTCACTTTCCCGTACTCGTCTCTTTGTCGGTCAATCATACTTTTGAAAGGACTACAGAGAATCTCAAACTTCTGATCCGTCATGGACAGCAGCTGTTGCAGCTATCGAACCATCTATCCTCGGTGACTGGCACGAATGACGACGACGACGACGACGACCCCACGCTACGCACACTCGGTACTACACGCTCGTTATCTACGAACCCCGCGTCTTCCGTTTTCCAATTCCAATTCCATATTTGCCTCTCCGAGTCCATGTCCAATCTCAAATACTAATTCGTCGTTTCATAATCTTATCACCCACGCCGATTTTTTCAAGGTCAGAAAAACCATTGATTCAGATAGATAACTTACCTATCCTGGCCACGCTCGAGCGCCCATTCAAGCGCAAGCCCACGGTTAATGCGTGTTCGTGTGTTACGGTCAGTACCCATGACATTGTAATAGAGTACGGGAGCCGATTGGAAAATCGGTGAAAGCCGTTCGAGTCCTCACCGCAATAGACTCCGCCTCTGTATTGTGTGTGGATCAATGCGAAAGGTGAGGACGGGGAGGACGGTTGGGTCTCACCCTGTCATCCAACAACACCAGAAGGAGGCGAGGACGATCAGTGGTGAGGTTGAACTATCAGCGGCGTGAGCATATATACACCCGGGTTCTACCAGGAAGATTGGAAATCGGAGGAAGCCGATGCATAGTGAAGCAACCATGGAAATGGAAGTTCTGTTCTCAATACGAACGTTGCGCCCGTGGAAGACGGTTGATCTCACCCCTGTCATCCTCAAACGCCCAGACGGACTCGGACGCCGACGGTGGAGAAACTCAACATGCACACGTCGAGGACAGCGAGTCCAGGCAATGCTCGCGACGATCTGGGCATTATACATGGTAGCATACTCATCTTTCCCTCGCCTGTTACTGTGTGGCTTCTTCCGTGTCGCAACTCGACTTTACGGGAGAACGCTCTGGAGGGAACACGGCTGTGTTCAAGCGTGAGCCGTAAGCCACGTTCGTACCTTTACCTTTCTTACCTGCGTTCATCCGCGCCCCGTCATCCCCGACATGAATAATAATACAGATAGGTTCTCTTGAAGAACGACATGAGATCACGTTCAACAGACTTCCTGTTTGAAATTGAATGAGCAAAAAAGACCACGAGCCAGGCACAACCGGTCCGTGCGCACGAACCTGAATGCTGTCAACGTTGCAGAGTAGTGCAAGGTAAATATGCTCACGTTTCCGTCCTGGAAACGTCCCTCGTGCGCGTTTTTTTTTCTTTGTTTTTGTTTTCGCTTCCGTTGCTAATTTAGAGGATCAACCTTGATGGAACTGATCAGTGATGGGTGGTAGCAACAGTCTCTTGACGGAAACCATGCGTTGGATGCGGATTTGCTCATCGATCTGCTGTTCTCTCGATCCCATTCGATTAGAGGACGGGTTTTGCGGTCCGAGATACAAGGGGGGTTTGTTTGTTATTCAATCAAGAAGTGCCTTCCTGGTGTCGTTCCCCTTGAAGTTTGAATGTTAAGCGCGGTCCTCACTGGCAGTACCACGTTGGAATTAGCCGAGATGCAATCAGCGATTTCTCACTGGCTCTATGGAGCTTGATTTCCGAACATGATTATATAACAGGGGGGTGTGTGTGTGTGTCTGTCAAAAACCTACATTTATAGAACGAAATGAACTGGGAGGGATGTGGATGTGGATGGGAGAGGAAGGGGGAATCCATTTACTGATCACGGCTGCTGGGGCAGACACGAGAGTTTGATGACGACAATCGTTCATCCGTAGGTGGCGTGTGTGGTGGTAAATCTATTGTGAGCAATCGTAATACGTGATGTAATTGAATCGCTGTACTTAGGTACTCTATGATGCGCGCGGTTCTCCGGGAATATTTCGGGAGTGGGAGGATGGTTTGTCAGAACGCACGCTATCTATGCCAAGAGAAGACGATCGATGAGCTCCATTGTCAGAAAAAGTCACAATGAAATGTTGATGATCATCGTGATCTGACATGACAATGACAACGATATTGACAACATTGACAATGACATTAATGACATGCCAGAAAAAATTTGACTGAACATGAACGCGAGAGGAGAGAAAAGAATTTCCGTGATATTTCTATAATCAACCCTCGTTGCAACATCGTTCGACATGCCGAACTCAAGTTTATCTGATGGGCCACTATAGTTGGTTGGCTTGGCAGCCTGAGAGCATGTCAGTTATGTCAGTATGAGTCCATGTGTATCCGTCACTCGTATGGTCCAACGTCTGAAAGTTGATTCGCTGATCAAGAGAACGACTCATGTCGGCGAATTGAAAGTGGTCGCGATTCGATAAAACAACCGGAACAGAACGGCCGAGCAATCCACAAGGCACCGTCGTAATCAAGCCATACACTGGTGGACTTTCGGAAGCAAAAGCCCGAAGAATCTTTGAGCCGGAACTCACCGATCTATGCATATTTTGACGAAAAGAGTAAATCTCACTGAAGAAAAAGCACAGACTCGACTTTTTTAAGTTTGCACTACTCCCTGCATCGCCTTCGGACCACCGTCAGTGCCACTGGAAAAGCAATTAATGCTGTCGAGGCAGGATCAATCTTCCAGAATATCACCGCAACTTGGAGCCGGCGATACGGGCCAGAACTACGATCCTGTGCAACTACTAACTCGTCGAGGCCCATCAGGAGGCTATGGCCATGGCTTCTGAGAATTCGAGTGCGCCCTGGTCTGGCCATGGTGCATCCGGATTCCGGGAATTTTGCCCAACGGTTGCCGTCTCTCCATTCCCGTACTCGACTGACGATCCATCTATGTAGACCTATGCAGGACCTCGGCCCGCGAAGCACGGATGTTGTCTTATCGCCAATCCCAAGGTGCGTGCGCACAGAATGGCTTCGCGAACACGGCGACCTAAGGCTTCCACGGGCGGAGCGCCTGAAAAGAAAAGAAATCGTACAATACATATTCCCAAAGGTGAACCAAACACTATTGTGACGAAGAATAACTAAATATCGCCATGACCACCACACTAGAAGCATAACTTAGGTCCCGACCGTCTCAAGCCACTCATGATCGAGTGAGGATAGAGAGACGTTCTAGATCGTCAGAAGCAAGTTGCAAAAACGCTTCGCACATCACTTCGTGCAGTTAAATCGTCTTCATGATTTACTCGTGGCATGTCGTTGCTTTTGGGGACATATCGAATTTATCAGCAAATGAAGACCATTGGAACGACACTCGCACATCGGCCCTGCGGTACCATCATCTAGCTCCGCGATGCGATGAGTATGGGTCCAACGAGTGTCCCCGTAGGGAATCATCAATAATTAGATCCCCGACGCGGCCCCGTTTCCCGATCGTGCAGTACAGAAATGGGGTTGATACTCATTAAAGATCCCCCTATCAGATAACTCGTATGGACGCGCTGCCTATATATAGGCCACGTAGTACAAAGCATGTAAATGAGACGAACGGTGGATAGCGGGCACTGCAGAAATGAGAATTTGAAGTACTCATCCGCCGTGACCAGGTCGGTGCTTGTGGCTTTGTTGTTGGGTTTGATCGGCGTTCGACACGTATAGAAACTGAGGGAATGTCTTCGTGAACTTTTGAGAGCGTGCCACGGTCGCCGTAAAGAACCATTGACTGATTTGAGCACAGAGTCCTCGTGCCTTGTGCGAAATAGTCACGTATCTATCCATGTATGATGTATATAATGGAAGTCTCCGGATGGAATGATGGTGTGATTGTTAGAGTGTTGCGATCCAACTTGAGATACTACCGAGCCCACAACTGAGCACATGTGAACATATTCTCAGGCTCCACTGGCATCTCGTGACTGCGATGGCTTATGTATTCGGTATGACAGAGGACTGGAGTGCCAGCGTGCAAGTTGTGTTTCGTGCGCGATCGTCGTGGAGCGTTCTTGGGGGGGGGGCTCGTGAACCTGATTGATATCGACTCCCATGCATGGTCAGTCCCAGAGTGTAGCGGTGACGAGAGACTGCGTCCACGCGCCAATTATCTCATCATTCACGGGATCGTAAGTGATCGAATGACATACCTTCAGTTCTCCAGCCCTCGAGCGTGACTCATTTATTTTAATGCGGCAGACAAAGATCATAGTACCACACCACCACATTGATCAAGAAACTAGCCGCGAGGTATTACACCAGATTTCGACCGACCGAATAGGACTAGTGCAGTTTCTTATCACTTTTTGGACAGGCACTGCTCGCAAAAAAGGTTGCTGAGAGAGAGACAGAACGTTACAAATGCCGGCACGAACTTTGGTTTAGCAAGCAGGGCTTCAAGGCTCCCGATATGATCGTTCCCTCGGTGGAAGTATATAGCCATCGGTGGAAGGTCAGTCATCATCATGGTACTTATCAGCCTTTATCCCACCAGTCGGCTGGAGATCACTCAGCCGAATGTATCCATGCCGATGAAGTCTCAGAGCTTGAGACGGCGTGCTGTAATTCACAGGTTATCGCGCTTGGACGTTCTTCCTTGTTGATATGCATGTCGGCGTCGGTGGTTCTCAACGTAGAATCGAAGCCCCAAGGGCCGGGGCGGCCACGGACGGTCAGTCGTCCTCAAACCAGACTTTCGATGAGAAACTCGGCGGAGGTCAGTCGTTCCGCAATTATTGAGACAGTCGTCCAGGCTTTTCAGAATCCCGTATTCCGGTCTCGAAAATGAGTTTCAACGATAAAGTTCAACAATACCAGATGAAAAATCGGTTAATTTTCCGAGGAAAAATTTAAAACGTACGTCTGTCGTTCATGTCCCTGGGTCTCATTGCGTGAGTGTGTCACTTGTCTAGATGAACCTTTGCCGTAAATGAAACTCTCCTTTGACGAGATACTGTAGTCATGATGAAGGCATGGAGCAACGCACAGCACAGTGAAGCATGAACGCACGTTTGTTGCTGGGCATGAACGTGGATGGAACGCTGACTCTCAGCATCTCGTCAAGCGAAATGGCATTGGTGAATTGCTGTGTTTATATAGACGTGGCGACGAGCGCTGGCATCTCGATTGACGCAGAACGCCAGAGACCAGACACAGGCTGACAGACAGTGGAAAAGTAACTTCTGGTACGTCTTGCACTCCGAGTCTCCGACCTGATATCAATTGTGTATGCTGCAATTGACTTCCCGTAAAGGATTCAGAGCGCTCGAATCTCGAGATGTAAAACGGACCCGAAGGCATCGGATACACAGTAGGATGAAACCTTGGCGGAGACATACAGATACGTGTCTAAACACGCACAAACCTAATCGCCGTTCTCCAAGGAGAAAGCTTATCAGGATCCTAGACGAGGATAAGGCGTGATTCTGTTTCCACCACGTTTGTGCCGCACAAACGGCTCCTCCCACTTTGCGATTACGAGACGGTCAACGAAAACCATGCGAGTATTCTGATAGACTCACTATCCATGGGAAGTCCTGGACATGTGCTCGCCTCCGCCTGATGATAAGGATAAGAGATGAGTGACTCAGTGCGGTGAGGAACGTCTGCGTATCGTTAGACGTAAGTATTATCTCGCCCCTCCGATACACAAGTACTTCCGTAACCCGGCGAGCACTGAGGCCGATCGAAATGCAGTTTTTGATAGGACATTCACCAGTTTAAACGGTCGCATTCTTCATCAAAACCGAATGTCATTTCAGAGTATTAATCCAACATCGATGGATACCCATTGGAACGCCTGCGGATGATGTGCTAGGGAGATCGGTTGGGACTAACCAGAGTCTTTGGGACGCTTGCGCGACAACAAGCAGGTCAGCGCGAGTGACCATAAACCGATGCTCTTCACCACTATTGCAGCGTTCCGCAAGTTTTTGGATTAAATGAGGGCAAGTATACGACAGGTAGGTTTTGTCCAGAAAACTGCATCTACTACCGTCATATCAGCATTCACCTCCAAAAGTGTAACGAAAACATCTTTGCAAATTATACTCACATCAACATGTCCATCCGTCTATCAGTAGACCGTTTTCATGGAGAGTACAGCTCTTCTTTTGTTGCAATGCCTGATGCGGTAAATGCAAATTCGGAAAAAAAGGGAAGATCAGCGACTACGAAAAAGAAACTCAGTAATTGATCCAACACGTACCCAACTCCTCCCGAACAGGTTTGAGTTCCTCCAAGTACGCCTGGTATTGTTGCTTGTTCTCCACCTTCTCCTTGATACCCTCCAATATGCGAACGGCAGTTGCGTAGTCATTCACGCGCCTGGAAGCGCGGAGGGCAGCCTCGATAACACTTGGGGCAGGAACGAGGTCGTGAGCGAAGCAGTTGTTCAAGCCACGTTGAACCTCGAAGAGGTCTTCTGCGCCTTGGAAGAAGGAGACGTAGCGTTCCGTGAAAGCTTCAAACGTCTCCTGGCTGTGTGCGTCCGACGACGAGAAGCGAACGCGGGCGGAGAAAGAGGGAGCGACGCGACGAAGGGCGACGGTGGGACGTGCACGGAGGACGGAGGACACGATGCGCATGTTGGTCGATGGTGAACACGATAAATCCAAACCACACTGGAAGACTACTGAAACCGTGGGAACTTGTAACGATCCGGCTTCGTCCGGCCATACGAGTACATAGCAACTTGCAACTAGTATAATTGAATTGGAAAGTATCGATTCAATGAACCCTCCTTCTGAACACAACCTTCGCCTTGGGGTTGGCCAACACAGAAGTACCGATGTTCACCGTGTCAGGGAGCGCCGCCTTCTCCAACTTCACATCATAAGCGAATACAACCTGTGCCAATATCGACGCGAGAACGTTCGAGGCAAAGAAACGACCGGGACTAGGTAAAGGCTGATATGAGCATGTGCCATGTGGAGGAAAACAAAACTGCAAGCAGCTTCTACTCACCATGCAAGTCTTCCATACCCAAAGGGCAAATAGTCAACGCCGGTCGAGACGAACTGATGTTTTGTACCTTCCCCGTCCGTTTCACGCATGTTAGCAAACCGGAATGGATCAAATGCGACTGCGTTGTCGTAGAATTCGTCATCGAGGTGCAAGCATCGGGAGGCCACAGCGATCATCGTCCCTTTCGGTATAAACGTCCCGTCCGAGAAGGTATAGTCCTTCATCGCCTTTCGTGATAGGCACTCTGTTGGATCACGCAGTAAGTGTTTTGCCATGTACGAAACGCGAAACATCTTACCGCCAGTAAAGGCCTCTCATGCTTTGGACTTCTGATATCGTGTACTGGACGTACATTGGACGACGTCTGTAGCACAAACCAGTGAGTTGGGATGTCAGAGGTGTCAAGCCACAGATACTCACATGGAGAGTAGCAAAGTTAACAGACAACACGCGTGTCATCAATAATTCCACACCTCGTTCCTCACCCTCTGCTTCATCCAGGACAAAAAGTCATTCTACGATCGTAAGAGTGAGTGCAGTCTCAACGCTACACGAGGCCGACGAACCGGCTTGTCAGTCCACTCATCCAGATGTTTCTGTCGTTCGTCGATGATTGGACCTAGGAGCTTCATACCCTGTCTCGTAGTGCGAGGCACAAATGTCAGGAATCGGGCAACGAATCTGTTCAGCCACAATGAAGTTCGAAGGCCCTCATGCAGCAGAAAAGAGCTTACGGTGCCAAAATAGCGGGGGTAAGCTCCAGTAGGATCCCTCCTGCCACAACGTCGAAAACATATCGGATGTTGAGACTCATCCAATCAAGGTTACGGCCTATGGTTGACGAGCTACTTAAGTAATGGTAGAAAAAGTCAACGAAAGCGTACTTACACAAAGGAAGCCCGACAAAGGCTCTGTTAGTAGTCCTGAAAATCACCTTTTGAACCAAGTCTAGGGCGGTCACGGTCTTCCACTCTTCATGTCATTAACACGAGATGGCGTGGAGCGCTCAGGGTAATGCGCGCACTCACCATTGCCCCTCAGATCCAGGATCTCTTCTAGTGCATTGTCGATCTCATCTTTCGTTTCAGCATACAACGCTCCGATATTGCGAGCCAATTTCGAAAGAATCAGAGCAACGTGATAGGGATTCCTTTGAATTCTAGTCCCTACCGTGTGCTCGAGGTGGAGTCGCTATGGATGATGTGTTGTAAACGCACCGTGACATCACGAAAGTCGGTACAGTGTTATGCTCACATCATTTATAGCTTCCATGAAAGAAAACTCGTCGTCAGAGGCTCCTCGTAGTTCATCTATATGTTCGCGGCTGCTGACGATCACCATCCAGCGGTAGTAGTCTGCGACTTTGAACGGTCTAGATTTATACTGCAAAGTCATAGGCCATCCTTGAGTCGACATGCTCCCATATGTACATTGAAAGTGCAGTCGACTCATACCTTATCGTAGCCTTCTTGAATGACCTTGGCACCGTTGATCGTAAATTTGAATCCGGCCCACCACGATCCTAGCCAAGTACTCGATCCGACGGTCGGGATAGCATCAAGCTAATAGCCACACGAAATCAGCATTGGTCCAAAGGCTAGCTAGTAGCTCAGTGCAATCGTTCGCACATTGGGACGCTTGGTCCGAACGACGACGACGACAATACCTGTGACAACATAGTAAACGACATTCAAGTTCGAGATGTCTCCAGGCAGATGTGGCACTTGGACGAACATGATCGTGAGAGGTCAACTGGTGAACGTTAACGTTGGAACCCCTTTACACGCGACTTGGCGCTGTTGCTTAACCGTTGCCAGGTTGAAATTTGGTTCCGTTGGACCGTGAACATTGCGATCTAAATCCATAGTCAACGGAGCGACCCGAGACATGATACGTCTGGGGCGTAGACTAGTTTACCAATTTTCGACTCGGAGAGTCTAGTAGTAGTACTGGTGCTGATGAGTCGTATCACATTATTACTTGGAGTTACGCCTGCCCAGTTATCGGGTATGGGCATTGGAAACGTTGTCGAAGCTTTGTTCAAGCACTGGCACAACCACAGTGACTCGGATGCATGATCTGTCGTGTCTGCGATCCCTCACTGCTGTGTCCGAGATATATACTCGACGTCTGGTGGAAGAGCAGTGACCAGAGCGAATTCCCCGATGAATTGCTGCAACAACTAAATAGTCAACCCGACCGCAGACCGCATACATAAAATACAGAAAGAAACATGAACATACAGAAAAGAACAAACCGCAAGAAAACGCTCAGTGAGCCCTCTTCCTGAACATCACCTTAACGCTGGGGTCGGCCACGATTGCACTGCTAATCCACAAACTGGGCGGGCGGGTTGCGTTATCTTCGAATTTGACGTCGTATGTCACGACGACGTGTGC